>OY829528.1:5578585-6072881 GCA_963691665.1 Clepsis dumicolana | reverse complement strand
ATAAGTCCTCTATAATGCGTTCAGAAACCGTAGAAAATTATTTTCCGCATTTCGATATCGAATTCGATGCCGTTATGAGTTTCAAATTTGAGTCATCTTCAAAAACCAAAATAATTTTCAATAAAAATAGAAACATTCGATACGAAGCGTGCTCGGTATGTTTGTATGTTTGTATTTAATAAATAAAAAAACCGGCCAAGTGCGAGTCGGACTCGCGCTTTTCCCGTGTTTTAAGAGTCCAGTGTAAGCAGAGCCCTGCTCCTAAGCAAAATGTACGCGTTGTGGGGTCAACTTAAATTGGTCCTCGAAATCTAGAGACAGACATAAAAAATTAAGATTTTGAGACTTTTCTGAGTGGTTGTACTATAAGAGCTACCTTCATACCAAATTTCAAGTTTCTAGGACAACTGGAAGTACCCTTTAGGTTTTCTAAAAACGGCAATTTGTATGGAAACGACTTTTTTAATGACTGTATCTTTTGATTGCGTTGACTCAAATGTTATTGTTGTAACTTGTGTTTTATCCTGTTTTTTGTACAATAAAGTGTTTACTTACTTACTTACTTAGATGCTTGATTTTTTCACAGCTTCAAGGGACCGCAGGTTTGAGTATTTGATATTAATTTCAGCATCCCACCTCCACGCGTTCCAGAGAAAAAGGGTATTGACAGACAGACAGACAGACGGACAACAAAGTGATCCTATAAGGGTTCCGTTTTTTCCTTTTGAGGTACGGAACCCTAAAAACAGTCAAATTCGTGATAGGTATAATATAATATATGCCTTCGGCTTCTGAACCCACCATAGACTACTTATAAATATATGTGTAGATTTATCTACACACATATTTATAAGTTTTTAGGCCTAATTATATAGAGTTGCATATATTATGTAGAGTTGCACATATTTCTCATAAGCAACTCTACATAATTGGGCCTTAAAACACTCGTGTGATCTTATTATAGAACTCGACTTTGCCTCGTTTTATAAAACCACGTTCGTGTTTTAAGGACCCTCTTTATGTACCTAATAGTTGCATTTTATTTGGAAGATCTCTCCTCAAATATGACACAAGGCATTGAAAAATTCGTTAGGTACACCAACGTTAAGTATAGCTTAATTGGTGGAGCGTGGTACGGATTACCGAGGTTGCTGGTTCAAGTCCAGCTGTTTAACGAATTTTTCTTTGCATTGTCATTGTATGTTCTGTTGTAATTTTACTATTAAGTAATCCAAAATTAACATTAAACTACCGTGAGGCTCACGTATATAAGTCGCGCTTAGCAGTCGCGCGAGCAGAGCCGCGGCGCGTAGTGTGCGTCCCGCTGCCGCTGGGTCGTGCGCTTCCAGAGGAAGAACTACGAGTTAGTCCGAAACATGTTGGGCTAAACTTGACTTATACATATATATAAGAGATCCGTTTCATTTCACTATAACCCAAAATAACTTGAACTTACCTTGTAGCTCTCTTCGTTCAAGCCTTCGATCATCAATACTCGAACGAAGGTTCAAGCTTTTATGGGGAAATAAACGGATCACTCACGTATGTCAGTCGAGTATAGCTCGACATGTTTCGGACTAATCCGTTGTCCTTCCTCTGTGAGCACACGCCACGCCGGTGGCGAGACGTAAACTGCGCGCCGCGGCTCTGCTATGATTGAGTATCACGGTAGTTTTATGTTAAAATTTCAAGCTTTCAATAAGATAGATCAAATCGATTTTGGCAGAGAGCCCATAAAAAGTATCTACACTTTAGCGAAAATGTAATACTTTTCTGGCGCCCGTTTAATAACAGTGACATTAATAACTGCTCCACCATGTTAAGAGTCGGTTTTTCTGCCGCCTAACTGACCAAGGCAAAAAGTTCTTAAATTAAACTAGCTAAGATACATTTTTCTTGGAAGCTTAATAAGAGCTTAATGGCTAATATGCCTACTGGAAAGGTGACTATTTTGCAATATTTCGAAACTGCCATTCGAAATTTCTACCTTAGCTAAGTCAACGCGTTTCTTAGCCATTTTTTCAATGGCAAACCCCTCCCCTTCTTCCTTTCTTTTTAACCTAATTGAAGTGCCCCACTGCTGGGCAAAGAGCTCCCCTTCTTTTACCACTAGTTTGATATCTCATCATCATAAAGCCCTGTCATCCCTAATCTAAAGTCCCTAGTCAAAAGGGACACAGGGCTCTCAGCGTTTTCCTCACTTTAGAACGATCTTGCGCTGCTACCTCCTGCTCTTGCCAGCTTTTACCCAGGGATTGGATCAGCCACGTTGTTTTGGGCTGACTTCGTCTTCTCACTCCAGGCAGGCGCCATTGCAAAGCCTGTTTGGGTATATGGTCGTCAGTTCCCCTCAATGTAAGCCCTATCTAGAGGGTCACTTTATATGCCAGATTTCCGTCACATGCCACGTCCACGTCCACAGCCAGAAAACTTTCAAGATTTGTCTTAAACATTTGTTCACAAATGCTTGGATCTATTTGATAATACAACCTCCTAAAAACTGAAAACGGGTCATGAAAACTCACGACCTTAATAATAACTGCTACAAATACAGAAGTTTTATTTTGACAGATCTCAAGGGGATCTTTGTACCTGTTAGCAATAGCAACCCCGTGTTGAGAAGGCACCCCATGCATAATACAGCGTTAGTCTAACAATTGTAACATAATCGAAATTGGACATTAGTGCTGCACACATTCGAAAGTTATTTCCTACTGGGAATAAATAATCGATCTTATGAATTAATAATTCGAGTTGGGAATCGTTTGGCCGCTTTTGATTTGTACGACCCATTTGCTCGCGTAGTACCGGCGTGCATTCGCTTTTCCGGCACACAATCTTATCGGTGAAAAATCATATTTTCAACCATTGAAAAACCAACCTAAGTTGTGGCTATGAAACCTTAAATCTCTTCGGTCTTAAGAATGGATTTGTGTCGTTTCGTGTTTGGACGAGTGGCCGTAGCTGAGGGCTGAAAGGGGTGTGAGGGGGCCGAGGGGAAGTGTTAGGGCAGCCGAAGCCTTTCCAGGTCTACTACGTTAGTAGCGACGCGACCGTCGTGTTGAACGCACGCATGGCGCTCTCGGGACGATCCGAGCGCTTTTCGATTATTTTAAAGCGTAATAATTAGTCATATCTTTTAAAATAGACTACAATTTACTTATTTATTTAGTTCGTCTTTGTTACTGAGTGTGGTCAATTGAATACAAGAGGATTGAGCGGTATAACTGATGCGATCGTTTCGGCCGGCTTATACAGGGTGAATGTATGACCTACTTGTGTAGATGATAACCTACTAATACCTGATAATTCCTAAACATGACCTGTATAACGATAGAATTGTGTATTTAATGACAAGATCTAATTAATCGTAGTGAGACCTTTTTGTCCGAGTACGGGGGTAGTTTTAAATACTATTTTTTTCGATTTAAATGCAAAACATTTGACCCGAATTTTTTTTGTTTATTAAACCGCGGGAAACTGTGTGCTTAAATGACGGGAAATGTATATATTTATTCATATACCAGAAATTTATACAATGGTAATTGTGGTTTCGTTCTTAGATTGAGTCGGAAAATGTTATGAATATTCGCTGAGGTGTTTTCGCTAATTTAATTTAAACCGATTATGTGCGGAGTTGGTACAATGTTTCGGAAAATTTGTTGAATTTCTGAATAACTAATTACGGTGATTCAACGTGACGCGTGCTTATAATTAACATTCTAATGAGAATTAGAATTCGCGTTGTAAATTAAATAATTTTACACGAATGCCTTTGTTTCGTTATCATTTTAGATTTAAACGTTTAAAAGCGTAATTTCGTATCATGAAGGTTCCTTAAATAATGGAAAATTCTGAGGTAACTTTATGTCCCGGAAAAATGTGAAATTCCTTCGGGACCGCCAACAAAAATTCCACGGGCTACGTTTGACAATATTTAAACCGTAAATCCATAATATTTGTTTCTGTATACATTTAATAAAAACACGCAAACACAGGAATTACCTATTTGGATTTCGGACATAGAATGTCCCTGTCTATAGAACAGCTTTCTCTGCAAGTTTTTACCAAAATCCTCTTGAACGTTAAACCGTTCAGTTGAAACCAAAAAACAGACAGACGCACCATCTTTCTTTTAAAACTTATTACTATAAATAACATACAAGCATAGAGTATCAAATATAACAACTACAAATATTATAAGCTACTTAAATAAGGTGCGAAACGCTCATACAATTCAACTCTCGAGGGGTCTACGAATTCGTAACAAGTGCTACGATATCGTAGCTTGTAACTTCCCCGCCAATGGAATAATTTACACTATTTAACTCAATTCAATCTTATTAAAGTTGTTGAGGTTAATTAGAATTTATAAATTGGTTTAAATGTATGTGTTTATGTATTTGATGATACCCTAAGTAGCACTGCTTTCGACGTTGTCTTCTAACATGAAGGGTTAGACAACCGGGCATTTGGGTTGGTTAATGCATCTGCATTCCTTCGCAAACGTTTGGGTTGGTAATGCATCTGCTATCCTTCGCCGACGTTTGGGTTGATAATGCATCTGCAATCTTACGCAGAAGTTTGGCTTAGTAATGCATCTGCAATCCTTCGCATACGCTTGTGTTGGTAATGCATCTGAAATCCTTCGCAGACGTTTGGGTTGGTAATCCATCTGAAATCCTTCGCAGACGTTTGGGTTGGTAATGCATCTGAAATCCTTCGCACACGTTTGGGTTGGTAATGCATCTGCAATCCATTACCGACGTTTGGGTTGGTAATGCATCTGCAATCCTTCGCAGACGTTTGGGTTGGTAATGCATCTGAAATCCTTCGCAGCCGTTTACTATTTTAATTATCAAAATTAGACTTTTGTTAATTTTATAAGGAGATCTTCATGTTTTTAAATTTACGAAAATATGAAATCAGCTTCCTGCGGCAACGTTCCCGGAACGTACAACATAGGGATTATTTCAGAATAAAAAGCCTTTTATGATCAAATACGCTTTGGTATGTACCTACAAAATCTAATTGAAAAGTAGGAAGCAAAATAAACAGTACCTCCTTAATTCTTTAACTTTATGAAATTATTTTCAGTTGTGAGTGTGAAATCAATAAGGTAATTGTCGTGCATCAGGCCATTCAGTGCATTAATATGGAATAAGGTGAATTTATATATCGTTCTTTTAAAAATTTATCGATTTTAGTTTTACTTAGAATTTATACTGACTGGAGTATTCGTTTAAATCGATAGTTTAGAACAAACTGGCATTCTTTATCGAACTAAAAAAAATAGTTTTAATCACATTCCAATATTTCTCTATTCACAATTAAAAACACAGAATGTACTTATTTTATAATAGTAGTTTAAGCAACTGTTACATAATAAGGCCTAATTATGTAGAGTTGCGTACATTACTATAATTAACTACTCACATATTATAAGTACATACCTACTTTAAGATGGGTTCAATGGGTGTGTGCGAAGTTCCTATTCTGCACTGGGCCCCCGTGGGAACTATAACCCAAGCCATCTCATTGGGAAAGGAGGCCTGTGTCCTGCAATGCAGTGGGACTTAAATAGGCTGATGATGATGATGACGAAGAAACTTTATTGACCGAGAGAACGTAGTGAGCGAAGCGTCTCTGTTTCAACTTGGACGAAAATTCAAAATTCCAAATTTTATTCAGCAAATAGGCAGTTGAACACGTTTTACACGTCATTTTTTGAGTCTACCAGCGCTTTCGGAAAGACCATGATTGCCAAGAAGAATGCGCCGCAAGAAACTTGGCACAAAGTCATTTTTTCTAGAAACAAATTAAGTATATTAGCTCTTACAATACGTAACCACAGATAAATTACACAAAGAAAAAAAAAAGAATACCGTATTTTAGAAACAAGTGTAAAAAAATAATTATTAGAACAGCAAAACCAGAACACTTTACTTTACTGGCACGTTTTAATTGAGCTGGAGATGTATAGGGTCTCCAGGTTTTCTGCTATTCTTTCGTGTCTCCGGATTTTTTTCCGGCTTTTGTTCTTTACAGAGGGTCGAGCACGACTTTTCGAATCCTGCGTAACGTTACGGTTATCGTATCGAGATCGAGAAACCTAATACTAAATTTTAGTTCCAAATACGCTCGCGGGCGGGCGCTGTTCCAAACGTCATAAATACCACTGGACAAGTTGACACCAATTGACCTAGTCCCAAACTACTATGTACTATGGGTACTAGACAACGGATAAACATACTTATAAAGATAAATACATACTTATATACATATTAAACATCCAAGACCAGAGAACAAACATTCATATTCATCATACAAACATCTGCTCCGACCGGCATTTGAACCCGGGACCTCAAGCTTCATAGTCAGGGTCTCTAACCACTAGGCTATTCGGCCGTCACACAAACTCGATAACGTTTACTATTCGATTTTACGTGACTCAGTTTTCGAATATTAGTACTCGGGCCTCTGCTGTATGGATGTAGTTTTTTTTTAACCCCCGACGAAAAAGAGGGGTGTTGTAAGTTTGACATGTGTATCTGTGTGTCTGTGTATCTGTGTATCTGTCTGTGTCATCATAGCTCCCAAACGGAGGGACCGATTTCGATCCGGTTTTTTTCAATCGAAAGCTAGTTTAATCGAGATGGTTCTTAACCAAATTTCATCAAAATCGGTCCACCCGTTTTTGAAATATTGAACTTTGAAAAGACAATGTCGGGGGATTTTAACTTTTCTAAATTGGTTAGGTTATTAGAAATGAACTTTTTTAAGCTCAATGTTGTATTTTGGTTTTGGTTGGGGTGGGTTCAAATGTGGGATTTTAACCTTTTGACCTTAGATTTGCAATGTAGCTTTAACCTTTAAGTGTTTAGTATTTGTTTTGTTGTTTTGAAGTTTAAAATTTAAACTAGGTAAATGTTTTAAGGTGGGTTGTTGTTGTATCAAGGAAGTGGGTAGAATTATGGGCCGCTAATTAGTACGCTTATACAAGGTTATACAAGTACAAGGTTTTTGTTTGTTGATGTTCACCCAAGTACACAGTTTGAAAATAAATAAGATAGATAATTAATTCAAAGTCTGGGTCTGAATAGGGGAGGGGGGAGGGGGGTTACCAATGTTTTTCAAACTGATTCATTTCCCAAAATACTTTTTTTTGGTCAAAGTGGGGTTACTATAATAATCGAGACGTTTGTCGCGACGTGAAACTTTACACTAACGGTTGTGGTCATTCGTGAATGACACAACGTAGATAACCTAACCAACTTAAAATTAAACCAGACTGCAATTCTGGCCCAAATATATGCCCTATGTCACTCCCACAATTGAGACGAATCCAATGACACCTCATACGTTGAAATCCGTCAAACGGTTTAGGCTGTAGAGCGTGCCAAAGAATTAGACATACATACATGCGCTCGTAAAACTTAACCCTCCCTTGGCAGTCGGGTGAAAAAAGGTGCCTCGCCGGTTAATGTATTGGAGATTGTACATACTTGTGAAACTATTCTCGTATAAGTCAGATCAGTCTTAGTTAGGGAGATCCGTAAAACTTCATACGAACTATGTTCCACATCCGTCAAAGAATATGCTCGTAATGTTGATAGATTGTGCCTGTCAGACATGCTCAGTGAGGCGAGGTTGGCCATTGTTGCTAATTTCAGATTTGCTGCGAATTAGTATTAGTATTAGTAGGGTTTGGGATAAAAGTTTACTTGAGTGGAGAGCGCGACTCGGTAAACGTAGTGTAGGACGCCCTCCGGCCAGGTGGGATGACGATCTGCAAAAGACTGCAGGCAGATGCTGGATGCGGCAAGCTGAAGACAGGGCGTTGTGGCGCTCATTAGGGTAGGCCTATGTCCAGCAGTGGACTAGAATAGGCTGATGATGATAATGATGATAGTAGGGTTTGGTTAGCCGGGCCTGGAATTACGAAAATGTATTTAGGGATGTTTAGTGTAACTAAATTCCTTTTTCATATTTCCGAACGTACACAAATCGTTTGTCTCCTTTACTCGTTGTGTAGTTGTCTCACTCCCTTCCTTTCAACATGGCGACTCGTACAAGTGTGCTCTCGTTTATTAATTAAGTATAATTAGTCAAACCCACTGTAAACGCGTTAAAAGGTGAATAAAAAGTGACATTAGGTCAACCTGCATCTTTTAATCAATAATATAGTGCCTATGGTTCATCTCGAGACAATAAAACTCCACAAGGGACATTAGCTACATAAATCTATAAACACCATGACACGTTTGACTCTTAACCCTTTCCAGGCATAATACAATAAGCAACACTCATGAGTGTAGGTAGTTACAATTTCAACCCTTGCACCAAGATTTAAGATTCAAATCAAATTAACTATTACTAGAATAGCTGCTTGTCTAAAAAATTTTGCGAAACATACTACTATTGTGAATATACATTAACCCTGTTATTCATAAACCTATTTTGACTATCCCATCCTCGTCGCCACTGCTAATAAAAAGTCGTGAGGTCAGTACACCGTTTATCACGAGACTAAATATGTGAATACCCTACATATACAACAACTAAAATGCCGTTAAAGTTCGTTTGTCCTTTTTTGTCACATTGACATTTCCGTTAGTAAGAAGAAGACGAAACCTATTTTAGTGACATTTATGAATAAGGCCCTTAGCTATTTTGCTAAGCCGCCGAGATTAGTGAAGGGTTAAACATTTTATAGATTAAATTTAGAAAGTAGTATAAAAATTACATTGCGCTTTGAGTGCAACAGAGAAAAATTTTTGAAACAAAAAATTTTAATATGCAGCTAACAATAAATTTGTAACTGGTTTCATATAATTCTTTAAAAAACTATTTTTTTCTAGTCGTTTTTAAATAGACCAATAATATAATTCATCATCATCATCATCACGTCCTGTTGTCCCTAATCAGGGAAATAGGGCTCTCAGCATTTTCCTCCATTTGGAACGACCCTGCGCTACGCCCTCCAGCTCTTGCCAGCTCATGCCCAGGATTGGATCTCCTTTTCGACCGAACGCTACCATGTTGTTTTGATAATGCTGCTCTCTTTGCATGCTGTCTTTTGCTACATTATGGATATAATCTAGCAAAAGACAGCACTACTTTTGAATCGTAAGAAGATCTAATAATGAGCATTAAAATCGTCCATAGAAAAATAAAGCCCATCCCTCACGTATATAAGCCGAGTTTAGCTCAACATATTTCGGTCTAATTCGTCCTTCCTAATAAGTCCTTCCTCTGGGAGCGCACGATACAGCGACAGCGAGACGCACGCTACGCGCCGCGGCTCTGCCCGCGCGAGTACTAGGCGCAGCTGACAGCGGCACACAACTACCCTCGTTTTCATAGTCATTCTTGTCGGGCTAAACTCGACTCATATACGTGAGTGATCCGTTTTATTTCACTATGATTGAGTCTCACGGTAGTTTCACGTTAAAAATGAAGTAATCGTTCTTTATTTTAAGTGACTTTGCTCAATTAATTTTATGAACACAGTTGTCGCGTCTGTTTATCTTTATCTTTGTTGATCACGGAGCACTAGTGATGCCCTGCACGCAACTAGAGTATCGCATCGAGTTTATTTTACTTGAGTATTTTTACTTTACGAGTCGACGAGTATTGATAATAAATGAATGTGATATTTTGTATGTTCCTATCTTTGTCTAACTTCCTAAGTACTTGCTTTTTTAATCTGCGGTAAGTACCTATGTAAATAAATAAAACCATCAGTAGTTTATTTATTACTGCGGCAGTGGCAACATTGTGTGAAAATAAGTAACAATGTCAACACAGTGTAGTAAAAAAGATGTTGACGAGCTTTTTTAAAATGGCCATTTCAGTTAATACCTAACCCATTTCACGCAAAATAGGCGCAAACTAGTCGTCGAGTTGCGGTAAATAGCCCGTGCTACAGTTACAATACCTAACCCAACACACAAAGTTTAAACATGTAAAAGCTTGACATTTTCACTGCATTATTATAACAGAACCACAAATACCAATTAACGATTTTCTAACTCCAGTCCAGTCGGTACTGCTCGAATTATTTAACTTGTAAACCGTTTCCATCCCTACCCACTTCCTCTGAGAAAACTTTTGATGTCTTAACAAATTCTGACACAGAATCATTATACAACAGGCAGTTCTTTAGAATATTACAACAGTAGTATATTATTGGGCATTCTGGACCACCATTCATTCGATCGGGCGAAAAATTTCGCCCTCACTCATTCGTGGTGATCCAGAAGCCCAATAATACAATGAATTGCACACAACCTACAATCAACCCAAACCCAACGGTAACCAACCTAACAGTAACCTATCAGCATTTGCGTTCAACATAACGCTCAACCTACACCTGAAATCGCATTGGACATTCTGTTTCACCTCGCGTTCAACGCAACAGCAACTCAAACCCAACGGAACCCAACCTAACAGTGACCTATCAGCATTTGCGTTCAACATAACGCTCAACCTACACCTGAAATCGCATTGGGCATTCTGTTTCACCTCTCGTTCAACGCAACGAATACATCAGCCCAACAGCAACTCAAACCTAACGGAACCCAACCTAACAGTAACCTATCAGAATTCACGTTCATCATAACGCTCAACCTACACCTGAAATCGCATTGGGCATCCACCTCTCGTTCGAATGAGCGAAGTTTTGACTCGAGGTTCAACGACAAGCCAACCCGACGGGAATTTATTCAATGTATTTAAATTTCAGTCCAACTCAAGTCTCAACTAATTGACAACCTAACATAGATATGTTTAATAATGTTTGAGCTTAGATAAAGTAAAAGCAAAAGTACACCATGCACACCGGGTTGATCAAGTCCGATATGCACGAGGCCGAAGCCACTGAGCGCTCCTCGGTCTCAAGCCGCAGCCTTTGACTCAGGTTAACTCAGGTGTTTGCACAACTTGTCTGCGAAGCTGATCAGACTCCACAGACAAGATCGGGTCACCCAGGACGCGTCTAGTTCCCGGCATCCACCTACGGATGTATCGCTATGACCGCTTTTTGTGTGCGTGGTGGTTTTGGATGCCTCCCACCGAGGCTTGTATACAACTCATCCGCAAAGCTGATCAGACTCCACAGACAAGGTCGGGTCACCCAGGACGCGTTAGTTCCCGGCATCCGTTTTCGGATGTATCGCTATGACCGCGTTTTACGTACACGGCAAATTGTATGTCGGATTTATTTATATCAACGAATCTCAAAACCATCGTTAGCGCGAGTTAGGTTTAAACTAATTTACGCTGGAATAAAGCACTAAGTAAACATTATTTAAATTACGAAAACATAAAAATGTGTAACTCACTACACTAGTGAAAACCGAAATATGATTTTAAATTGGTATCGCTAAAACTAAGTCAAATAGTGTGATTTAATTGATGTTAATGTAGAACAACTCCATCTGTGAGACCGCGATACTTTATCACACTTTCTAAATAACTTATATCACTTTATCATGTTGACGTAAAAATTGTCTTGCTGACTAGAATATAAAGTTTGATCAGAAACGAGTTGTAAAGTGATATACATGATTATGTACTTAAGTCATTTCAACTCGAAGACATTGTAGTGTAAGTTAGGTACTCGATCAAATTACGTAGCGAGCGCGCTCGCTAAGGTTTATTGTTCTTAACATGCAAATGGACATACGAGTAGGCGGTGATGACATCTATCGAAATTATTCGAAACCATTTGTATTCTATACGAAACCAGTACATCAAAGGTACTTACTTAAATCATTACTTACACCTACTTAGTTCAGTGCTTAACCCACAGACAGCGCTTATGTTAAACTTTGACATCGTGCGCTAGAATTTGTACCTAGATTTTTGTGTGTCTGTCTGTGGTACCATAGCTCCTAAATGAATGAGCCGATTTAAATGCGGTTTTTCATTTAACAGGTTTTCTAACAATGGTTCTTAGACTTGTTTTATCAAAATCGGTTCAACCGTTTTTAAGATATTGACCTTTGAAGCGAAAATGTCTATTGTTTTTCGACTTTTCTAAGTTGGTTAGGTTATCTTATCATAAATGTTAATAATATAGGAATTGTTTATTTTTGTGTTCAAATTGAAAAAGGTTTATACCTGTTTGTACCTGTAACAAGACAATGTTTGTTTTCGTATTAGGAAATAACAATTGTATGTGTATTTATAATTACGATGTAAAGTAGCAAACATTACAGTTAGAACACGTTTTTACCTAAGTTTAAATCTTCGTCTTAGTAGGTGAGGTAAGATGATATTTGGTTGTGTGAGCTAACCAATTACTAACCTTACCCATTAACTTAGTAATTAAGTCGGTTAATACTGAGGCTATTTGAACGATCTGAGGAGGTTTTTTTCCAGTTTCCGTTATAATTTTAACGTACAGAACTGAGCATGAAAATGTTACCAATTAGGTATTAGCCAATTTTATTGCGCAACGTTATCAAGTTGTAATGTGACACACAGTGCGATCGGCGTCTTTTTGCTGACATACAAATGCGGTGCATGTATGAAGCGTGGTTGCGAAATAATATTCATATTATAAAGGTGTAGGGTTGACAATGATCAATGGATAAATTTACAATTAATGGGTACCTCTATTAAATGCGAATATAAATGTTCTTAAAAGAAATAATGATTACTACAATTACTGAAATACTAATATTTAGGTAATTCCTTAATTTAGCTGGTGAGAAATAAATAAATAAAAAATAAATAAGTAAATTAAAAATTAAAAAAGTAAATTAAAAAAAGCTTACAACTCACTCTCGATTAGTTTTTTGGTATCTTGAATACATGCATATGTGGAATACGAAGTAGGCAGATTTACCAACAGACAGATAGACAAATTCATAACGTTCCTCTTTCCATCGCGTCGAGAATTAAATAATGTAAAATAAAGAACTGTTATGTGCACATAAGCATAATACACAATTGTGATTTGGAATGCGACAGCCCTAGTTCATTTAGTAAAATCAGCAAATAATTTCGTTTAAAACTTTTGCGCGGGGCTAATTTGTTCCTTTCCAATTTCGAACGTGACGTGCACAGTGCATCAAGTCTTCTACATCTTCAGCTCAGAGGTTAAGCTGTGCAGAGTTTCTACGTTAGTAAAGTTTATTTGCTTTATACATCGATTAAAATGTAAGTATGTATTTCAACGTACCTAACGCTTTACTTTCCTAACGAAATTAAAACATTTGGTTCATATTGTTTGTAGGGTTCCAACAGGCATTAATATTTTTAATTTCCTTTCAGGTCTGATTCCGAGTTTGAACCCATCACTGTTGCAAACAGCGGAACCGTTCGGTCAAAAGTGGGAAGGTCGGCTGAAAAACGAAAAGCTTCAGCTCCAAACAGGTAGCCATTTTATATTTATTTTCATATTTCATGTTTTTTATTTTGTCAGCTGGGTACATATTTACTTAAATATTGTTTGTCTACTTTTTTCATTTAAAAAAGGTATTTTTTTTTCTTTTTTTATCGATGTATATGGTTATTTTAAATGTCGAGTAATAAAAACATATTTTTTATTTCAGATCTGATTCAGAGGAGAGCGTTGCCGCTGCAGATGTCAGTATCCCAAAAATAAAAAAACCTGCTCAAAAAAGAAAGCCGTCAACCCCAAGGTATTTTTCTTGTAATTTGTTTAATGAATTTCGACGAACTAAGTACAACTGTCTTATTCATTGTTTAATGTCTGTTATGTTTCAGATCTGCTGCACCCAAGAAAAAAGAAACTAAAAACCCGTTTGACGTGTTCGGAATATTTCCTGAAGACGTTGCTGTTAACCATAAGCCTGCTGAGACTGATCCGCTTGATTCATCCATTATAAGCCGGGTACCGAACGGGTCAACAAAACGAGCTTGCACCCTCAACGGAGACTTTTTCTTGGAGCTGCGGGTGTACAACACTGCTGATATTCGCGGTGAGTTACGTCAGGAGCGTTGGAAAAAGGCTCTCGTTACTCTAAAGGCGCAAATCGATGATGAAACTGTTGAATGGGAGGCATTGCAAAAATTTATTAAAAAGATAAATGTACTTTTCAAGGACGCTAACGTCAAATTTTATTCTAACGATACTAAGTACTAATTTAGTAGGTACTTTTTTGATTTTAACAGATACTGCAGGTTGTCTCTTTTTATTACTTATTTGAATAAAATTTAAACTACATCAAATTGTGTATCAAGTAATTTTTAATAAATGTTTTTAATAAATGTTAACGATTTATTATGAAACCATAATTTAAACGCTTTTAACGATATTACTTTAAGGGCGCAAATCGATGATAAAACTGTTGAATGGAGGGCATAGCAAAAATTTGTTAAAAAGATAAATGTACTTTTCAAGGACGCTAACGTCAAATTTATTGTAACGATACTAAGTAAGTACTAATTTAGTACTTTTTATTTTTGCTTTTAACGGATACTGCAGGTTGTCTCTTTTTATTATTTGATTAAAATTGAAACTATCAAATTGTGTATTTAACATATAAAACCAGGATTACAGCTTAAGCAAAGTCGCTACATAAAACATGCCCTTTTGCACTCAGTGTTCAATTACAGTAGAAAGCAGGAAGTGGGTAGGGCACCTTAGAAGTAATAAGCATAGAAAAAATTCGGGTGTAAATTTAAACGATGAGGTTGTTGAAATTTCGTCTGCTTTTAAAGGTCGCATAGCATCTTATAGAATAATGGCAACTGATGAGCTGAAGTCTTGTTTACCTGAATCATTTTTGATTACAGTAAAACCTAAAATGCAAAAAATTTTGGAAAATTCGCTTAAAAAACATGTGTCCCTCAAAGTAAATTTCGAATATTTTGGCGATTTTCTTTTGTTTAAAGATGACAAGCAGGAAATGAAATCTTTTGCAACGAAAAATTTTCCTATACATCAAAATTATCAATTCGAAGAGCTTTTAAACACAATAATTATTAGTATACAGAAAAAAATCGAAGAATTTCAGGAGCGCGATTCTGGTTGGACTTTCTTATCTAATTTGTATTTAGAAGTTAACATAAATAAGTATGAACCATTGAAAGCGTCATCTTACATAGACTTACCTAAGATAATAAAAAATAAAAAAGCTTGCATTAATATTCAAAATCATGATAATTATTGTTTTCTCTGGTGTGTTGTTGCTGCTCTTTACCCATGTCAAAACCATCGCGAGCGTCTATCATCTTATCCTCATTTTAAAGACGTATTAAAACTTGATAATATGTGTTTCCCTGTCACTTTAGCCGATATCATTACGTTTGAGCATCACAATATTGATATCAGTATTAACGTATATTCTTTAAAAAACAACCGAACTCTTGTAGGACCTCTATACAGATCGCAATATAAAAGGAAACATCGAATCAATTTACTTTTAATCGAACGCGGTAATAAGTCGCATTATGTTTTGATTACTAATTTACCGCGTCTTGCTCGCGGTCAGATTACCAAACATCATGCTAAGCTTTATTTCTGCGAAGACTGTCTGATATTTTTTCAAACTGAACACGGTTTCAATAGTCACGTTTGTAGTGGGGTTGCTACGGTACTTCCGGAGAAAGGCACCTATCTCGAATTTAAGCATTTTGAACGAAAACAAGACGTTCCATTTGTCGTGTATGCTGACTTTGAGACAATCCTTAAACCCTATCAGAACTGTGAACCTAACACTGACAGTAGTTTTACTACAAATAAACAAATACATTTACCAGCCGCTTTCGCGTACCATATAATTTGCTCTTATGATGAGCAACTTAATCGTTTTGTTCAATACCGAGGGCCAGATTGTGCTCAGAAATTCGTAGATTATTTATATAGACATATTAAAGACATCCATAACGTTTTAGAAAAAGAAATTCCCATGATATTTACTGTAGAAGATTCTTTAGCTCATGAACGTGCCAAAAATTGTCATATGTGTAAAGGTTTATTGTTTGCAGACAAAGTAAGAGATCACTGTCATCTAACGGGCCGTTATCGCGGTGCCGCGCACCAGTACTGCAATCTGCGCTTTCGCGTTCCTAAATTGGTCCCTGTTTTCTTTCATAACTTAGCAGGTTACGATTGTCATTTGTTTATACAGGAACTTAGTAAATGTTCAGGGCCTGTGAAAGTAATCCCAAAAAATAAAGAAAATTATATTTCGTTCACTAAGTTTTTGTGGATTTCAGATCAAAAGTATGCACAAATTCGATTTGTAGACTCTTTTAAATTTTTAGGAACAAGCTTGGAAAAATTAGCGAATGGTTTACATAAAGATGATTTTATTCACTTGAACAAGTTTTATCCTGAAACTAAAAAAAATAAATTATTAACTCGCAAAGGTATTTATCCTTACGATTATATGTCGAGCTGGGATAAGTTTACAGAGACCGAGCTTCCATCACAGAACTTGTTTTTTGATTCTCTTTCCAACGAACAAATAAGCGATTCAGATTACGCACATGCGCAATCTGTATGGTCCGAATTTAAAATCAAAGATATGGGAGAATATACTGATCTTTACCTAAAAACTGATGTGTTGCTTTTATCAGATATTTTTGAGAACTTTCGGTTCATTTGCAAGTTAAATTATCATTTAGATCCGGCATTCTATTTAACTGCTCCAAGCTTATCGTTTGATGCTATGTTATTAAAAACCGGAGTTAAGCTTGAATTGATATCCGAATTAGAAATAATTCGACTCATACAAAAAGGAATAAGAGGTGGTATTTGCATGTGTTCGACCAGATATGCTCAGGCTAATAATAAGTACATGGAAACTTATGACATGAATAAACCAGACTCGTTTTTAGTATATATCGATTGCAATAACTTATATGGTTACAGTATGTGTCAATCGTTGCCCATGTCTAATTTTAGTTTTCTAGATCATCATGAAATTGCCCAACTAGATATTTTGTCTGTCGAAGATGATGCTCCATTTGGATTTATTCTGGAAGTTGACTTGCTATATCCGGAAAATTTACACCATAACCATAACGACTATCCATTTTGCGCACAAAAATTTATTCCTCCAGGAGGAAAAACGACCAAATTGATCCCAAATTTATATAACAAATACGAATACGTCATTCATTACGTCCATCTGAAAACATGTTTACGCAACGGCTTAACTCTTGATAAAATCCATCGCGTTATAAGGTTTCGTCAAAGTCCATTCTTAAAACAGTATATTCATTTAAATACAGAACTGAGAAAAAAAGCTACTACTCCTTTCCAACAAGACCTTTTTAAATTAATGAATAACTCAGTTTTTGGGAAAACTCTTGAAGACAGTGAGCGGCGAGTTGACGTCAAATTAGTAAATAAGTGGCACGACCGTCAAAACAAAACAAAAAAGTTTACTTGTGCTAACAAATTAATTGCCAAACCGAATTTCCATAGTGCAACAGTGTTGTCTGAAAATTTGGTTGTCGTACAAATGAAGCCTGAAAAAGTAATTTTAGATAAACCAATCTACGTAGGATTCTCTGTATTAAAACTTTCTAAAAGTCATATGTACCAATTTCACTACACGGTAATAAAAAAACACTACCAAGATCAAGTTACTCTGTGCTACACTGATACCGACAGTTTTATTTACAAAATCGAAACTGCAGACTTTTACAGCGATTTAAAAAATATTTTTTTAAACTTTTTTGACACAAGCAATTATAACCCTGTAAATGATTTGCAAATACCTTTACGTAACAAGAAGATTCCTGGGTTATTCAAAGATGAGTTAGGAGGAGAACTTATTACCGAGTTTATAGGGTTACGTTCTAAACTATACTGTATCAAAAGTGATAAATCTCTTATCAAAAAGGCTAAAGGAATAAAAAAACCAGCAGTTCAAGAGTTAACATTAAATGATTATCGGGATGTGTTATTCAATGATAAAATAGTTCGGAAAAAACACATATTATTTAAATCGATTAGGCACGAGATCTTCACTCAATCTGTCAATAAAGTTGCTTTATCTAACAAAGACGATAAACGACATATATTATCAGACAAAATTTCAACCAAATCTTGGGGACATGAGTCTATTTTCTAGTACAGTAGTTATCTAAGCGACCTTTCCTCGAGCTGTAATTTTATTTCGTAGGCACCCAATGGGTAATAAAAAATTAGAATGTGTTTAATAAAATAAAATACGTTGAGTACTTACGTTATTGTAAAATTATAATTATGTATGTTGTAGGGTCAGCGTCAAAAGCCGCTCATCACTTTTGTACCTTTTCGCTCTACGACCAGATGAGCGACTTTTGACGCTGACTATACCAAATAAGTAGATTATCATTAAGTACTTTATTTTTTATAATTACACATTGATTTGTAAATTGTATGGTTTGTTCTTTTTTTTTAATAAATAAATATGAAGTGTTATTAACATTTGTTTTCTTTTTTTCTTTCACCCACCTAAGTATATATAGACTGCGAGGATACCGACTGAAAACACATTTTACTTGAGTTGAAATTGAGTTTTCTCGCTTCGGAGGTTTCCTGACGATGTTTTCCGTCATCAAGAAGCTCAGGGCTCAGGCTTAATTTTAAATGTAATATTTTGATAATGGTAAGTAAAATCATGTTCTGTTGAACAGGCAAATAATACCTATCCTCGTTTATTGCATTGGGTATCAATTAAAACATGTCCTTACGTGTCTTAAGCAGCGCGGCGGCATGCAGCCCGTGCTAAGGTAATTTGCTGACACGTGAAATATACCTATTCACATTTATTGCATTTGGTACCAATTATAACAAGTCCTTACGTGTCGTTGTAATTTGATCGGCATTAAGCAGCGCGGCGGTATGCACCGCATGCTCCGAAGCGCGTGTTAATTTAATTTGCTGACGCATGAAATTACTGTAATTATAAATAGCGGCTGTTATAGTAAGTTATCATTCTGCACTCTACATTCATAACTGAGTAAAGTCGTTCCAAAGTTTTGAAAATTAAGACGAGCTGATCCATTCCCGATTCGGTAAGTAAAATTGGCATTATTTAATATTTATTCGTATTATTTTGTTGCTATTATTGTTTTGTAAGCGTATGAAAATGCTCATATGTGTTGCCAGATGCGTTTATTTATTTGATTTCTTTTGTTTCAGAATATGGAAGGAACGCAAGACACTCAAATCATGTTTTCGCAATATGCACAGGGTCCATTAGGATTCCGAGAAGATGAAGAAGAAGAAGAAGTCAGTGAATTTGTAAAAAAAATTGCAAGTGCCAAAACGAAAACCAAGTCTAGTAAACCAAAACTAAGGCTAAACAAAGTGGTAAAGAGAAGTGTACGAGGTCACCCGCCGTCGTTCGTTATAAACAATGAAGCAACTAAGGGGAACAGACTTGTCAAAATCCAAATAATTAACATAAGTGACTCCGCGCCGGATCAAAACGACGAAACCGGTGAAAACGTTATGCTCAGTGCGCAGTATGTGGCAAGTGACGGATACGATGAGATAATAGACAGTACAGAAAGTGTAATAAATAAGATATCCAAGAAGTTGTGCGGATATAGTGTTAGTTATTAATGTTTTTACTGTTTTTGTATATAATTTTGAAAATAAATATGGTCAACAATTTTCTTGTTTTATTCCTTTGATTAAGCGATACGTCAACAGGAAAGATTTTTTTTGTAAGTATGTCAATAAAGCAATAATTCAAACGAAAATAAAATTATCATGATTAAATGCACAAGAAAAATCTTTTCAGTAAATATCGCTTAAATAGATTAACACTATTATTAGCCACAGGTATGAATCGTTATCATTTATTTCATATTTTTAAACAAACAAATTCAATTATTTAAAAATGGGTTAATATAAAAAGTCTTCGTTCAAAATAAATGATAACTAATTTTGACTGGGTTAAAAAATAAAAAAATGATTAAACGTAAATATTTATTTTTGAAAATTAGGTATAATTTATTACAATGTTAAATATGCATAATATCGAAATAATATTTTTTAAGACATATAACGTTTTTTAAGGCACAAGCTTTTTTATGATGTAGACAATTATAAGAGCTGTTGTCGATACAATACTTTTTATACATTAATTGAAAATTAGAACAACCTTTCTCTCCCAAGTCTATTACAGTACAATCAGCACATAAATCATTAATCCACTTAATTTTTTCAAAACCTTTTACATATATTTTTTTGCCTTCCAAGAAATTATGAATCATTCTCTTAAATTCTCTGTGGTCGATATACCCCTCACGCCACATAATGCCAAGGTTTCTCTCTATCCATTTCACATGCCTTTTTTCGTTTTCTGATAACGTAGAAAATGAATATGGAGGTTTTATTAAATACGCCTGCGTGTGTTCATAGGTACTGTATGCAAATTCTTTAATAATAAATTCATTTTTAGATGATTTAAACCCCTGAACATCTACGAATAGATGGTCTAGTTTCATGATATCTTCTTTGTTATATTGGTCAACGGCTTATATTCTATAATACTATCATTCAAAATAAGACAATAAGCCGCGGTATTGTCAGGGATATCTGTGTCACACTCTAATTCAATCCGCACATCGACTGAACCCGTTTTTAAGGTTTCATTTTGACGAGAACAGTCGATAACAAACAGAGGTGCTTTATTTATAAAGTCTTGTGGATTCAACAACGGTGCTTGGCTGCGGTTATAATAAGACTGTTGGAATTTAGCGTACTGTTCATATAATATAGCAAATTTTTGAGCCGAGAAACTGACATTCAAGTTTTCATAAGGAAAATAATTTGAATTTAAAAAAACTTTAACGTCACGCAAATTACAATGATCAAAACGCGATATATCTTTATCAGCAACATTTTTCCTGTTTGTTTTTAATCCAATTATAACATATCGAGGTTTTTCAACTTGAGACGAAGTTTTGACGGCCCAAGAATGTTTTGATGTTTTAGGTAAAAGCGGGTATTCGTACAGATCCCAGTTCCTAAATGCTACCTGAATAGCTCGATCTCTTTCCAAATATTTAAGCAAACTTAATCTTTCACGATCAGAAACCTTAATGTGCGGCATGCGCCATACTATTTTAGATATAGTTATGTTACCTATATACTCATTTGTGTTCAGTTTTACGCTATTTAAATTAGTATTGGATCGTAAAAGAATAAGTTCATGCTTACAGTTAATAATAATTTTGTTATAATCCTCTGCGAAGCCAAGAATCTTATTTAAAGGAATTGACACAGAAAATGATCCATGCGTAATTTTTGTGCCATCAACATCCCAGCCCCATAACTTTGACATCGATGATTCAAGTTCATTCATCGACACAAGAGATTTTATTGTTGTTGTGACCCCAGCGTTTTTAATTTTATCTATTTCAATCCCATTCAGCTCATATCGAATATCTTGAAATAAATGAAGTATAGGGTTATTTGTAAAATGAACACTGGACACCTTCGCTTTTGTTTCTCTGTTGAATACTTCTATAGTACCCTCTATGTATAAAGTACTCGCTGATGGTAATACGTATAGATCTTGCTGGTTGATAGGTATACGGATTTCATCATTTAAATTGAAACTTGTTACGTACGGTTTATACGAATGATATTCGAAACTTTCAATCGTGCTATCAAAGCTAAAGGAGTCTGATAAGTTTAGTATACTCATTTTAATAATCCTATGTTTTTTAAAAACTGTTTGTTTTCCTTCGTTAGTTGTCCTTTAGGTCTTCTTTTCTTGATAGCACAATGAGCACTAACGGCTTTGCTGTTTGAGACCGTACATTTATTAAAGTCTATCATTTTTTTCTGAGATGTAAATATATCTGAATCTCTTCGCCACGTAAATTCACTAAATTATCGTTTATATCCAGTATTCTTATTATAAGAGCGTTTAAGCTGTTTTGAGTAACAGGAAAATATATAACATTTTTAGGTGTTTCTATAATCCGGTAACCAGGCGGTACATTTGGCACAAATTCATGAATTATATGACTAGGTTTTCCGTTTATAAATGACCCGCTCACGATGTCACATTCAACTCGTACTATAGTTGTAGACAGAATGGACACGGGAAAAGGGGACTCAGTTAATATATTCGCCTGAACTGTTTCTTCTCCAAAACCAAGTAACTTACCAATCGAATTTGGTTTTTTAAAATAGACGTTTTTGGAACACAATATAGATGTTTTTAGCGTATTATTATTGCATGTCAGTGTAAAGGTGCAACCTTGGAGATGTCTTTTAAGATAATCATCAAGATCTTGAAGTTCATATGACCCTTCAGGAATTTCTACTACTTCGTTATCACCATAATAAAACTTATTATTTCGGTTGTCAATATTAGGTATCGAGTTAAATGTCGACAAGTATAGCAACCCGCATTCATATTCACCATCTAGTTGAAGAGCTGGCGAGTGATTCGTAATCAGGGTAGAGGAGGATCCCGTTATGGACAAAGTGAAAGACATCGTGAGAATGAGAAGCTATTTATTGTTCAGAGATATTTAAACGGTTATTCCAATATTTTTTTAAATATTTTAAACATAAATGTCCGCAATTAACAGTATCGAATTTTTGATAAATATTATAATTGTATGAAATATTATAATTTTTCAAATATTTTATTAATTCTAGCGGCGGTTGAAGATCACCATAACTATTAAAATATTCACAATGATTATTATCTTTGACATAGGCTACCCAGTGAGTCCCTTGGTTTTTAGAACTATCTAAATTTACGATTGCACATTCTACTCTTTTTGGACGGTTTGGCAATTTGTCTCTCATGTAAACACCACGAAAATAAGGAATATCTGTTGAATGTTTTAAAATATCAACATTTGTAAGAGCACGTCTGGGTAGCCTTTTATTTAGTTTTTTAATCGTTTTAAACACAAACCCTTTCCATTTCTATACTGTTTAATGTACAACCCTTTACCTAATGCAATAGATTCCATTATTTTATTATGACGTTCTGATTCGGATAAGCTCTTTTTTGCAGCTTTGTAGTCACCAACAGCTTTAGCGATCCCAGCAGCTCCTCCTGCCAATGACCCTAACGCAGAAAGTCCCGCGAAAATAGGTATTAGTGGCAATATACCTCCAGTTTTAGGAATCGGTATTAATCGAGGAACTCTCATTTTACTCGTATTGTTATTAAGAAATACTTTACTCGCTGCAGCAAAAGCTCGACTGACTGCAGTGCCTTCTTTTTTAGATTTGTTTTTTTTCAATTCGGTACGTATCTTAGAAACAAAATGCTTAAATGATTTTATCCCTGCACCAGCTTTCATTTTAGATTTCATCACTTTGCTAACTATCCAAGACGCAAGTTTTTCTCCTTTTCCAACACCTTTTGACTTCAATCTTTGTTTAGCCATTTTATAGAGTTCAAAATCTGCACGATGTCGGTCTGTTAGGTCAGAATATTTATCGTATGCTATATCGTGTTGCATACACGCGTTGTCCAATTCATTAACTCCTTTATCACCTCTTTGCAATCGCTTATGCAATTTTGTGCCTGGTCCGCAATAATTGTAGCCAGGTAAGTGCAGTTCAAACGGTAAGTGATTAATAATACTGTTTAGAAGTCCTCTTCCTTTCATATCCCAAAAGTTAATGACTTAGCGCGAGAAAGTTTTTAAATATATTTATACAATGGCATTTCTGTCGATCCAGCTGTTTTCGCTATCGTTAAGTCCTAACCACTTAACATACAATTTTTTCCCTCTTTTTTTGATTACCTTTTCGATGAGGTAAACGTCTGGATACTTAGTTTTTTGCAGTTCTTGTTCATAAAATGTACCGAGTATTGAGTTTTTTCGTTGGTCTTCAATATGGTAAGTAACAGGACGAGTGTGATTCACCTTTTTAATAGTAAATAGCTCAGTTGACCAATTAGGCGTATAACCTTTATGAAAGACGCTTTTGTACTTGCTTATACGCACATGATCTCCTACATTAAAAATATTTAATTTAAAACGCCGATTGGATTGTGATTTATCTATGTTTTTCTTTACTTCGGCTTCATTATTAAAATTCACCTCATTTGGGCTAAATTTTGTTGTGCTATGCACAGTTTGATTATAAGATTGAACTATCTCATCTAAAGGTTTTCCAAGCCATTTGTAGTTCCCGATGAAACTGAAATATTTGTAAAGTTTGTTCTTGAGCGTTTTTATTACCCTTTCAACAATAGACGCCTTTTTAACTGAATACGTGGAATAATGATTTATTTTTAAGGATTTCACATAACAATCGAATTGATCATTGTAAAATTCTTTTCCAAAGTCTGTCTGTAAGTTTCTAGGTATTCGTTTGGTCGACTTGATAATTAGTTCAAATGCATTTTTTACTTCTGTTTTAGTTTTAGATTTCGTAGGAATACACCACGTGTACTTTGAAAATGTATCAATAACAACTAAAATGTATTTATATCCCTTATTTACAGTATGTAAATTCTGTAAGTCAATTAAATCTGCTTGCCACAAATCATCAATTCCTTTTAATATAACTGCGCGACGCTTGAAATTTTTTCGGGCCGATCTATGGATTTCATTCACGACTTGTTCTTTTGTCATCTTTGAAATTACTTAAAATATTGTCTATGTCCCTTTTTGTATAAAAGTTTATTTTCAACTGATTTGCAAGCTGATGAATTTGAGAATTTATAGTTTTAAATAAAGAATCTAGATGCTTCTTCTCGTAAGTGTCCTGGACGAGCTGATCGACATATTGCTTATTAGCTGCATCATTGGGTGTCAAAGGATCCGCTACCCCCTTTAATCGCGATGATTGTAGATCGAAATCGCCATCATCAGAACGCAGCAAAGTTTTATTGTTAAGTTCAAAAACTTCACATACACGCAAACGTTTATGAACATGATGACCGAATTTGTCTATGTTCATTTTCACTTCTTATTTTTATGCACTTATGTATCATCAAATTTCCGGCTTCGACTGATGGTAAAAGTAAAATACCAGTTTTATATATCATTGATTAACCAAGCCCGCTTCACGAAGTTCTTCTACAATTGATATTATTTCATTGTCTAATCCTGTGTTACCGGCATCACGGGAAGCAATGAGTAATTTCAATCTTTCAACTAATTCGTTTGGATTATCCCAATAGACATATGAAACATCTCTTTTAACTTTTTTCATTGTTGGTAGTCCTTTGCCGTAAGTACATAAATCTTCGCTTATTGAACGTTGTTTCGATAATTTGAAAAGCGGTTTTATAATGTATAAATATTTCTGACCTTTGTTACTTTTTATTGGTTTATTGGGATCAAAATCTCGTCTATGGACATTCGTTTCTAGTAGCAACATTTTATAATAACGTTTATCGTCTTCAGTTATGATACCTAAATCAGGCAACTTCTTAAATAACAAATCATATAAACCTGGTGTTAAATTGTAAGTACGTCCATTTACTTTGAGTTTTTCGCCACTAACGGAAACTAAACAAGATCCTAACATAAGCTTATCGCGTTCTGTTCGTATGCCAAAAGGAATGTCCAAGTCGGTGTTGTATTGTTTTTGCCATGCAGGGTCTTCGCGAGGAGATGCATATGAACCGGTAGTCTTAAATGAAGTATCATTTGTTGATTCCAAGACATCATTGTTGTCACTTTCACATAACATGTCATCATCACCATCTTGTCTGTTTTCGTCTCTATTTGATACCTCATCATCATTATTTGAAGTCGTTTCGGAAAAATTTCGTACGATTGTTTGATTATTAATACTACTTCTCTTCCCTTCATTAGGACTAAATTTTAATGTTTTTGGCGCCTTTTGCCACTTAAATATGTCTTCATCAAAATCGGTTTCATTAGTGTTATAGTATTTATTGTCGTTACTTTTAACCATTTCATTAAGGGGGTCTGTTATTGGTTTAAAGACTGATTCCAAAATCATATTGTTGTTATTTTTCATATCACGAAGTAGTTTAACCTTCTTCTTGACAGCATCGGCAGACTGAAGTACTTTTTCTTTTAAAGTTTTCTCGGTGTTTATTTTATGATTCATGTCTGATCTCGATGGATTCCCATGATGCAATAAAAGTTTCTTGAAAATGAAACTGGTTAAGTAACACGGTTAATCCAAAACGATAAATGTATCAAATCCCATTCTATAACATCCTGAATTTCTAGCACAGTCCTTGTTTACAACCAAGTAGCTAAAAGGTACGCTCCATATTTTTGCACACATTTCCCGAAACTGTGACCAAGACATATCAGTTCCAACGTGCTCGTCATAAACATGACGTAAATTAACTTCATCTTGTTTAAAAAGGATGATTAAGTTAGCATTGTCCCTTATTAATTGTTTAGGTATTTTACTGTAAGTTTGATTTAAGTAGAAGCTGTCAATATTTTTATGCCTTCCCATTGCAAAGTAATCCCTTATATTATTTTGATTTTCGCATGCAACATCATCAAATATGATAATTGAATTGTTCTCAGCTTCATGCGGGCTTAGTATTTCATCATTTTCGCGATATTTTTGAAATTTAACTGATGGAACCAACATCAATATTTTTTCTAAAAACTGGTACATCGGTTGGAAAAGTGTTTTTGAATATACGTAAATATTTTGAAAGCGTAGTCCTTGTTCATGTAGTAGAAGAGAGACAATTAAATTAGTTTTACCGCAATTAGAAGGACCGCAAATTATACAGCGAATTGTGTCGGGTAAAAGTTCACCGTGACGAAAACTACGATTGTTGCGATCTGAACAAACAACCTCCAACTGCAAGCTCTGAGCTTGTTTTACAAACTTCATATCTGTTCAAGATCAATTCAACCAATGCGCGCGTGTTGCAAGCATGGAATGCTTATTCAAAATGAGCAGAAGAGCAGATGGTTAACGTTAAACCTCGAGTGTGAGCAAATTCTGTTAGGTTGGGTTCCGTTGGGTTTGAGTTGCTGTTGGGCTGATGTATTCGTTGCGTTGATCGAGAGGTGAAACAGAATGCCCAATGCGATTTCAGGTGTAGGTTGAGCGTTATGTTGAACGCAAATGCTGATAGGTTACTGTTAGGTTGGTTACCGTTGGGTTTGGGTTGATTGTAGGTTGTGTGCAATTCATTGTATTATTGGGCTTCTGGATCACCACGAATGAGTGAGGGCGAAATTTTTCGCCCGATCGAATGAATGGTGGTCCAGAATGCCCAATAATATACTACTTACAACAAGTTTCTAGAAACTGCCGGTATCAAAAATAGCCTATCAAGCAGAGGGTTTTGTTCTTTCGGAGTTTTTCGGAACTTATGAGCGAAATTAAGTTTGTAATTTATCACGAGCTTTTTAGTGAAGGAAAAAAATCGTGAGGAAACTTGCACACTCCTGCGAAGCAATTCAATTCAATTAGAAATTATAAATAAATTTAAGGCCATTGGTTTAGATCTAAACTTTAATAAATGCGAACTGTTCATAAACAACGCGATCCGATCCGATCTCTTGCAACATTTTAATTTACTTTGTCCAAATATCAAAATTGTCGATAAGCAAAACTTAAGCCTCCTAGGGTCACCAATCTTCGACGATGCCATTCCAGATTTAATCGCAAAAACTGTTTCAAAATTTCAAAATTCTGCAGACCGGCTGCTGGAAATCAGTGCTCACACTGCTATCACTATTCTAAAATTTTGCCTTTTTGTGCCAAAATTTACTTATTTGCTTCGTTGTTGTCCCTTTTGGAAACATCAAAATTCTCTGACCTTAATTGATTCCCTTATGAAAACTTCTTTGGAATCTATACTTAACTTACAATTCAATGGGCAATCTTGGACCCAGGCTTCCCTTCCTATCAGATATGGTGGGCTAGGTATCCGCAAAATTTCTAGTGTTGCTTTACCAGCGTTCCTATCATCTGTCCACAGCACGTCCACCCTCGTAGGTAAAATCCTAAAGGATTGTCCTTCAAACTACGAGACGACGGGTTTGGTCGATGCTAGGAATGCTTGGCTAATGGCTTGTCCGGGTGAAAATCCTCCCGCTTATCCAAATTTCCAACGGAGCTGGGATGACACACTATCCAAATTAACTTATTCTAATATTCTCAGTTCCAGTTCAGGCCCAGACCGCGCAAGGCTTTTGGCTGTGGCAAGAAAGGAATCCGGTGACTGGCTTCATGCTTATCCTTCCGTTAACACCGGAACCTTTCTTGAGCCTGAAACACTGAGAATTGCAGTCGGGCTAAGACTGGGTGTTGCGCTGTGTTCACCACACCGTTGCCTCTGTGGCACCAATGTGGACGAAACGGGACACCATGGTCTTTCCTGTCAAAAGAGCGCCGGCCGTTTCTCCCGTCATGCCGCGCTCAATGACATAATCCGCCGGGCTCTTGCCTCTGCGAACGTGCCGGCCATTTTGGAGCCAAGCGGCATTGCCCGCGACGATGGCAAAAGGCCGGACGGTATGTCTCTGATTCCCTGGAGAATGGGTAGGGTTCTGGTTTGGGATGCGACCTGTGTCGATACAGTAGCACCCTCACATCTCCAGGGAACCACACAAAAAGCTGGTGCGGCGGCAGAAACGGCTGAAAATAGAAAAAATTCTAAGTATCAATCTCTCGGTCCGAATTATAATTTTGTTCCTGTCGGGTTTGAAACTTTGGGTCCATGGGGTCCCAGCGCTTACAAGCTTATTTCTGAGTTACAAAAGCGCTTAGTTGATGCAACTTGTGACCAAAGGGCTGGCAGTTTTCTCTCTCAAAGAATCAGCATCGCTATTCAGCGAGGCAACGCTGCCAGCCTTTTGGGCACTATGCCACGGGGGCCTTATTTAGATTTAATTTAGTTTTAAGTTGTAGTTTATTTAGTTTAAGCTTAGATTTAATGTCATTGTAAATTGCTTTTATTATGTAAATAAAGTAGTATATTTTCTCATTGTGTGTGCGAAGTTCCCAATCCCCATTGGGCCCGCTTGGGAACTATAGCCCAAGTCCTCTCATTCTGAGAAGAGGCCTGTGCCCGGCAGTGGGACGTGAAAACAAGGCTGGTGATTATAATGATGATGTAACAGTTTTTATCTACACACATATCATAAGTCCTCTATAGTGCGTTCAGAAACCGTAGAAAATGACCAGCATTGCAGCACGACGTGGCCTTCTCGCCGGCAGCGCCAGCCCCAGAACCTCCACCACCACCAGCAGTAAAGTAATAGTCATTACGACATCGAATTCGATGTCGTAATGACTTTTCGATATCGAATTCGATGTTTCAAATTTGAAAACCAACGTAATTTACAATCATAGTGGAATAAAACGGATCACTCACGTATATAAGTCGAGTTCAGTCCGAAATGTATAAATAATAATGTAACATTTTTTTTTTACAATAAAAAAACGGTTTACGAAACGTCAGGTCGGTATGTTTGTCTATGATAAAAAAAAAACAGTCAAATTCGTGACGGGTATGGGTATGATATATGCCTTCGGCTTCTGAACCCATCTTAGAGTACTTATAATATGTGTGTAAATAAAGTAATCTATGCAACTCTACATAATTAGGTCTTAAAACACTCATTATATAGCAGTGGCATAAACTACTATAAATGATTCGCGGTCAAACCTGTAAGGTAATCGCGGTCAATATCCCGTTTTCATTATGTCTAATGATGATGTAAATAGGTAAACTCTACTTAGTAAGTACTCTAAACTCTCGTACGCCTATTATTATATTCCTATACTCTGTTTTTTTTAGCATTAGAAAGAAGAAACAATCTTTACATGACTTTTTGTTGAAAAACGCTGTTCAAAAATATGTAACCATTATGTATAAAACCGTAACAAGAAAAATAATTGAATCTCATTGTTATTTCGTTGCCACTTGCTGTGACTTATTTTTAAAAAGCATTTATATTAATGCTAAAAAAACGAATTATAAACACTAAACTTATCCACAGTGGCCTATCTGTCAGTTTATCTTTCTGTGCCTGTCCAAAGGTCTTCACTAATTACAGAACTTGCTAAGAAAACAGAATCTCAAGGCACTCGGAGTCAATACTTGTCTTCAATAGTGATCGACGTTCTTTATCGAAACTAATTAGTAATTAGTGGCAAGTAACGGATCGGGAACTTGATGCTGAATTATTGATTTTAGATGCTAGTTAGGCGCTCGATTACTTATTTTATTCCATTTTATCTCACTCTTAACTATTCAACGGTTCGTTAGCAATTCAACGGTTTGTGTGAAGTTCCAAATCTGTACTGTGGGTCGAGCACGACTTTTCGAATTCTGCGTCACGTAAAATCGAACAGTAAACGTTGTCGAGTTTGTATGACGTTTGGAACAGCGCCCGCTCGTGAGTGTATTTGAAACTCAAATTTAGTATGAGGTTTCTCGATCTCGATACGATAACCATAACGGTACGCAGGATTCGACAAGTCGTGCTTGACCCACTGGTCCTGTGTGGGAACTATAGCCCAAGCCCTGTCATTGTGAGAGGAGGCCTGTGCCCAGCAGTGGGCCGTAAATAGGCTGCTGCTGATGATGATGATGATGATCTCACTCTTAAACTGATGTTTTCGAAGCTCTGACCCGTCATCTAGTTGTAATTATTGATACATACAGACTGAACAAACATGCAATTTCGCGTATTAACAATTTTTTTTTGTACCAGCTGTTGCCCGTGACTTCAGCATAAAAGATAGCCCATGTTTAAATCTATCTACATTCCTAATTTTATCAAAATCCATTAAGGCGTCTATTAGTGATAAGTAACAAACATATAAACATACTAAGTTTCCCATATTAGTAGGATTGCATTAAAGGTTGTTATACCCTTTAGCATTTAATAAGCTATAAGTGTAGTCATGCTATGCTTTTTCTTAAAATTTCTATTACGTTTAAGTTAATTAGAAAAACTGTTCCGCCTAACCAGAATGCCGTAATTTAGCAAAAATGAATTTCGACAAAATGTTCACAATTTATAGTAAAGTTTATAGCTTGGAATGATTCCACAAAATATTCACCAACTTTCTCAAATAAAACCTTAAACGTTTCCACTGAAACATGCACGTTTTAGCTTTTTCGTTTTGCGATAAATTCAAGCAAAGTTGTAAACACCCAAACTCGCATGTCTGTCCAACATCCCTTTTAAAAGTGGACTCTATACCGTGTATCTTTAAATTCCTTTTGCAATGTGAGCGGAGTAAAAGATACGAGATTGTGGAAGTTGTAGTTGATATCTATGCGAGATGGCTTTCGAAACGTTTATTTGCGAATGGCTTGGCGATTGGGTAACATTAGTAATCGAGTCCAATGGCTCTGGCGATTTAAGGTTATTTTCCTTTGAAGTGTTGCGTTAACAGTCAATAGTACTACTTAGTTTGATTAATATAGGGCGTAGGGGAATTTAGTCCTTGGTTTAAATGAAGCGAGTGTTTTAAAGGGTTTAAATGTAGACTATATGGATGTGTTGGTAGAGTCTTAATTAGTTTGGTTTTTAAGATGGATTTAATACTTTTGGAAAGCAACCTTACTATTGATTAGTGTGTGAATGTCGCCACTTAACGGACGTAGACAAGTGGACATGTAGAATTAATCAAATGCTTTAAATTAATTATAAGGCACGCCGTACTTCGAGTACGAGTACAAATGTGAGAATCAGTCTGCAGGGCATGCCGCGTTGCAATTCTTAAAGTAATATTCACGGCTGTCATTGCTGTAAAGAATAGATTCAAATTCAAATATATTTACATAATAAAAGCAATTTACAATGACATTAAATCTAAGCTTAAACTAAATAAACTAAAACTTAAAACTAAATTAAATCTAAATAAGGCCCCCGTGGCATGGTGCCCAAAAGGCTGGCAGCGTTGCCTCGCTGAATAGCGATGCTGATTCTTTGAGAGAGAAAACTGCCAGCCCTTTGGTCACAAGTTCAAATTCAAAATTTTATTCAGCAAATAGGCAGTTGAATCGTCTTTTACACGTCATTTTTTTCGAGTCTACCAGCGCTTTCGGAAAGACTATGATTGCCAAGAAGAATGCGCCGCAAGAAACTTGGCACAGTAATCTTTTTTTAAAACAAGTTACATTAGCTCTTACAATACGTAACCACAGATAAATTACACAAAGAACCTCTTTCTATCATTAAAAAATTAAGAGAGAAAAAAGATACCGTATTTTAGAACCAAGTGTAAAAAATAATTATTTGAACAGCAAAACCAGAACACTTTACTTTACTGGCACGTTTTAATTGAGCAGGAGATTATGGTCTCCAGGTCAAATATCTGTGAATATTTGAATTACAAAGGGATGTATAGGGTCCCAGAATTAATACTATAGAGATGAAATAACAACCATTTTTTTTAAATATGTCGACGTGACGATTTATTTATTTTGGAACTTTAAGTAAAGTTAACCAGCAGGCAGGTACCACTTTAAGGGTAGATGCAGATGAAACGACAAAAAGAGAAAATAAAGAAAAACAATTATTTTATCATTTTTTCCAAAGTAATTAGCCCGTAATAAGGTACCGGGAATCGCAGAAAACTTATTCCCGAAACTGAAACAAAATTATCACACCTCGCCTGAAACATCCAGTGATAGCAAAAATCGGTCAAGTGTGAGTCGGATACTAATAAAGGTTCCGTAGCACTGTTAACCACATATTTACTATGGAGGTTTTTTCAACGGGGACTTTTATATTATTTGTTGTTATAGCGATCGTAGTAATTACCCTGGGGAAATTTAAAGTGTCAACTTGAAAATATTTCTAAGTACAAAAAAAAACTTTCTTGTGTGGAAACGCTTAAAGTTTATTTAAATATTTTTTTTTTGCCAAAATTTCATGCGTCTGGCTATTTTACGATTCTAAAGATACATTACTTTGAACGGCGGACAGAGAACAGTGGAGGTTTATAATTAGAGTCCCGTTGATATTTATACCCCTTCAGTACGGAACCCTGAAAACAAAAAAAGAGACGTAAAAAGTCCATTATTGTGCCCCATTTTAATGAAATCTCGAATAAATAGGAGAAGTTTAAAACAAAAGTAATATGCGTAGAGCTTTCCTGCAAAAAGTTAAATAGCGTATTAAGAATTCAATTTGTATAATGTCCTCTTTAACTTTAGGAGGGGGGGGGGGGGGGGGGGGGAATCACCCGACCGATACGGAACAGTGTACAATTATCGCGAATTGTGTAAGTTTTATTGAGTATGTTGTAGGCAGTAAAAATAACAAGACGTTTTAAGATCGACAATGAAGTATTCAATACTATTAACAAATCTTTTGGAATTCCACAGTCGGTTTCTGAAGAGAAAAAAATTGTTCTTTCAATTTACACACACACACACACAGATTCACAGACACTCACGGCACAGACATAAAATGGTGATGCATTTTATACGAACACCCCTATTCGCTTTGAAATGCGCCTTGTACCTATTATGTGAACTCATGAACTGATATTTTCTGTTACCTATCTTGTTTTTCGTTTGGCAAGAAACATTTATTTATTTCTTCCTTTCCATTTAATCCGTTCAAACGAACAATCAGTGTACTAACCCCTTACTACAAGATTTTCGACGACTCAATCGTTTCCAAGGTCGAAACATCTTAATCTGCGAATTCGGAAAAAAGGTTTCACCGAAAGTGCCCCAAGTTTATCGGAAGCCAGTAATTGCAATTAGTCATTTCTGTGACAGCTCACGGAGGGTTCATTTTTTAGTTCAATCAATCCTGTTGATGGAAGAAGATAATGGATGGTTTCTTTTTGTTTTTTAACCTTTTTTGTTGATGTTGCCAGGGTTATAGGAATGGCTTCGTGCATTGATTTTGCTTGGGGAGAGTGTTTCGATATGGATGTGGTGATTCGTTTTAGCCTCACAGGGCTCAATGTATGCAATATTGGGTTCAAATAAAATGATGTTCAAATTTTATGAAGAACAATTTTTATTTCAGATTTTGAAAAACAACTGAAATTCCATTCACAAAAATTTTGAAATTTAATGTATGGTGGGTCTTACGAGGTTAGGGCAAGAGCAGTGTTTTATGTGGAAGTGTATGATTAGCTAGTTTATTTATTGAATGTAACATTTTGGTCGCAAAGGTAGCACTAGATTTTCCGGGTCAATTTAAGCAATACTTTATTTGTATTGGGATGACAGTTGCCAAATGGGATGACCGAAATCTGCAGGACTAAACCGTACATACTTTTTTTGATGCTATTCAACCTTCATAATAATCCATCATTTTCATGATTTCCAGGAAAATAAAATATTTATGAATAATTATACAAACTTCCGTGTTTAAATGTCAATTATATACGCGTAAGTGAACGAAACGTATCAACCCGTACAAGGTAAAAAAAAAAACTTTAGCAACTCGTGTGATGTGATTCCCGATGCCAGAGTCGCGCAATGCCCAAAAAAAAAGGAAAGAGACGATGGGCGGGGCCATGTTAGTCGCGATGTGGGTGTGGCTTGTGGTGGGGATGGCTGCGCAGGCGGCGGGCAGCGAGTTCCCCGAGCGCGAGTGCTGCGACCCCGTGTACCCCCCGCAAACCGCCACCACCGCCGCCGCGCCTGTTACCGTGCCCGTCAGTAGCAAACTACCAGGTAAGTTTTTTTATCTAGATATTCATCATCGTCATAATCAGCTAGAAAACATCCACTGCTGGACATAGACCTTAGCCAAGGATCTCCACGACGATCGGTCTTGTGCTACCCGCAGCCAATGGCTTCCTTGGCGGCAATGGCGGCCTTTTGCCTATGCATTTTGTCTATGCTTCCTTACTTTCTACGCTGGCAGTTTAAAAGTGCAAAATTAGAAATAACTCGGATGAAGTCACGTTGTCTATTCTCGTATTTGTTTTACACAGTATTTGTAATAAGATTCCATGTTCTTCTCCGCCTAAAGATAACTAAATGGACGAATGCTGTTCTTCTACATCAGTGCTCATAAACAGAATCTGTCTCCAACACTTTGTACCAAAACAGAAAAGTTTTTTCAAAACGTTCTCATTTGTGGTAAGCCCAGCAAAACAGTAAGCCGATTCCCCAAAAGCACATAACGTTAAATATTACATTGCAACCTCAATAACTGGGAAAAAAGCAAACAAAACTCACATCTTTCTACCTGACCCTTTGTAAATAACGTTAGAGGAATCTTTGAAGTCAAGAAACAAATAGGCGAATCGGAAATTTCCGGATACCGCGGGAGGCTTACCATTGTGTTTTGGGAAACTATTCCGGTTGGTTGTCGTGTGCATGCGGAACGAGGGCGAAGTGATCGCGATTCGTGAGTCGTGAATGAGACGTGAGGGCTGACGGTGAGTATTGTCGTTCGGTTACGACGTGATACGACGACGACGCAACGTGTATGCAAAAATTTTGTCTACGATTTAACTGAATCGTTGACATATATATGCTGCTTGCATTACACGCTTTTATTATTATACATCATCGTCATCATCATTATGTCAGCCGATTGACGTCCACTGCTGGACATAGGTCTCCCCCGCGGCTCTCCAATCTGACGGGTCCTGTGCCTTCCGCATCCACCGCGGTCCCGCTATCTTTACTAGGTCGTCGCTCCACGTTATTATACATGTTCATTCTTAATTCGAAATTCGCGGAAGGAATAACTGAAATTCGAACGCGTGTTTACGTGTTCAGACCTCATATTATTATGTACTTGTTGAGTATAATGATGTGCTAAACGACGTTATTTACATAAACGGTGGGCGCCTTTAATTACGCCGTTCAAGTTAAGGGGGCCGATTTTTTTATCTCACGCTGTGACTAAATTCGGTGATTTCTTAAAAGTTCATATTTTTGAATATCAGCGGTGACTAAAATTCTCATGCCTATAAGATAAGATGAGATAATTTATTTTGCCTAAAATGTGGTACATAAGTTGGAAATAAAGTTACATACGTTTCACAGATTTAACAAGAAACTGGCATGCAAGATTTCAATGTCAAATAAATTGTAAACTAGAACTGAGACTGCGTAATTAAAACGTAAGATAGAATGTCACAAACTTAGAAAAAGCCAACCAACAAATAAACACATAGGTGTATCAAAATTACGATCAACATTTATATTTAAAATAGTCAGAATATTCATCAATTGAGTAAAAACATTCCTTTATCAACCATTTCTTAAGTCTACTTTTGAATGAGTTTAGAGGTAAAATTTTCTTGTCATCTTGTAAACAGTTATAATTTTCAATTGACATGCTATAAGTACGATGCGATGATATATCAAATACGAATGCCCCCACCCACTCGTAAATGAGATCACTGAGTAACTTCTTGACCACTGGCAGTGATAGCTAACCTCAATCTACTATGTTGACATGCTTGTCTATGACAGAAACGGAAATTAGCCGCATGTTAGTAGACTGGTATGACATTAAAAAATACGGATTTTTTCAAATAGTGACGTCAATGTTATGGGTGAGAATTTAGTCACCATCATCATAAAAAAAAAACATGTCAGCCGAAAGACGTCCACTGCTGGACATAGGCCTCCCCCAAGGCTCTCCACTCAGACCGGTCTTGTGCTTTCCGCATCCACCGCAGTCCCACGATGTTTACCAGGTCGTCGCTCCATCTTGTTGGAGGCCTACCGACAGCTCGTCTCCCGGTCCGTGGACGCCAAGTGAGATTCAAAAATCCTGGTAGTATAGTGTAAACGTCTTCCATAACAGGTTAGCCTCTCCTTCCAACCTAGCGCTGATTTCGGTAGAAATTCCGCGGCGTGGGCGGCGTGGCAAAGGCATTGATTACTTCTAAATATATTCCATTCCGAGATATAATTAGAGTTTTAATAATAACTCGAGTAGGGCGTGAGATTGCCGCAAGAGCGTTTGAGGTGTTGGCGGGGTCGGGTTACTGTTTGAGTGGGGTTTTCTTAGGAATTGAAATGATTAAGTCTGGTTTGGGACGTGGCCTGACTTGTGTGGGATTTTATTACGATTTCACAAGCTTTTAATAAACTTCACCGTAGGCTTATTGGCTAATGCGCACGGCGCTGATTAGGTAGGTATATCTTGTGAGAAGTCTTAAGTAATGTTTAAATATTCACTTAAATTGCTACGCCACATTGGTAAAATTGTGTTGAGACTTATTTATATCTGTGACACGCTTATGATGGTATCACATACAATTTGTTGCAAATAAAGAAAGTGATACTGGTATGAATGTGATAGGTAGGTAGTTATAGTTACGTTAAACGTGACCCCTATTTCTTACTTTGGCAAATCTAGGAAGGCAACTTTGCCAAATATCATTGGTACGAATTACACAAAAATTGGTACTTTAGTGTAATCATGAGTGTAGTCTCATGGCTGAAACATTTTTAAACGATCACCTCTCCGGTATTTTTAAACACAAGTACGTTTTACAAAGAAAGAAAGAAGAATTTTTTTTTTGTTATTGCTATAAAATATACGTTTATAATATAACAGGAAAGTGCTAAAAATATTTCAGTATGGATAATGCAGACTTACAATTGTAGCTGAGTATACAAGCAAGTCACGATCAGGCGAAGTGTAAGACTGTCTGCTACTAATTAATGTTGCAGAGTGTACTTCTAGTTTCAGGGCTGTCGTCTGCTAGTTTCAGGGCTGTCGTCTGCTAGTTTCAGGCTCGTAAATAAGGTTACGGTTTTTTGTCCACTCATTTAGTTTTCATTAGTTATGTTACATAATTGGTTTGATATCTGATGTCAAAATCATTTTACATTTTCACTGAATCAAGCTTTAGATAATTCTCGTAAAAATAGATGCCTCACTACTACTATTAAGACGATTTTTAATTGAACAAAAACTAATGAAAAGGAGGAAGGTTAATCACAAAAAATTATGACGTCATAGCTTTTTTATATATAAAACTCTTCCGATACGGACTGAGTGACTGACAGACAACGCAGAGCGGAAACCCTTGGCCTGAAGGCTGAAATTTTGCATAGAGGTTGCCTTTATGATGTAGACAAGCACTAAAGACGGATTAAACTTGTTGAAATTCCCACGGGATAGAAAATAAACGTGGTTTATGCGTACACGAGGTCGCGGGCGTTCACTAGTTCAATACGAAATCGTTTTGACAAATCAAAAAGTTGCTGATTTGACGAACTAGGCATTGTACAGTCGAGGGCACCAATAAGTACACACAGAGTCCCAAAATATGTAAACAGACCTTACTACTGCGACGGCAAGGTTGATCTATACATATTTTTGCAACTTTGCGCGGATCCAAGTGTTTGACTTTGACTGTACACGTTATAGAGATAGCAGAAAAACCTTTCCCATGGGCCAGGAAAAAATCAATCTTACGACCATATCATAAACATTTTGACATGAATTTCCTCACTTTATTCACACTTTCTTTTGCTTTTGAAAAAAAAATGCGGTAATCTATCCTAAGGTTATATTTGGAGGTAATTCTATCCTAACCAAAATAATAAGTAGGTGTAAGCGAACACTTTATTGTACATAAAACAGGAAAAAATAAGCAAGTTACAGACAAACAAATTCAAGCAGGTACACAAAGGCGAACTTATGCTGAAAGAATAATAGAAAATACTTCTTTTGGTAAAAAGAAAAGTTGGTATTGTGGCCATGGGCTCCATTTTAATTATGTACAAAATTTGTTTTCATTCTCATTTTATAAAATAAACCTGACATCTGAAATAATTCTAACTTTCTATACTCGAACCGCCCTATCAGTTCAATTATAACTAAAAAAAAAACGGCGAAGTGTGAGACGGACTCCTGCACCGAGGTTCCGTGCAGAGATTTTCTCGCTTTTCTCCATTGTTTTAAGTGTTAAGTTAAGTTAAGTGTTAGCAGAGCCCTGCTCTTCAGCAAAATGTAGGTACGCAGTGTGGGGTCATTTTATACTGGTCTGTCACATATACAGACAGATATAAAAATTTAAGATTTTGGGATTTTTCTGAGTAGACAGGCAGGCCAGCGAACGAAACGAAGTGATCCGATAAGGCTTCCGTTTTTCCGTTTGAGGCGCGGAACCCTAAAAAAAGACCCTTTCGTCGCATGCTTATCTAATCTCCACGAACTTGTTTATTACCTCGTTTTCATACACAGTTAAAGTGTACGTTAAAAAAGTCGATTATAAATAATTGCACCCTGCGTTTTCCAGAACCACAAATAACTGGGTTTGACTAGTATTACCAAGAACACATGCGGTGCGGGTGCGCAGTGTGAGCGAGCGGGGTGCGCAAACCGCGCGCACTGGCGCTCCACCCCTATTATCTGATCTGAGGAGTTTCTCGTTTACGAAACCCTTAGCTGTGCCCTAAGCACGACTTGTCAAATCTTGCGTTACGTTACGGTTATCGACGTTACGGTATTCCAAATACGCTCACGGGCGAGCGCTGTTCCAAACGTCATCATACAAACGCGATAACGTTTACTATTCGATTTTACGTGACGCAGGTTTCGAATACTATATATAATACTCGGGCCTCTGCGCCCGCCCGTGAGCCTATTTGGAACTAAAATTTAGTACGAGGTTTCTCGATTTCTATGCGATAACGTAACTTTACGCAGGATTCGTAAAGTTTGTGCTCGACCTACAGTTCTCAAGCCTCTTTCCTCAATCTTTTCTAACTATTTCTTAGCCCTTCCTCAGACTATGCGTGTTGATTCGTATAGCAGTGGAGGTGGAGGTGTGGCATGGGAACATACATTTGCCGCATAGACGCAATCAAATCTACTATAGCTTTAGACATAATGAAAACGGGATATTGACCGCGATTACCTCATAGGTTTGACGAGCTCCCGATATTTATTCAATATCCCGTTTTCATTGTCTAATGCAATTAACCGCGAAGCAATGAAAATAATCGATTTATTGATTATTTTTGTTTTTATTTTTATGAAACATTCATAGTATGAAATTCAACATACAATGACAATGCAAAGAAAAATCCGTTAAGCAGCTGGACTTGAACCAGCAACCTCGGTAATCCGTACCACGCTCCACCAATTAAGCTATACTTAACGTTGGTGTACCTAACGAATTTTTCAATGCCTTGTGTCATATTTTTTTTATTTGGAAGATCTCGCTGATGGCGCTGAGGAGAGATCTTCCAAATAAAAAAAATATGACACAAGGCATTGAAAAATTCGTTAGGTACACCAACGTTAAGTATAGCTTAATTGGTGGAGCGTGGTACGGATTACCGAGGTTGCTGGTTCAAGTCCAGCTGCTTAACGGATTTTTCTTTGCATTGTCATTGTATGTTAACCGCGAAGCATTTAAAACTGCACATGTAGCACGGCGCGCCATTTTGTCGCTTGTCGCGCAGTGCGTCCCTTTCATATTGATGGAATCTATTACACCATTGTGTGGTTACGGCACATTTGTAGTAGTTGTTAAGCATTAGTTTGTCGTTATTTATCACCAAAATAAAAAGTGAAAATTTAGCACCAAATAATTTCCAGATTTCGTTTTCATAAACCAAATAAAATATACTCACCCGAGCAACCTGATTGCCTTGCCACTTTACCTGATGGAAATTACGTCATCCTGTATACAAGGAAAACCTGTTTTGTTAAACAACCTCCTAAGTCCTTACGCCATTGTCTTAAAGTTACAACTCTGCGTATTCGGAGACTTTTCTTCGTGGTTTTTCCACAAGTACATATTAAATTTATGCAAGACGAATGGCAGGATGGCATCGTAAGAATTGAGTACTTTCTTACGTGGAACGGAGTCAGGAGCAAGCGGTTTTGGTTTGTGCAAGTAGACAAAATGGTCGCTTTTTCAATGGTGCTGCAGAAAATTCGTGATGTCTTCTATAGAAGCATATAAAGCCTCACAGGTCTAGACGCTATAAATTATGTAAATGAACAACTCAGGCTTAAAGAAAAGACGATTTTAAAGTAAAATGTTTTTAGAAAAATCTAAGGGTAACGCGTTTTTCAGAGTAGCTTTGTGAGAGGTAAGTTTTGATAGGACTCCAAAGTTTATGCGAAGTATTTGGATTTTAAGTATAGACATAGTAGAAAAATCTTTCCCACGGGCCAGCCAAAAATCAATGTTATGACAATATTATGTCATATACATTTTGACAGGGGAAAGCTTTTCTCACTTTAACTATATGTAGTTACTTGGTCTGGCACGATCGTTGTTTTCTCGCTTGTCGCAAGCAACGAAAGAAACCTTTATTTTTCTTCTTTTCTAGAGAAATTCCACTGCTGAACATACTCCCCTAAACACTTAATTTCATCATCATCATGTCAGTAGACGTCCACTCTTGGACATAGATCTCCCCATCGATCTCTAATAGGCCGAGCACGAAGTTTTGGAATCCTGCGTAATAACGTTACGCTATCGTATCGAAATCAAGAAACCTCATACTAAATTTTAGTTCCAAATACGCTCACGGGCGGGCGCTGTTCCAAACGTCATGCAAATTTCTCGATAACGTTACGCAGGATTCGAAAACTTCGTGCTCGTCCTACTGTACGAGCGATCTTGAGCCAGTTGCATCCAACGTCTGCTCGCTACCTTAGCCAAGCCGTCCGTTGCTTAATTTAACAACGAACATAAAGACGACAACACTATCTATCGAGACACCAACAATGTTAGGTAAGTTCATTGGCATTGACCTTTAAGAGCAGAACTTACGACTAAAGAATTATTAGAACTTTCAACGCAATCCAAACTTTCCGAAAGTTTTCCAGCGAACATCACATAAAATATTGGCGTGAAAACTTCGAGTATTCGTAAATGGCTTATGAAAAAAACGGAAAAGTAAATTAATTGTTTAACGAGTTCACAAAGCTACGAACTTTGGGTGTAGCTTGGCGGAGACATGCGATATCAATTCGGCGATTCATTAGGCTCATGGATAAAAACAGAGCGAGCATTCATAAGTAAATCGTAAATACAACAAAAAGCGTAAATGTATACAATTGTTTATTTACATAATTTATTATTGTTATTTACAAGGCGTAAATTGAAACTTTAAATTGTAAATACGTAATATTGTAGCGACTCTTTTGGGGTTACTGGTTCTCATGGGTGGCGGTGATCGCATACCATCAGGTGATCCAATAAAAAAATTACAGTAAATAATACCACATTTGTAATTTATTATGAGCTTTTTAATTGCCTATTGATTAATCTATTTCTCACTAAGACTTCTGTTACAAAAACATACATGTTTTGTGAATTCCAACGAGATAATTAGTTTTTCATGAGTTTGATTATTTTGTAATTGCTGGATTGCTTATTAATTGTTGAAGTACCTACAGTTTAGTGTTGCAATCTAGATTAATTTCGTCCATTTAATTCTCTGGATTGAGAATTGAGCAGGTGCGATGGGGAATCGTATTGTTGTCAGAAATCCGTAGAGAGGGGGAGGATATAATAACCCTAAAGGCCAGCAATTTTACCTTCCGGTACGCGAATACATAGGTGTGATGGACCTATCGAAATGATAACAAAACAAGATAGCAACCTATTTAAGCCATCATAATCATAATCTCATTACAAATCATGATCTCAATTGGAAAATCTTTTTGTATTTTTTTATTTATTTTTCCATTTTTTTTTTATTTTTACGGTCTTCCCGTGAGTATCAATTATATTTTTAATAAACTCACCGAAACATGAATACACAGAAAAACCAGAAAAAATACCAACCCCGGGAATCGAACCCGGAACCTCGACACTCCGGGTCGCGTGCCCACCCTTACACCAGAATTGGTATTGGAATACCAATTCTGGTGTAAGGGTGGGTATTTTTTCTGGTTTTTCTGTGTATTCATGTTTCGGTGAGTTTATTAAAAATATAACTCATTACAAATCTTCATTTGACTTAAAACCCTCAAAAACAAGCTAGGCAGACCTAACTTCAAAGAGTCTCACACTTCTTCAAACCTTTTTTCACCCCCTTATTCTAACTTATAAACCCATAATCTAGCATTTCCTCCCCATTTAAGTATGGCGGGAACGGAAGGGTTACCCGGCGATCGGGGTGATCCCGGGCATCTATCACGGGATTACCGGGGTTCGATTTTTTCCCAGGTACGGGAGTTTAAACCGGAACGGGTAGAATGTTTACAACCAGCTTTAGAAGTGTACTAGAGTTTTGCTAAGAGTAGAAATGAAAAGGGCGCTTCTTTCTTTGCAACTGTCACATTTTTGGTGTAAAATGCTTAAATTGATTATTATTAATTTCTTACGTCAAGAATAGGTACTGTAATCTTGAACTTGACTAGGTGGGTGATGAGTTGATAGCAGCTGCTGCAGCTGTATTAAACCATAAAAATAATGAGCCATAAAAATGTTTTTTGTAAGTGTCAAACTTTCCCAAATGAAAAAGACAAAGAGATCATTATGACAATACGGTATACTCGACTCTTTTCGGTGATTGACATAAAAATTCGAAATCTGTTATTGCAACGTTCGGTTATTTTGGTGTCTAGTCGGTAAAGTTCGCGCTTAGTTTCGAGTGGTTTTGAGAAGTTTACATAGTGTTGACTTAATCATCCGAGTGACAATACTTTGCATTATTTGTTGATTAATTTGACACGGTCCTAAAGTGCTCAACGTTTTCAAGGGCCGACTGTACATTGTTCATTAATTTACTTTCGTCGTACGATAGGCAACTTTAAAACATTGAGTATTGGCATAAATTAGATAAAACTCGGAAGTTAACAAGTTGCTGCACAAGTTAATACTGATATAAAGATGGGGTCGCAGGAATTCCTTACTCACTCTTGATATCGACTTATATGTATGAAGTTCGAGGACTTGTTTCACTGTTTTGAGATTACAATTATCACTAGAAGTTAATTGTTTGATACTTAAATGATACCTTAAATTTGGCAACGTATCTTATAACATACATAGGCAGCACAAACGTTATCTATGATTTTTTCTGCGGTTCAAAATTAATGTTATAAAACTAATTTTAAAAGTGGGTGTTTCGTATCGAAACGTAACCGGTTAATAATTATTTATAAGTTTGTAGGTAAGTTTTATTTACACCAACATCGTGAGCTATTTACAGTCAGACGAATTATTTCTAATTACATTTATTTGAATGTCAAACGGGTGAGAAATGCTAACCTTTTATTGTAGCGAGTCATGATTAGCTAAGTACTTTTTTAACATTATTGAAACGTAGTGTTTTTGCAAGTTACCTTGACATACTCAAGTACTTTGGGACCTACCTCGCCAAAAGGGTAAATTTTAGGCAATTAAAAAATATTTAATGTGGTTGATTGTTTAATATCTCGTTAAGTAATTCTGTATCAAAGGCAACACGGTACACCTAACCTAAAATCATAAAACAAATTAAACCTTAACTGAACAATGTGTTCTCTTGTAGCGTCTACCAGAACACAAATTCCTTACTATACATATTCCAGATAACTTTAATTTACAGCTGATTTCTTTATTCGTGTTTTTACTTAGTAAAAATCATAGTAATAATTATGCTCATCACAACACAAATGTTTGCGTTGCGACAAACAAGCTCACAAGATTATTTTTAACACTCGTCGCAAAACAGGAGTGTTTATATTTGACGTTTGTATCTGTCTGTGGCATAGCAGCTCCCAAACGTGTGGACCGATTTAAAAGGGTTTTTTTTTATAAATAAAAGCTATTTTATTAGACAATGAAAACGGGATATTTACCGCGGTTACCTTTAGGTTTAATGAGCTCCCGATATTTCGACGCAGTTACTTACTAAGTAATACATTTTGATCACGGGCAAGCTGACTGTGACGCATGTAACTGCGTCGAAATATCGGGAGCTCAACAAACCTATAATATAAGGTAAGCGCGGTAAATATCCCGTTTTCATTTTGTCTAATGCAATTAACTGTGAATCGTTTAAAGCTATTTTAATCGCAATAGGTAACAAATAGTTGAGAGCTCTTTTTGAGCCATACCTTGATTCAACTTTTCTAAGTTGTACTTATCGTGTATTGTATAGCGAAACGATTGGTATTGATAATGGTGCTGTGTCTCTACCCTATGTGCGTGAAAGAGACAGCTAATCCCATAGTGCTATACTACGGTGTAGTCATGTAGTGAAACCGTAAAGTGACCTTTCTCAGACATGGGTGTGGCTCTAATTTATATGAAGACCCAGTAATCCACCAACTTTCGTGGATGGTGAAATAATAATTAGATCGCACTTTGTGGGTCAGTCTTGGTCTAACTGGGACAAGCAAATTGTTTTAAGTCCCTGTTTTGAGAGTGAGGTCAAACGAGCGTCATTTTTAGGGTTCCGCAGCTGAAAAGGAAAAACGGAAGCCTTATAGCTTAACTTTGTTGTCCGTCTGTTTATCTGTCTGTCTGTCAAGACTCTTTTTCTCTAGAACGCGTGGAGGTAGCATGCTGAAATTCATATCAAATACTCAATCCTGCAGTTCCTTGAAGCTGTAAAAAGTCAAACTTTTAAGTCAACGCAATTAAAAGATAGAGTTCCTACAAATGTTGTTTCCATACAAATTGACGTACTGTGCAAAGCTAAAGGGTTAAAATTACAAACGTAATCTCGCATATAAATTCCAAAAAACTCAGAAGTGCGAGCCAGGGATCGAACCCACGACCTTCTGCTTGAGAGGCCATATATTATGTCAAAACACTAGGCTATCACGGTTTAAGTAGCAATTTAACGCAATAAACTGAAATTAAGCTGGCTGCAAATGCATTATTTAATGTACAGTCGAGGAAATTAATTCCTGACCCACCATAGAACATTTTCATAGTAAACGTCATAACGTTATTCCTTGCCTAGCTATGCGATGTCACTATGACGTTTACTGTGAAAAGGTTCCATGGTGGGTCAGGAATTAATTTCTTCGACCGTACCTACAGTCAGCAGCAGAAGTAGTTAAGCAACCGAAGTGGTCACAATGATCTAAGCACAGCTCTATTGTTACAGACATAAGAGCTTGTGCAGATCATTGTGACCGCTTCGGTTGCTTAGCTACATCTGCTGCTGACTGTACCTATGTCTATCCCTTACGAAGTGTACGCTAGGGCCGTTTCTATAGTAGGTATACTTGTGACGGTCCTATTGCATGATGGGTTCCGTCGAGTAATAGGCAATGACCTAGAAAGAGAGTTCGGGAGCCAAAATATGTGGACCCCTACTTCTGGCAACCGCTTTCGTAACCTAAATAAGTACACATTAAGAGCAAACTGCACACTTTCCCTGTTATTCATAAACCTATGTTCGTTCGTTTGTCCTTTTTTGTCATTTTAGCTAATGGAGGCTTGAGTGAGGTTCATGAATAAGGCCCTTTCTATCGGGCGTTAGTTGGGCCATTTTACGGAAAGTTGTACACCAGATTTTTTTTTAATTTTGAATTTTTTACGATATAATCTACGATTATAATCTTAATCACGAGCACTATCGATTTTAATAGGTGAAAAAAAGTGTCCCAAAATTTTCATACATTCTTGTACGTCCATTCCACTTCCATTCCGTTACTCTCATATAAATTTAATTTGAAAAGGGTAACGGAATGGAACACAATATTTTGGGACACTTTTTTTCACCTATTAAAATCGATAGTGCTCGTGATTCTAAGTAGATATATCGCAAAAAAAAACAAAATAAAAAAAAAGTGGGTTTCCGTAAAATCGCGTAAAAAATATATATTTGTGGGATATTGACAAAGTAATAGTTTATTTAAATTAATAATCTTAAGAGCACACCGCACAGGTCGTGGTTAACCGCCATTCTCCTCTATCTCCCTCGCACACTCCCCATCTCTGTCACTCTATAGTTTTACATATTTAAATTTGAATTTAAATACCTCGACGTTTCGGACGCGACGTTGCGTCCATGGTCTCGAAGGGCAATTACGCGATTAAGTTCCGAGTATCATGATAATGTGTGAAAATCGCGAAAGTTTAAATTAATAACAAAAACAATTGGCAATAGCTCTTACAAGACAACATCACTAATGAGTTATACAAAGAAAACTCACTAATACCTACCCCTCTTTCTGCGTCAGAGGTTAAAATGGCATAATTTACTTAAACTTTTCGCGCACTTCTCCACCACAATTTACCAAATACCCTTTTTCATCTACTGCTAATTCCAAGACCCACCGCAAGATGGAGGTTGACAGGCGAAATCTCTCTGTGAGAGGATCTAAAAATGTCAAATGGCTTTTATATGGTGGGTGTCGTGAGCCGATAGTTAAAGAATTACATTATAAAGTAATGGTCTGGGTGAGGGAAAATTTGAGAGCCTTTTTACTGGACTGCTGCCAGAAGGGAGGCGTTTATTGTGACATGGGTATGTTAGTGATTGAAAAATTAATTGCAGATTTAAGGTAAACTGCCTGATACAATAGTTGACACCTTTAATCCTAAATCATGGCAATAAAGGAGAGAGCAGGGTGTCAATTATTGAATTTAAAGTGTCAAATATTGGGAGTGAAACCTGCACACTGCTCCGAAGCAATTCAATGTTGTGTGTGCAGTTTCAAGCATTGGGCCCTCGGGTACTATAGCCCAAACCCTCTCATACTGAGAGGAGGCCTGTGCTTAGCTGTGGGACGTAAAAAGGCTGGTAATGATGATGACGATGAATAAATATAACATCCTTTATTACTTTCCAAATATCTATTCTTTAGCTTATAACAAAAGTTGAGACCTTGAAGGCATGAGGCAGCCATGTTTTGGTACTAGTATAGACACAGATCTATATCGGGATAGAAGAAAAGAGTGTATGTGCCTCGCGTGCCGAGTAGAAGGGCTGAGAAGTGAGAAGCTTTCCGCGTGCGACATCAGAGGGTCGAGCACGACTTTTCGAAACCTGCGTCACGTAAAATCGAATAGTATACTTTGTCGAGTTTGTATGACGTTTGGAACAGCGCCCGCCCGTGAGCGTATTTGGAACTAAAATTTTGTGTGAGGTTTCTCGATCTCGATACGATAACCGTAACGTTACGCAGGATTCGTAAAGCCGTGCTCGACCCTCAGGCTTTAAAAACCTTGTTGTTCGACATTTAACTGTTCAAACACCACCAAAAAAGTTGGAGTTAATCGAGATACCTATTTCCTCAATAAATTACACTCGTGACGTCAAAATAAGTAGTGTGGTTGGTAGGACCTTGTGAGAGGTCCGTCCGGATCGTTACCACCGTCTTGCTTGCTAATCCTGCCGCTAAGCAGCAGTGTTTATACTGTTGTGTTCCGGTGAGGAGAGTGTGAGCCGGTGTAATTACGGGCACAAGACACGTTTCACCTTAGCTCTCTAGGTTGCCAACGCATTTGCAAACCCCCCGGGGTTGCAATGGTGATCACTTACTTACCATCAGGTGACCCACTTGCTCGTTTACCTTCATTGTCGTATAAAAAAAGTACGTGAGCGAAATGTTACACGCTCCTTTTTCCTTCTATCCCAATATAGTTCTGTGAGTATAGACAAGTTTTCATGCGTTAATTAATATTAAATTTAACTTCTTAAAACAAGGCATACCTAACATGATATCTTCTACGCATACATAAAAATGTACAAAGAAAATAAAACAAGTTTTAGTATTTCAAAGCAACTTGAAGTAGATGTTGAAGAAGGTTTCTTTAGACAATAAAGTTCATATCGACAATAAACACGGGCTGTCTGTACGTGGCCTCACGACACTGTAGGGATGTGCTCATTCGGCGATGGAATGCCGAAATTCGGCATTATTTGGACGAATCTTTTTTTTATATGAGAAGGAAGGCAAACGAGCAAGGGGGTCACCTGATGGTGGTGGTAATCTAATTCGAAATGGGTTATTTTAAAAGCTATATACTTTTAACCAGCCCTATGACACAGAGCTTGAGATATCAGACCGGACTTAGCTTAGGAGTTATTGGCTATCTGCGAACAAAAATCGAAACATAAAGTGACGACTAAATATAAATGTTTTAAGTTTGAATGAAAATAATCGATTTATTGACTATTTTTGTTTTAATTTTCATGAAACATTCATAGTATGAAATCCAACATACAATGACAATGCAAAGAAAAATCCGTTACGCAGCTGGAGCGTTGAGCAGTTGTCCAGCTGCTTAACGGATTTTTCTTTGCATTGTCATTGTATGTATTAAGTTTGTACTATTTTTTTTATGCCGTTTATTTTTACACTTGTTTATATGTAATGTTTTGTCACTATGTAACTACAATTTTTTTAATGACCTAGTACTATTGTACTAAATTTATTTTTAAGATAAATATGGATGTATTTTGCCTGCAATAAAACATTCATTATTATTATAACCCTCCTTTGGCAGACGGGTAAAAATCGGCGAACATTTTCGTCACCCGCGGCCAGCCGACTTTCGACCGGTCCAAGGTTTGACTGAATAATTTACGCAATCCCAAAGGGCCCCAGTTTGGGCGCCAGTAATCGTCAGTCTCGACGTTTTCTATTTGTTCCCCAACTCAAATAAATACTTGCTTTACAATTTTAGGCCAAACAGTTCCTTGTTTAGTTTTAACACTTTAGTTTGCTACAGTTTTGTGCTTTCTGAGGTTTTGTTGGGTTTGTAATTAACATGGCGTGTATGTTTTGTGAAGTACTTTGAAATACTAGGGTGGTCTTGCGCCACTGCATGCTAAGCCTATTATTCATAAACCTATTTTAACTAAAATGCCCTTTTGACTAAAGTTCGTTTGTCCTTTTTTGTCACATTGACATTTCTGTTAGCAAGAAGAAGTCAAAACCTATTTTAAGTAATCGAGGCTTGACTGACGTTTATGAATAATGGCATTATTGTCCGACGCGCTCACAATCAGCAACGTGGCCATTTTGTATGGGCTGACAATTGCTATCGGAAACAGCTAGCTGTCACAGTCGTACAAAAAATGACATTTCAATCCGATGACAAGTGTCAAAATAGTTACACAATAGGACCTTTTGGTTAGATTAACCCACCAAGGCTGACTTGTACCGGGCTAGAGACTAACCCAGAGTTAATTTGAAGTATTTAATATCATAATAATAATAATATCATGGGACAAATTGACACCAATTGACCTAGTCCCAAACTAGGCAAAGCCTGTACTATGGGTACTAGACAACGGATAAACATTTGAACTAAGTATAACAAACGGAATCAATACAAATGAATCCTAACTAATCCTAACTTAATATTATAAATGCGGAAGTAACTCTGTCTCTCTGTCTGTCTGTTTGTTACCTCTTCACGGGAAAACCGCTGCACCAATCTAGATGAAATTTGGTAAGAAAGTAGTTTGAATATTGAGGAATAGCATAGGCTACTTTTTATTCGGAAAAATTATGTAGTTCAAGCGGGACAGCGATAACCGAAATCTACGCGCACGAAGTCGCGGGCTGTTGCTAGTAGTATTATAAACACCATGTTCTACCTGTTGCGGATGAAAAGTGTAGCCAAATAAGATTCGTATTTGCGACTTGTAACATTGCGAAATATACTCCAGGGCCCCGTTTAACAAAAGGACGAGACTTTATTGCAAATGTTTCCGCATACTAGACCGCTTGTAATACAGGTTTCGTTTTGATAAGTTAACCCCAGGGTTTTGTAATACCAAACTTTATTAGTAAGCGTAAGGCAAATTGCATAAGCATAATAAGCTAACTGACGGACCTAGAAGGCTAAAATTTTGCATAGAATTTTAGATATTCCTTTATGACAAGCGTTACTCGAGATTTTGCGAAATTTCCACGGTATATGAAGTTCTGCTGCTGAAGCCAAGCCGCAAGCAGAAGCAAGTGGTAAAGAGCCCGACTCGCATTTGACCGGATTTATTTTATCTGGCATAAGGTTAAATAATTTCTTTACATAATAAAAGCAATTTACAATGACATTAAATCTAAGCTAAAACTAAATAAACTAAAACTTAAAACTAAATTAAGTCTAAATAAGGCCCCCGTGGCATGGTGCCCAGAAGGCTGGCAGCGTTCCCTCACTGAATAGCGATGCTGATTCTTTGAGAGAGAAATAAGCGCTTTTGCAACTCTGAAATAAGCTTGTAAGCGCCGGGACCCCATGAACCCAAGTTTCAAAGTCGACAGCAACAAAATTGTAGTTAGGTTAAATTTTGTGGCTACCATATTTGTAGACGCTAGTTAATATTATTTAATTACGTGAAAACGGACCCTATTTATTATAGTAGTTTTGGGCCGTCTTTCGTAACTTTAATATTTATATTAATTGTGATACGGTGCCGCCGGGCGACGCGCCCGCGCAGCTGTCCGACCGATAGTAACACTCGGCAAACCTCGGCACTCGTCGTGCGTGGGCGGCGAGCGCGCCTTCGTGTGTTTTCGGTTTTGCCGCTGAGTCGCGTTTTTACCATTGTCGATGCAGGATGCTGCGCTCGTGCGCCGCTCGACCTAACGGTACTTTGAACTCGCGACGAACGCTTTATTCGGTTTGCTTTAGCACCGCTTATTTTAGTTTAGAATAGATTATAAATTCCTCAGTAACTTTCTTTATGTTTTTCTGTGCTTGCGGTGTGCAGTGCTTACTTCCGTTTCTACCTTCCGCTTGTGACTTTTATGCTTACTTCTTCAACTTTTCTGTTTCATATCTTTTGGCAATTATAATTAATATATGTGGAACGTGTTAGTATTATTTATATCCTGCTAGCGCGACCCCATAATTTAATTAAATACGATCATCCATTTCAATCTTGCAATACACACACATGCACACAGGTAAACTCTATATCACACAGCCGCATAAAAACGCAATAGGCTGATAATGGCCTGGTTATTTGTCAGCGGGAGCATGGTTCGCGTGCCGACGCAATCTCGGGCATTGACCCTGGCCTTCAAAGGTAATAGTTAGGCGTAGCCCAGCCTTTTCAATTATATCTGTATTAGATAAACAGAGCTCAGACCTGCGAGAAAACCGGCCAAGTGCGAGTCGGACTCTCGCACGAGGGTTCCGTAGAAAGATTTTAACGCTTTTCCCCAGTGTTTTAAGAAGTCCAGTGTTAGGAGAGCCCTGCTCTTAAGCAAAATGTACGCAGTGTGGGGTCAACTTATATTGGTCTGCGAAATCTACAGACCGACATAAAAATTTTAGATTTTGAGACTTTTCGGAGTGGTTGTGCTATAAGAGCTACCTTCATACCATTTCAAGATTCTAGGACATCTGGAAGTACCCTTTAGGTTTTTGGAAATCGGCAATTTGTATGGAAATGACCTTTTTAATAATAATAATAATAATTCTTTATTTTAGACCAGAAGGTCGAGCATGACTTTACGAATGCTGCGTAACGTAAAGTCGAATAGTAAACGTTGTCGAGTTTGTATGACGTTTGGAACAGCGCCCGCCCGTGAGCGTATTTGGAACTAAAATTTAGTATGAGGTTTCTCGATCTCGATACGATAACCGTAACGTTACGCAGCTTTCGTAAAGTCGTGCTCGACCCTCGGGTCCATGTTTTTACTTACTGTATCTTTTGATTGCGTTGACTTAGAAGGTTGATTTTTTCACAGCTTCAGGGGACCGCAGGCTTGAGTATTTGATATTAATTTCAGCATGCTACCTCCACGCGTTCCAGAGAAAAAGGGTCTTGGCGGACAGACGGACAACAAAGTGATCCTATAAGGGTTCCGTTTTTTCCTTTTGAGGTACGGAACCCTAAAAATCATGCAAGTTGCAATACATTGCGGCGTTCCAACGCCCACTTCAGACTCATTCGCTTTACGGCCTCGCATTGTACAGTAACTTGCATTTTGATTTTTCTTGCAGGGGTCGATTTTTGAATCTCACCCGGTGAATAAATTCAATGATTTCTAAAAAAAAAAGTATTTTTGAATCTCACCGGTGACTAAAATTCTCATGCCTATGACATCAAATACGAATGCCCCCACCCACTCGTAAACGCGATCACTGAGTGACTTTTTAACCACTGGCAGTGACAGCTAACCTCAATCTACTATGTTGACTCGCTTGTATATGACAGAAACGCAATTTAGCTTCATGTTAGTAGACGGGTATGATATTCAAAAATAAGGTTTTTTGCAAATAGCGATATCAATGTTATGGGTGACAATTTAGTCACCAAGTGAGATTTAAAAATCGATCCCCAGGTCTAAATTTGACTTTACATACCTACAATGCAAGTTACACGATTGTTCTTCGGGGGAAACGTTATTCATTTATTATTTATTAAGTCATTTATTTTTCTGTTTTGTTTAATGTTGTATTCAATAAAGAGTTCTTGTATTATATTGTATTCTTCTCTGCAGGCTCATGAGTCATGAGGCGAGTAAAATAAGTAAATTTTAACGGTAAAAGCGCTGAATTTTTTCTAATGCTTCCCAAAATGCTTTCTAGAATGCCCCGTTTCGCAAATTGTTAGCATTTGATGAAATTATGCCTATTTATTTGAACGACTTTTTTTTCCTCAACCTTTTCTTTAACTAATCTATATCTACACTAGGCCTCGCCCACGGCTTTCGCTCCCGTATAATCTTCATCCCTCTTTTCATCCCTTCAGGGGTGGAATTTCCAAAAATCTTCCGTAGTGGATGCCTACACTGTATAGGTATCTATGTGCAATTTTTCAAGTCTCTAGGTCAAGCGGTTTACGCTGTATGTTGATAGATGAGTTAGATGACCCAATCAGTTTACGATTTTATATATACCTACAGATAAACTAGACTATATTTATATACTTACCGTAATTGGTTACTGGTAGCACGTAGAAGGGTTATTTTCCTGTTTTGAAAATGTGCTCGTAGAGCGTATTGTTGTAGTGGTGATGGTGATAGTTGTGTCATGGTGACATTTGACATTGATTCGTGTGGCATGTAGGGTAAGGTGTTGCATGAAAACATGTACATTTGTCGCATAAACATAGCTATCTTACACGTATCAAGTGAGCAAATTAATTGTAAGTACTTACATACATTTGTTTCTCTAAATGGGAACGTACGATGACAGTTCATCCATCGAAATATAGGTAGGTAGCTTCAGAGAAAGGTTTAAAAGCTCCATAAATTTTAGGTCGTATGCCTCATTCGGCTAAGGGCATAATTCTATACATAATATATGTATATAGCGTATCCCTTCCCCCTTAATCCCTTCGGTACTCAACTGTTGTTGCCAGTTTCGTGCCAGCAACATGAGCCTCGCGCCGCTCCCCGCCGGCGGACTCGCCCCACCGTTCCTGTGCACAAAATGTTCCAAAAGGCATATCCTGAATGTTCATATCAATGGCTAAGGGACTATTTCATGTGAAACTGCCCTTCGATCTTTCAAAGACGACATAGCTTTAATTTGGGCCCTAGAGCGTTCAATTACAGGCATGAGGAGATGGGATTCCTCTCCAATCTAAGCAGATTTTAGTGAAGAAAACACGTTGTTCTACGTCTATTTTACATATGTAATCTGTATTTTTAAGTCGGCATAAACGACTTGAAAGTTACTCGTCGACTTACTAATAGAAGCGCGAGCATTAGCGCGGTGTTACTTTCGCTGCCGCCGTAGCGAATATCGAACTAATTTGTAGTCCTTCGCTCCTAGAAGAAGGACTACAAATTAGTTCGATACATGTCAAGCTAAATTCGACTTATGTACCTACGTCAGTGATACATATAATTATGTCACTATGACTAGAAAGTCGTTGAAATTTTTTAGCAGTGAGTACGTCCAAGAGTAATTTTCACAATTAAATTTTAATTCAGATAGGTAGGTATATATTTTTAAACCTGTGACAATATAGGAACTCTAAGTGAGATACATTTAACCTGTAAGTATATTTCGCAACAAACGTCTCCTTACACTTAATTTAAATGACGTGTATTATGCGCGATACTAAGCCAAGCAACCCGCATACCAAAAACACGTGTTCCTTCAATCAAACTAAACAGATTAAATCTAATACTGAAACATTAAAAGCGACGCGTTCTCAGCCGCTCTATAAACATCATAATGAGGAAATAAATCAAGCGGCAGGAAAGTGGCAGGCAATTGCAATGTTCCTTCAGCCACGTAGGTTTCGACAACGCCCCCAGCGAGGCCAGAGCCGTCGTCTACAATCATTCCCCCAAGAGGAGGGTCTGGGGGCACCGCTAAGGGGGCCGCGGCAGGCCAGTGTACAGTGGTCTTTTATTTGTGGCCTATCTCTTCAGTCGGGCCTGAGCTTCCCTGACATTTCGCGGATCCACTCCTTATTTGGCCTGCTTGGTCTAGTGGGCTCATTTTTCAAGGGAAGTAAATTATAAGGAGGGAAATTTTAAGTGAGCGATGGGGACGTTTTGTGTTAGGATTGTGATCTTTGGGGGTGCTTAAGACAGGTAATAATGTAGTCTTCAACTAAGTATGGGTTGAAATTACGAAACCTCTGTTACTTCGTATGCGCATAAACCCTGTTTATTATCTATCCTGTGGGGATTTCAACAAATCCGTCCTTAGTGCTTGTCTAAACTAAAGGCAACCTCTATACAACATTTCAGCCAATTTTCTAGGGCCAAGACTTTCGGCTGTGCGTTGTCAGTCAGTCACTTGGTAACGGAAGATTTTTATATTTATTTATATTGAACGAGATATTTAGAATATAAAACGAGCAGATAGGTATACATAACCCAAGCAGCGCCTTAACATAAAAACCTACGACAGTATTATCCGATTCGAAATTCAATACCGTCTATTACACGCAACCAGTGCGATCCGGTTACGGTAATACCTTCTTACCATCGCCGTCGCCGGATAATCCTTATTGATAAACAACTACCCGGATTTAGACACGTAGTTTCTTGCCGGGATTGTGTGACTTTGGATTAGGATAGGTGGGGTTATCTTACTGAAGTAACCCAGGTGTTTTGGCGTTGATGCGTTAAGGCGATAAGAGCTACGAATATTCGAAACCTGCTTAACGTAATCGAGTAGTAAACGTTATCGAGTTTGTTTGACGTTTGGAACAGCGCCCGCCCGTGAGCGTATTTGGAACTAAAATTTAGTATGAGGTTTCTCGATTTCGATACGATAACGTAACGTTACGCACTATTCGAAAACTTCATGCTCGGCCTACTGAGGCCCTGTTGCTCATAGTTAAAGTGAGAAAAGCTTTCCCCTGACAAAATGTTTATGACATTGTCATAAGATTGATTTTTTGCCTGGCCCGTGGGAAAGGTTTTTCTAATGTCTGTAACTATTTTGACACTCGGCATCGGATTGAAATGTTTCCGATACCAATTGTCAGCCCATACAAAATAAACACGATGCTAATTGCGAACGAGTTAGACAATAAGCATGCTGGTTCATAACACATCAACGTTACAATTGTCAATTAACAATGACAATTCAGTGTAAATTGTCGACTTGAAGAGTTTTTGTTTATTGCGCTTCGTATTAGCAATGACATGTAAAATTGTTATTGTAAACCATTGACTTATCAACACCATAGACGGTTAGCGTTTGAAAATGTCAGGACCATAAGAGCACTAGGTAATTTGCAAAAAAGATCACTAATCGAGCGTCAGTCAGTCTTAGTTAGGTCGAACGAGAGCGCTATGACGTAAACAGTATTGTACTGGGACACATCTTTCGCGAATTTTGTCCTAGACATCCATGGTGTTAGTAAATCAATGTTGTAAACTGACAATTGTAATGTTAGCGAAGTAGGGGCCAAGCGAACGACAAACGACTTAGAAAAGTACTTAAACCGCATACAGTTTTATTTCAAACTTCAATTTTTACATGCTACATCACGCTACAATATAGATTTGTCCAAGTAGAGTTATTAACAAAAAAGTTTTTTACACACTTAAAAGTTTTTTAAATCTGCTTAACCTTGATTTAATGCCCTCGAAGAAAGTTCCGAACACGCTACATCAGAACGGTATTTCATAACGTTGCGGTATTATCCACTCCATACACACCCCGTTGACTCTATAAATCAAGTTAGGCGGTATCAAGATACGTAGCGCGGGTTGTTACAGCTCTCTATTTATATTTAGATTATTGTCGAATTATGGGCAAGGGTTTTAGTGAAAATGCCTGATTTGTGGGGTTAAATTTCGTATTTATGTTTGCTTGGGGGATGCTCGATAGTGAAGGATTGTGGAGTGTTTAGCGATGATTGGCTGGGCTATTAGTTACAGGCAGTAATTTACGTTTTAATAACAAGATGGTATTTGGGGTGATTTAGTTGGCACTCGGATGAGAGAATTTGAAACGGTTGGTCTTTTAGTAATATAGGTGCCTACCTATTTTAAATCACTGGGAAGTTCTTTTATAATTGGTTTGTTGCTTTTTGTCACATGTTATATGTGTGTGTGTCTTTCATTGAATCGTATGGACAACTGACCAGCGATGGACCTCTAGTGTAACTCGCTCTTTCATATATACTCAAGAGCAATAAAAACGGGTCACTTTGTATGAACAATTCCATACAAAGTGACCCGTTTGTTTTACTCTTGAGTGTATTTTGGTCACTGGTTTGAAAGTTTCATTCTAACTTACCATAACAAGACTGGTTCTTAAGTTAACAGGTTCCAAATATAGTTAACTTAAGTTAACAGGTTCCAAATATAGTTAACTTAAGTAGACAGGTTCCTAATATTTAAGTTTTTTGTACACCAAAAATATGAAAGCTCTACGCGATTATTTCTAAAATCAAAACGATTCAACGTTGTCACTATTGTAGTCCCGCTTTTTTAACCGACTGCAAAAAAAGAAGGAGGTTCTCAATTCGTCAGAATATATTTTTTTATACGTTAAGGGCTTGTCCTGCGCTTAAGTTCTGCCAGTATGGACGAAAATGGGGAAGCGGCAGGCAGTTTGACAGAATATTTCAGAAATTAGCTTGTAATTAGGTAAATTACAAAAAAAGGAAGAAAACCAAGTCATTGTTTATTATTTTGTAGGGAAGATTATAAAATATTATTGTTCGGTTAATAAATGCAGCAGTAACTTGGTTATAAGCGGAATAAAAGGGGTGCCTTTACATTTTTTTCTCCACTTTCCTTTTGTGAAAATGGATTCCTAGGAAAACCAAATTACTTCTCATATCTAGCAAATTGTGATCATGAAAATAATCGATTTATTGATTATTTTTGTTTTTATTTTTATGAAACATTCATAGTATGAAATTCGTATGTTGCAGCTGGACGCTGGAGCTGCCTAACGAATTTTTCTTTGCATTGTCATTGTATGTTGATTGTGATAATATTTTTCTAACAGGAAAATTGTAACGTTATAATGTATAACATGGTTACAAAACTAATCATTTCACGAAAATGTACACTGGAGCCTTAAGAAGCTAAAAAGTGCCTCTGGCTACCCCAACGGCAAAGAAAAGTGAGCATACAGATGTCAAAACAAAACCTCCTCATAATAACACACAAACAATCGGCATCTTAACCAAAAGAACTCATATATAGTGTGGCTCGTCAGCTATTTCCTAAGAAAAATCGATGTTGTTAACGCGCCGCCGACAAACATGCAATCGTCTCCCTCCCACCTACGGCCAGTTGGGTAGGAGCGAGGGTCGTTACCGAGGTCCGCTGGAGAGCACTTGTGTGGAAACGGTTCAATGGAAACTGGTTACACTCATTCTGAAGTCGAGGGAGGCTTTGTTTCGAATGACAAGGAAATGATAAAAGAATAGTTTGGCATTGTTTGCTAGTGTGGTTAAGTATAGGTACACGGATAGTTTCGGTGAAACAAATTTTGTTTTTTTTTTTTTAATTGAGAACCTTAGGCTGTTTTCCGGACTATCGGATATACGTTAAACTTGAAGTTATACTTGCGTGTCATTTTAATTCTTATTATTTCAAAAGAATAAAAGCTGTAAGTTCTAGAAATTGTACGGTTGCCAATCATTATAATCGTATTAAGAAAGTCTAAGGTCACATCTAGATAAATTAGATATGGGTAAGAAAGATCACTGTACAAAAACGCTCGTTGCAATTGCTACTTAACAAAAATATCATAAATTATAAAATAACCTTTGGTGAACTGTGATTGAGGTACTTTTCCAGTTTTTGTAGGTACGCCTGGTGCATAAGTACAAACAAAAATTACACCTTAATACCTTAATACCTTAAGTGTTTTTAGGGGTTTATTTTTGACATTGATTAACTAACATAGTAATTAAGTAGGACCAATGTTACTAATCATAAAGGATGTTATACTACACCTTAATACCTAAACGCTCAGGTACTCAGATTTATGTACGTTACACGTTACTCATCTAATCGACTACGATGAGATTCGCCATCGTGTTTCAGTTAGTATATCCCGCGTACTTCACTTTTTATTATTACTAGTCTGGTGAAGGCCTAGGGGAGGCCTATGTCCAGCAGAGACGTCTTTCGGCTGACATGATGATGGTGAAGGGTCTCACTGAGCAAAGGGCTTTTGCGCTGGTGCGCTTTCGACACGCATCTCTTGGCTCACAAGAAAAAAAACATTATAACTTATAAAACTCTTACCTTCGTAAACATTTAAATATTTGTACCAATTTACTAGGAATACGGGTGCCGATGACAATAAAAAATGAAGTACTTTCTTGATAGACAGAGGGTCGAGCACGACTTTACCATTGCTGCGTAACGTAAAATCGAATAGTAAGCGTTGTCGAGTTTGTATGACGTTTGGTACAGCGCCCGCCCGTGAGCGTATTTAGAACTAAAATTTAGTATGAGGTTTCTCGATCTTGATACGATAACTGTAACGTTACGCAGCATTCGTAAAGTTATGCTTGACCCTCTGCAATGATAATTACTCAATCCAAAAGGCGTTTTTTAAACACAAGTGCACTCTCTGTAATTCTCTGTGGCCAGACTGGCTGACGCCACTATGCTTATCGATCATGCGCTGTAATTGCCTTGGGCTTATGTTGTTGTCACAGACCGTTCGGGTCAATTTATTACCGGGTTCTAACCATAAAATCGGTTTTTAACCCCCGACACAGAAAGAGGGGTGCTATAAGTTTGACCTATGTATCTGTGTATGTCTGTGGCATAATTTACATTACATTTATTTCACAGATTATAGTACAATTATTCTGTTTGAAATTAGGAATTAAATTAAAAATGAACAAAGCCATTACATAATACCTGCCAACTAAGGATAAACGGATTTGAACGCAGATTTTTTTTAGTTGAAAGCTAGTTCAATCGAGATAGTTCTTAGGCAAGTTTCATAAAAATCGGTACAGCCGTTTTTGAGATATTGAACTTTGAAATGAACTTGAATGGTTGAGAAACTAAAGCTTAACAGCTTAAAGCTAAACAGGAACAAACTGGTGAGCTAGTTTTCGACGTCACAATGCAATTCCAAAGGAAATGCTTTTTTTAGTGAAAGCGGGAGGCAATCGAGCAAGCGGGTCACCTGATGGTAAGCGATCACCGCCACCCATGAAAACCAGCAACCCCAAGAGAGTCACTAGTCCGTTGCCGGCCTTTAAGGAGGAAAAGGGATAGAGGATAGGGATCGGGTCTCCGGCACTCTCACTGACCGAACGAAACGCAACAGGAGTTCTGTTGCTTCACGCCGATTTTCTGCGAGAGGGTGGTACTTCCCCGGACGAGCCGGCCCATTCGTACGGCAGCAAATAGCTACAGTATGGCTCTCCCATTACAAAAATTACATTAGATACATTGAGGCCATAGGTCAAAACACTAGGCTATCAAGGCTTTTTTTTAACCTTAGGTTAAATTGATGTATTTGTATCGTCTGACGTCACTTTAACCTCGGGTTATATTCTAGACCAGGGCCCTATTTCACCAACTTTACAATTGTCAGTTTTCAATTATAATTCGGTGTCAACCTGCTGACTTAAAGAGCTTTTGTTTTAGCGCGCTTCATATTGTCAAAGATTATGTACTTAGTTCGAATTGTCATATAAAACTGACAATTATAAAGACGGTGAAATAGGGCCCAGGTCAGTGCAAGTCAGCTTTAGAGGTGAAACAACCCCGCTATTGTAGGTATAATTTACCGAAAGAAAGGGAAAATCGATACGACCTTCCCAAGGAGACTCGTTCTGTAAAAACTATAATATATTCAAAGCTTTATTCGATTTAAATGATTTAATGGCCTTTCTATTTCTTGAACCTCAAAATGTAATCGAATTTATTCGGTGTTTTTTGAGTGAATATTCGATTTATTTAAGAACGTAGCAAGCGTAATTCGTGTTTGAAAGACAAAATGATTTTTTTTATCAAATAATGACCAAATGCCATTTTCTAAGTATAATGCCTTCATCGTTAACTTTTTTTAACTAAGTGACTAAAAATATTCTTTAAAATGCTATTCAATGCTGAGGGTCGAGCACTACTTCACGAATGCTGCGTAACGTTACGGTTATCGTATCGAGATCGAGAAACCTCATTATAAATTTTAGTTCCAAATACGCTCACGGGCGGGCCCTATTCCAGACGTCATACAAACTCGACAACGTTTACTATTCGATTTTACGTGACGCAGGTTTCGAAAAGTCGTGCTCGACCCTCTGGGGACTTATTATTATTTGCAACTGTTTTTAGATTGTCTTGTGAGTATAATGGCGTACCTATCAATACTTATATAATAAAGGTCGACCAAGCAAGACGGCAGTGTAATTCTATCTCACTTCTACATGTGCTTCAAAAGTTTATAGGTGAGAGAGAGTTTCGCTCGCTTCGCTTGCATGCGTCTTGTATACATACACCCTTGCTCCGTTACCGTTAAACTTCATCAAAACTTCCAAACTATGACAGTAACACAACTCTTATAAGCTAATTAGAAACACGTTGAAACTTGTCAGTTAGTAAACAGTGCACTCGTAAAGGGTTCTAAAGGGGTGGAGGGGTGGAGGGGTGGAGGGGTGGAGGGGTAAGCGACGCGTTAGGCTGTTGGCGGCCAAAAGGGTAATCTGGGCTAATTTGATAGGAAGAGACAAACGAGCGGACATTACGGTGCCCTAAATAGAAGCGAATAGCGTTTTTTTACATTTATCTATTAATTATACTTTTAAAATACTCACTGAAACATGAATACACAGGGAAAGTCAGAAAAATGCCAACCCCGGGAATCGAACCCGGATCCTCGACATTCCGTGTCGCGTGCCATACCCTTACACCAACATTGGCAAGATTAAAAGTAGAATTGATATTCATAAAAAAATTGGGGAAGAAATACTTAAAGATACTTCAATTGAGATCATGGATTTATCTATTAGTTCGTATGCAAAGAATATCCTTCTGAACTAAAAACGATTATTTTTCACACCCGCCACCACGAGTGTAAGATAGCTAAATATGATAAATGTATGTTTTCAAGCGACCTAACTGTCACCACCACTACAGAGTATAGACTCTGACGAATTTTTAAACTAGTTATTCTACTCTAATAGTCTCTATCAGTCATTTTAATCTACTAAGTAGAGTAACTGATAGCACGTTGAACGCTGGTTTTGGTGCTTTGAAAATGGGCTCCCTGAGATTTCCAGAACGTGCCGCGTATAGTGTGTGATGTGGTGATAGTAGGTATAATCTAATTGCATTCTGGAGTAGGTATTAAGAACTGTGATAAAAATGTCCAGACAGACATTATAATGTTGGAGGTTGTTTCTGACTAACATAAAAATAATAAAAGAAATGTGTAGTAATAACTACACGTGATATTTCATTACGATTGTGACATTTTGCGATTTTTCCATAACGAGCTTCACGTGATTAATAAACGATCCCCCCTCAATCACCTCCTCATCATCAAACGTAAGAGTTACACTCTTGTCGGTGTAATGTCTTCCAATCACCTCTCCGATAAACCAGCTCCTTGACCTCCTGATACGACACGACACCAGCTTTCTCCTGTATCTGTTCCATGTAGCTTCGCCTACGTTTACCTCTCTTCCTCTTTTTCATTCAATTTTACCTATAATAATGTTAGGTAACATCACGTTTCAGAACTTTATTTCTCATAAGAATCACAATGATTTCCTCTCTTTCATTCAATTTTACCTATAATAATGTTAGGTAACATCACGTTTCAGAACTTTATTTCTCATAAGAATCACAATGATTATAGTGTCATTCTATGAAACTTGCTAACATCATATTGAAATGGTCTCTGAATGATAACTTACTAGAGTCAACCGACAATAACTCCGCAACGAACTGACAACAGTAGAAATCTAAAGTTTGTATATGGTAACACTGATTTATAGTCAAATACGAACTTTCGATTAGATTAAACATAAACAGGTCATCGTTCATCCATCATCCACCATTAAACTACCTCTCATATTTAGTTTTCTAGATTTTTTTGCCGTACAACGGCAAAACCTACTAAACACTGGCAAAATTATCTGACTGACATGAAAAAAGTATTACCACTGCGTGATTTTTCTGGGTTGCCAATTAATATCTTATGCAGAGTTATCGTGAGCCGATTATACAGAGTGTTTGGTATAACGATGTAGGAACTTTAGGAGGTGATACAGGGGACTGCTAGGAATAGTTTGAAGCCTATATGTCTTTGTCCAATATGTGATAGTTTTTTTTTAAATCGAGTTTTTCTGATTTATTTTACTTCGTACCAAAAGTTGACATAAAAAAATAAATTTTAAACAAACTGTGCAAGCAATCAAATTTGTTTCTTTATAATTAACACCGCAATTAACTGGTTAACTAATCACAAAAATAATCAGCCTCCCACTGGCTAGACATTTTTTTTTTATTATCGATTTTGTAGGTCACCATGAGTAGTTTCCGCAAAAAAAAAACTTTATCGGGCTGTGAAAAAAAAAACTTTCCTGGATACTAATGTTCCAATTAGTTTAAAAACGTGCTTGATATGTTAACTGTAATTGAAAATAAAAATTACAGCGTATTTGCAACAAATAAAAAAAAAATCACTGGTCAACATGTTGAACGCCACGACCATAGAATGTTATTTTAGTTAAAATTGTCATCTGCTTGTCATGCCTCAACTCTTTCCGCTGTTATCTATGCCGTGTGCCACCGTCGGCACGCCCATCGCGTCATTGAGTCGTGTGTCATTTTGTCGCGTTATGCCCGTTGCCGGCCGCCATTATTCCAAAGACCTATAAAAAACCATTAGCGAATAGTCGACGCATTACCGGTGACGGTTTTCTGATTGGCCGGCGATTTGTGTTGTAACTAGTTGTCTAGTTGCCAGTGGGTGTACACTCTATACTAAATGCGCTGGTATTAGTCTCTTCATCTTGGTTTTTGTATTTTGGCTGTCTGTAAGAGATCGCTTTTAAGCGATAAGACCATACCTGTTTTTCTGTAATCTCCTTGTACTGTTTTGTGGTTTTTAAATAAAGAATATTTGTATTGTACTTCTACATGTGTGCATCATAATACTCAGACGGATATTAATCAGTCTGTACCTAAAACAGGAATTTATGTCTTCATTTTCTTCTTTTTGATCTTGGAATGTTGTAGACACGTAAGGCAATTTTTACCGTTTTCAACCGTGAACGCACGTTGCAACGGATTTAATAAGTTTTCTTGCTTTTTGATAGTTATGGTCTAAATGAACTCGAAAAATTATTCTTCTCTTATGATACCCGTAATTGTATATTGTTGCATTTGTATTATTTGCAAAAAGACAGCAACTGGCAAAAAAATACGCAGACGAAACTCAAAAAACAGAACGATTCACAATACCAACATAAAAATGAATTACTAATTGACAATAACAACAGCGAATTCAATAAAACTTATAATATGACAGCCTCGGTAACGTTTTACATAATTACTCCGTGATGACCGAATCATCTCGAATTGAGACCTTAGCAAAGAAAAATAAAGTTTGTTATACTTGCAGCGAAAACGTGAAAAATAAGGACTGTTTATTCTGTTGGAACTCATCCCTTAGGGATCCTCCGGGCGAGGCTTTGATGGTAAGGACCTCAATTTAAAACGGTCGGTATCTATGTACATGTATTATGTTGCTTGCATGCGCGTAATTATGATAAGTGAATCATTTGAGCGAAGGGAGCTGCAGACGTTCAGTAATAATTATGAAATTCTAAATTCTTACAACTACATCCACGATGTTTTTAATATTATGTTTGTTCTATCAGCCTTTTAAGTTAGGCAACGCCCAGAAAAAGCCACCTATTTCAATTATCTATTTTGCAATAGTTTAATGGTTTATTTATATAATAAAAGCAATTTACAATTGAATTAAATCTAAGCTAAAACTAAATAAACTAAAACTTAATACTAAATTTAATCTAAATAGGGCCCCCGTGGCATGGTGCCCAAAAGGCTGGCAGCGTTGCCTCGCTGAATAGGGATGCTGATTCTTTGAGAGAGAAAACTGCGAGCCCTTTGGTCACAAGTTGCATGAACTAAGCGCTTTTGCAACTCTGAATTATTGTTATTAATTTTTAACTTATTATATAATTTGCTTTGTTTCAGGAACGTACCAGGAGAAAGGAGGTAAGTAAACTAGATTTACTAATTCAATTATCTATTACTAAAAAAAATACTACATACTATTAAATTGTTGTATTTGACTACAGTTTTGCGTTTGATCTCGGAATGTTGCTTTACAGACAGATTACGTAAACACTATAATCAGATAATAAAATTATTCTGATTTAAAGTCAAGCGTGTCAGGTTAAGAGTGTGAGTACCTCAGGGTTCACTCTTTGATAGCTAAGTTTCCTATATTAGCCATTCCAAAATAAATTTCATCTCCATGTAAATACAGAAAAAGAAGGAGATGTTTTTTACAAAATGTTATATTGTACAAAATGTTGCCTAGCAGGCGTCTGTATTTTACATTGATAGGCAAACTTTTTAAGCCCTAGCTAAGTTTTACCACAGATAATTCATAATAATATAATAGCTACGCTAGCACTTTAACTTATCTATTACAGCGGTCTGAAAAATCTAGACAAAATCACGGGTCTCGCCTATAGCGATCGTTAAACAAATAGGCCCTTTATAATTTCAAATATCAGGTTTCAAGGGCCATTAGATAAACAGATTGTTTTCCTCGAATACAAAATCGCTCAGATTATTAGTGATCAAACGATTTCTTTGCCGAATCACAATTGGATTTATTTCGATATCTAGTCTGAATTTTTGAAACGTTTCATTTCGAGCTCTAACGATACTGTTATTTTTATAAATAAAGATGAAGATTAGGAGTGATTTTCGGACTGTAATTTCTATTTTAAATCAAGGTCGTGGCAAGGGGACTAGTCTGACACAAAAGTAATAAAAGTACAGAGAGATTAAGTGATCATTTACTGGATTAAAGAGTCGTCGAGGAGGCTCGTTCCAAGGCACCTGGGGACTCGTGCAGAATGACATACTTTCCACACTTGTATCAAAAAGTACTACACAAAGATTGCTTTTTGATAATGCTACGAATTTCATCTGAAATACAATTAAATATTATATATCTAGTAATGCGATAACCAGACACTCGCGTTGTCTAGACTATTTTTTGGGTCTGGATTTTTGCGGTTTAATATATTTACGAGTAGCTTCTTCAGACTTTAGCTATGGTATAAGTTACAAGCTTTTATAAATTCTATAGTTTTCATTATACAAGCGATGCACTAGCATTGAATTTCCATTAATGTCGATCTAATGATAAAGTTTTTGTTATAAATTTCATTTTTAAAACAAGCTTTTTTGTTGACTTCACTTCTTTTGATTTAATAGTCCGTGCGTGAACCCTGATGCGTGACAAAGTATCTGTTAAGAACTGTTGGCAACCAAACTATCGTAAAACGTCAAAATTATATATATTTTTTATCATTTAACGTTTTTTCATCAACTAGCGTCAACCAGGTGAGCATTTTGAACCGCTTGAACTTCCAATTCTATTAGAGTTATCGCGAGTCAAAAATCCGCTAGGATCGCTACTGTCTTCTTCTTCATGTCAATCATGGTCTTTCCGAAAGCGCTGGTAGACTAAAAAAAAAGACGTGTAAAAGAGCATTCAACTGCCTATTTGCTAAATAAAATTTTGAATTTTGAATTTCGAGTGAGCTCTATTTGTCATTCCCCACCAATGAGAGACGAGCTACTGGCCTATGATTGGTGGAAATTGACAGATGGACCTCACTAGAAAAAAAAACCTGGCGGATTTTTAACTCGCAACATTTTTACGCTGGTCTCTCGTGCCTTGTCCCACACCAAGACTGCCCACGATTTCCCCTGGGCCCTAACAAGCCACTACATATGTTTGGGCTCTGTCTCTTTCGCTCATCCTTAATTTCGTCTTCGCCGATTTTATGAGAACTGCCATGCCGTTTGTCATTTGTCGCAGCTGGTGTAATTTTTACGGTTCCGTACATAAAAAAGAAAAACGGAACCCCTTATTGTCCGATGTCAATGGAAGCAGACAGAAAAAAAGCTTGTGTTTAAACAATATTATTTTAAACAAAACTTTATTTCATATCAAATTCTTAGTTGTGTAGCGTAGCAGTAGTGTAAGTATAAGTATGTAACTACTCGTCTATGTGTGTAACTTAGTATATAAGGTAAAGCCACCTTATATACTAAGTTACAAACATAGACGCGTAGTTACATGTGTAACTTAGTATATAAGGTAAGGCCACCTTATATACTAAGTTACACACATAGACGCGTAGTTACATACTTATACTTACACTACTGCTACGCTACACAACTAAGAATTTGATATGAAATATTTGAAACCACTACAATACACTTTCGCTCGCTAGCGGGTTCTGGTTTGTTCAATACTCTCAGATAACAAATTAAACTGTACCTATGGTCAGATAACAAACCGACGTTTTACTTCTTTATCCTTTCACAACAAACCACAAGCAAATTTAGGCCATACAAAAATACACTTGAGGCGTTATTTCATTTAGGAAAAGTTAAATTTAGGAGGAATGTTTTTTATTACAAAAGTCAATCAACAATGACATTCAGTACTAACTATGGTGTAGTAGTAAGGCACGTGACAAGGAATCCCAAGGATCCGTGTTCGGTTCCCAGGGTTAGTCATATTTTTCTGGTATTCTGTGTATTCTTGTTCTAGTAAGTTCTAGTAAGTAAGACGACCGGATAGCCTAGTGGTTAGAGACCCTGACTATGAAGCTTGAGGTCCCGGGTTCAAATCCCGGTCGGGGCAGATGTTTGTATGATGAATACGAATGTTTGTTCTATGGTCTTGGATGTTTAATATGTATATAAGTACGTATTTATCTATATATGTATGTTTATCCATTGTCTAGTACCCATAGTACAGGCTTTGCCTAGTTTGGGACTAGGTCAATTGGTGTCAAATTGTCCCGTGATATTTATTATTATTATTATTATTTATTTAAAATAAAATATATAGGTAATGATATCATTAATACGTCATATGCTCACAAATAAAACATGTTCCGAACATGTTAACATTTGTGCGCAAGTTTGAACCTTATTCGAGAGCGACTATTACCAAAGAGGCTACAATTGTAGCCCTTTCTGCGCTTCATTTTCGGCGTGCTGATGATATACCTACTTCTTTTTTGTATTTAATATCATTGATAATAATGGGTATATTACTCAAAGGCCATTCACACCATGACTAAAGAATGCCCCAAACCTAACAAAGTACCCTACAATATTAGCTGCCCCTTAAACAATCAACCGCGTATGTTTACGACCCCTGCCCCAATAAATAAACCAATAAGTCCCTATCGAGGTCGCATACATCCATCATCTGATTTGTGCCAGTCATGCGTTATGCTGAATTTTAGGGAAATTGTGATTTACTAGAAAGCTTGAGGCAGTCTATGGAGTTGTACAGACCTAAAAAAATAAATATCATGGGACAATTGACACCAATTGACCTAGTCCCAAATAAGGCAAAGCCTGTACTATGGGTACTGGACAACGGATAAACATACTTATACAGATAAATACATACGTACATCCATATTAAACATCCAAGACCCGAGAACAAACGTTCGTATTCATCACACAAACGTCTGCCCCGACCGGGGATCGAACCCGAGACCTCAAGCTTCATAGTCAGAGTCTCTAACCACTAGGCTATCGTACGATGTTTAAGTTGCGGAAAGTTTCCGAAAACTGCAAAAGTTCTCAAAAATTGCTTGAAAATTTCATAGAAATATAAGAAATTTCCATGTTCAATTTCAAACCCCATACAAAAATGTGAGAAATTTCTGAAGCTTTCCCATGTGGAAAATTTCGCAAGTTTGGAAAGTTTCCTACGGCACATCAGTAGGCTATCCGGTCGTTACCTCATGGCATGTTTGATTGAGGAAATAGCGCTTTCTTTTCAGTTTCTAAAAAGCTTTTGATTAAGGAATTTTTAGTTTTCTTTTAGAAGTGGCGTGGCGTAAAAGTCTAGGCCAGTTGGTACGTAGGTACTTAAGCGTGAAACAACTATTCACGAAAGTTTAAGTACTGACAGTCGTATCAAAAGCTAAAGATGTTCACATTCTCTAATGAAGTTTCAAACCGGTTGTCATTTAGTACCGAGAAGTGATACCAGCGCTCGAGAAAATAACAACAGAAACATTACAGTAGTGTTCAATCGTTCTTCCTAACCTAGAGATCTTGGCCACTACAATACAAAAAAAACTGTGATTAGTTGTACAAAAGTGAAAGCTAAGCGCTATTATACGTTACGTAACAGTCGAAGGTCGTTTTTATGATCAGCTCGCCATTTACGACCACGGAAGTCGGTTATTTGAGGCATGACCTCGTCTTGCAGTATTTTATACTTTATTCGATCGTCTGTGATTGTAAAAATACTTTCGAATGACTTTCTTGCGGTTAGTTCTTAATAATTGTGTTTTCTGAAAAGCTCTTACAACTAACTAATTCTTTTGAAAACACGACGTGCTAAAAATCTCCTCGGGAGTGAAGGGGTCTGTAAATTACAGGTACTGAATAAAATTACAAAAAATGTTGTAAAATGTTAAGTTTGTCTCGAAAAAAAAATCGAGATTATCCGAGACCAAAACTGCATTTTATTCTTATTTATTTTAGTTTCGAATGTAATTACTTAGTCTCTTGTGTCGCAAGCGTTATCATAATTTTAGTTGTATTTTTTACAAGTATTTTTTTAAATAAATTAATACGTTTAAGGTTAGTTTACTTGCAAATAACATGTACCCCACTTCCAGTGATTGGATTGACTTAAAATTTGGTATGGATATCTAAATTGGATGACGGACATAAGTAGAGCCAACAAAAAGCTTCTATTAAAAATGAAAATATTAGAAAAAAACTGGCGACCAAAGACTGACAGCTATTTCTCCCAGCAAACCAGCATTGCTGTTCAACGGGGGAATGCCCCCAGCCTTTTGGGCATCATGCCACGGGGTCACGTTTAGATTTAGGTTAGTTTTTTAGTTATAATTTAGAAATATATTTGTTTGTACTTAAGTTTAGGATAAAGGCAGCAATCGTCAAGTCATCATCATCATCCTATTTACGTCCCACTGCTGGGCACAAGTTTCCTCTCACGAGGGCTTGGGCTGACAGTACGGATTGGAAACTTCACACACACCGTTGAATTGCTTCGCAGGAGTGTGCAACTTTAAATATACAATGTAATTTCGCACATAAATTCCGAAAAACTCAGAGGTGCGGGCCGGGGCTCGAACCCACGACCCTCTGCTTGAGAGGCCATAGGTCAAACCACTAGGCTATCACGGTTATCGTCAAGTACTTCTGAGAAATAAAAAAAAACACTTTACTTACCCTTGACACCCGATTTCTTTACGACAACAAAATAGAAGCTGTGTTGTTCTTATGCAAGCCGAAATAATTGCTGTTCTTCTGAATTAGTCTCAAAGGGATTTTTCAAAGGGCTGCCTTTGCCATATAATTAAGCGGAGGTCTGGTTTTTCCTGCTTAATATTTCGAGGCCCATTTTTTTGAGGAATTAAATAATTTGGACGACTTTCTTTGGAGCTTTTTGTTGTGGATGGCCTTTTGGGCTGCTAAGTAAACTTAAACGTAGTTAACTAAGTAGTTAAATAACAGTATTAAATGATTCTCGGTTAATTGCATTCTACATAATAAAAACGGGATGTTGACCGCCATTACCTTATAGGTTTGATGAGCTCCCAAACGTTTAAGGTAATCGCGGTCAATATCCCGTTTACATTATGTCTAAGTAGTTAAATGTATCTAAAAACCGGCCAAGTGCGAGTCGGACTCGCGCACGAGGGTTCCGTAGAAAGATTTTAACGCTTTTCCCCAGTGTTTTAAGAAGTCCAGCGTTAGCAGAGCCCTGCTCCTAAGCAAAATGTACGCAGTGTGGGGTCAACTTATATTGGTCTGGAAATCTACAGACAGACATACACTTTTAAGATTTTGAGACTTTTTGGAGTGGTTGTGCTATTAGAGCTACCTTCATACCAAATTTCAAGTTTCTAGGACGGCTGGAAGTACCCCTTAGGTTTTCGGAAATCGGCAATTTGTGTCGAAATAGATTTTTTAATGACTGTATCTTTTGATTGCGTTAACTTAGAAGGTTGATTTTTTCACGGCTTTAAGAGACTGCAAGCTTGAGTATTTGATATTAATTTCAGCATGCTACCTTCACGCGTTCCAGAGAAAAAGGGTCTTGACAGATAGACAGACAGACAGACGGACAACAAAGTGATCCTATAAGGGTTCCGTTTTTTCCTTTTGCGGTACGGAACCCTAAAAAACGTTTTTTTAACTTTAGTGCCCCGCCGTTATGAAGTCAATCCTGACACATTACACAGCTATGAAGTATCTGATTATTGACAATGACTAAAAACTAAAATCACTCTTTTTTTGCTGTACCGGGTCGTCAAAAGTCTTTGTATTTTACTATTTTTGACCCAACAGTTGACACTATCCCAATAGTTGACACCTTCAATCTTGATGATGATGATGATGATGATGTGTGGGGACGCCTGGCTGGATCAGGCGGGCTGTCGATCGTCTTGTGCGTTCATTCAGCCCAGTTCCCCGTGGTTTGGAGCCGACGGTTACTGCCCCAGCGGCGCTCCCACGCAGCATCTCTCCTCGAGTCTCCTCGTTCTCCTGCTGAACATAAGGACATCTTTTAGGTTGACATCCTCAAGTTCGTCTTCTCTCAGCTCATCACTTCCGAATGCCTCGCGTCGCGCGGCCGCATACATGAAGCACTCGGGTAGGACATGCTTGCTCGTCTCCTCCTTCCCACAGTGTGGGCAGGAGGAGTCGCTTTTAATTCCCATGATACTTAGGTGTCTGTTTAATACATTATGTCCAGTGATTATACCTGTCATAAGTCTTAAGCTACTCTCACCTAGGTTTAGTAGATACCTGGTTCTTCTTTGGTTGATACTACCCATCATCATCTTTGACTGGCGGCAGCCCGCCTCCTGTCTCCATTCTGCGTTTGCTTCCTGCTCCTTGAGTTTGTCCATAACTCCTCTAGTGACGTCCGCTGAGATTGGAAGTACTGGTTCTGGGCCTATAAATTCCATTCCAGCTCCCTCCCTGGCGAGTTCGTCTGCTTTCTCGTTGCCCATTACTCCCTGATGTCCCGGTACCCAGGCCACCGTAACCTTTGTGCGGTCGCTCAGTTCATTAAGCGCCTCTCTACATTCCCTCACCAGTGAGGAGCTAATTGTTGGTTTCTTCAGCGCTTTTAATGCTGCCTGACTGTCCGAGTATATCACCACCGATCCCACATCCCGCCCCTCCCTTAGGCTTTTTTGTATCATATGGGTGCATTTTGTCACCGCATATATTTCTGCCTGGAAGACACTGGCGTATTTCCCTAGTGGTGATGACTCTCTTGCTCTTAGTTTGGGTATAATTACACCCGCTCCGGCTTGTTGGGTCGTTTTCCTTCTTGAACCATCCGTGAAACAGATGGTTGTCGGGTGTTCGACCTCTACCTTCCAGTTCTCTCTTTCTCCAATATGTACTCGATACTTCTTGTCGAAGGTCTTCTGTTTCTTAATGAGGTCATTGTGTCCAGTCATCATTCCTAACTTCGTTGCCACCTCCTTCTGTATAAGTACATGCCTCTTATCGGTGTGGTTTCCTTTCCACTCCCCGCATGCATTCATTCTATGCCACTGTTCCATGGCTCTCTTTTCTACTTCTAAGTGTAAGGCCTTGAGACCCAGCATAACCTCCATTGCTTTCGTGGGGGTGGTTCTCATCGCCCCAGTTATCATGAGGCATGCTAGTCTTTGCACCTTGTTCAGCTCTTTTTGATACTCTTTGATTCGGGCCCTGTGCCACCACACTATAGCTCCATAGAGCACTCTTGGCAGTATGACCGCTTTGTATATCCAATTTACCATTGGCGGTTTGAGGCCCCATCTCCTTCCCACTGCCCTTTTACATTGACATAGTGTCCTAATCGCTTTTGCAGCTTGTTCTTTTATGTGTGTCTTATATCTGAGGGTATTGTCCAATGTCACCCCCAGATATTTTATCTCTTTCAGTACTTCAAGGTTCTCACCGTGAATGCTAATTGGTGTCATCTTCTCTATCTTCCTTTTGTTGGTAAATAACACCACCTTCGTTTTTGCCGGGTTGAGGTCTAGTCCTCTACCCCTGCACCATTCTAATGTCTGTGCGATTCCTCTACTCATGATCCCTCTGACAATGTTCAGGACCGTGCCCTGGACTAATATTACCCCATCGTCAGAGTAAGCTTGCATGTAGATTCCTCCTTTATTTAATTTCCTTATCAGAGAATCCAGTAGTAGGCACCACATAAGAGGGGACAAACATCCCCCCTGCGGGAATCCCCTTCTGGGTCTGATGCTCTTCGTGATTCCGCCCAGTTGAGCTGTTATAACCCTTTCCCTGAGCATCTTCGTTATCCACCTTCCTATGGTCGGGTTGATCCCCTCTCTCACTAGACTTTCTTCAACCGCCGTGTGCTTCGCTTTGTCGAATGCTCCTTCTACATCGAAGAAGCATCCTAGTATGTATTGTTTAGCTTCTAGAGCTCTCTCCACTCTAATAGTTAGGTGGTGCAGAGCCGTCTCTGTTGATTTCCCCGCTATGTATGCGTGCTGATTGCTGTGTAGCGGTTTCTCACTGCATCCTATTTTATGTCTCAAGTGTGTGTCTATCATTTTTTCCAGTGTCTTTAACACGAACGATGATAGACTTATGCTTCTAAACGCTTTCGCATCCTGATATGTCTTCTTTCCCGGTTTCGGCAGGAAGACCGCTCTTACTTCCCTCCATTTCTTAGGGATCCCCACGCTATACTACCCTGATATATTGCTATCAGGGTCTCTTTTATATATCTGTAACCTTTCTGGAGTAGCGCAGGTATTACCCCGTCTGGGCCCGCTGCCTTGAAGGGGGCGAAGGATCCAATTGCCCAGTCCAGTATTTCCTCCCTCACCACCTCTTCGGCAGCCCCACAATTCGGTGTTTGGTTTCCCACCTGTTCTTCCTCCTCTGTTGGTGCCTCTTCACTCTCTGGGAAGTGTGTTCTTAGCATGATTTGCAGAACCTCTTCCGGATCCGTGATCAAGTTCTCTCCCATCTTCAAGCTTCCTAATCGGCACGTACGTTCGCCAGCTAGTAGCTTAACTATACGCGCTCCTTCCGAGTACTTTTGTATTTCTTCTGTATATGTCCTCCAGCCTTTGCGGCTTGTCTGCTCTCTTAGCCTGGAGTACTTGTTCCTTACTTTCCTGTACGCGTCCCAGCTTTGAGTGTCGCCTTTCTTGATGGCTATCCTCATTGCCCTGCGCGTACCTTTCCTCAACTTTTGCATCTCCTTGTTCCACCAAGGCTGCCCACTGCCGGAACGTATCTCTCTTTCCGGACATGCCTTATGGTATGCCTCTATTATATCACTTCTGAGTCTAGATGCGCGCTTTTCCAGGTCCCCTATGCTCTTGCATTTCCCTGTTTCAGACACATTTTTGCTCAATTCTTCCTCGTACTTCGCCCAGTCAGTTTTCCTTGGGTTTCTTGTCTTAACTGATTCTACCGTGTCTTCTATGCTGAAAAGTAGTCTTCTGTGGTCAGACATACTGTCCTCGGTGTCCACCCTCCAGCTTCTGATCTTTTCGCTCACTCCCTTCGTTGCTAGCGTGATGTCTAGCACCTCTCTCCTTGCCCTAGTTACAAAAGTGGGTGTGTCCCCCTCATTAATTATATCTAGGTCATTGCTTATTATGAAATCTAAGAGTGATTCTCCCCTGCCGTTAGTGTCGCTGCTCCCCCACACCTCGTGGTGTGCGTTAGCGTCGCAACCAACGACTAGGGGGATTTCCTTACCTTTGTACCTAAGTACCATTTCTTCGAGTTCCCTTGTTGGTGCTGTATCCTCACTCGGTAGATAACATGATGCCAGTGCCACCTTGTGTTTTCTCCCTTCCGTGTCGATGAAGATAGTCTCCACTACCACTAGGTCTCTGCAACATATGGTCATAACACAGCCCATATTTCTCACATTATTGCTTACATATATACATGTCCTGGGGGGTCTCTCACCGTTCCTTTCGTAGTGAAGCTCCCCCCCCAGATGTCCCAGGCCTGCCACCTGATTCTTCCATACATAAGGTTCTTGCATCAGTGCGATTTCTACTTTATTCCTCACAACAAATTGCCCTAGTTCGGACATTGCATCTTTGCAGTGTTGGAGGTTTACTTGGCATATATCTGTTTGTGTTTTTGTGTGTTTGTGATTGTGTTTGTGTAGTGTGTTAAATGTTTGTGTTGTCATTGCTGTATCTGTGTAGTTTGTCCCTGCACCTTCACTCGGAGAGTTCACCCACATCCTCACGAGTGACGACGTGTGTTGACCCCTCCTGTTCCAGTGCAGGTACTATGTTGGGCGGTTCCCCCCCTTCCGGCTCTGGCTTATTTGAAGGCTAGGGCCTTATGATTCGGGCCCGAACTTTGGTGGCCGAGAAGAAGAGGGTGATGGTATTCACCTCCCCCCACCCCTCCCCCACCGTCAGCGGTACCGCAAATACCAGCCTCACGCCGCTTCCCAGTCCCTCCTGGTTCACCAGTCTCCATCTATCCAGCTGCAGTTCGGCTCTGTCGCTGTTCTGAATCGTCAGCATTTCCAGAAACCGAGCTGTGTCTGGCTCTCCCGGTACCCATATATGTACCCTCATCCTTTCCAACTTCCGAACCACGATCCGGTGTCCGTCAATTACGCCGAAGTCCCGACTCAAGAGCCACTCCCCCGATTCCGCCGTTGCTGGTGTCACAAGGAAAAATCCCTCTGCCACCAGCCCCGACGCCACGAATTGGGGGCCTCTCTCGCCAGTCCTCCCATCCCATATGCGCAAGACTTCTACCTCAATCAGGTTCGTCAGCTTCTTCCTGATGAGTTTCGCCAGGGCCTCATCCACCAAAACGCCATCCTCTCGGCGGACTATCACGGCAAGGTCACGATTCGCCTTCGCCTCATCTCGTGGCCCCGCCGCGACCGCCCCACCCAGATCCTGACGTTTCGCCGGAGGCTTCCCCGGTTGTCCCTCATCGGTACTTTGCCTCTTGAGCTTCAGGCTTCGCACAGCAGCGGAGGGGATCGATCCGCTTGGCACTGGACCTGCGGCTCCCTCCCCTCCCCTCCCACGCTCAGCCCTAGCTGCAAGTCTTCTTGCCCTTCTCGCCCTCTTTTTCTCTTCCTTCGACCTATACACCTGAAAGGGGTTCTCCGCCTGTGTGTCCTTACCCCCCCCCGGTTGTCCCTACCGGCGAAGGTGACCTCAGCAGTTCTTCCTCACCTATCTTGAGGCCTCCCATCTTAAGGTGGACATCTGGGGGTCCTCGTCTCTCCGTAGAACTCCTGTTCCCTTCAGTACCTGCCATAGCAGTTGCAGCACTTGCTGAATTTTTAAAATCGCTCATATTGCTGATCTATATATGGGAAGAGAAAGTTAAGAAGATGGCAGTGCTCCCTTACCATCCCCCAGCTACGTTTCACGTACGCAGTGAGCGCCACCTCTCCTGCGCACAGTCGTTCGCAGCAGCGATTGTGCCGAGTGGGCTCGCCAGCATAGGATGAGTAGCTTCTGTGGTGCTTGTGTGACCGTTTGGGGGGTCCGCCGGCATTCCGATTCACCTCTGGGTCGTCGCTAGTGACACCCCAGGGCTCCTCTCCATACCCGCTTCCCCCTCCCGCCCCTCCGTTCCTGGTTCCGAGGGGCATTTGCTTCACCCAGCTGTATCTCTAGTGACACCACTGGGTTCCCCGAACACCTCCTCTTTCCCATCACGGACTGCACACACAGACCCTACCCCCCCGCCCCTCGTCCGCTCGCAAGCCCAATCTGCACCAACCCCCCGCTGCCCACAGCCGGCTGTGAGGGTCTTCGGCACGTCCTCCCACCACTGACCCTGGGGGTTTTTCGGGATGGGCGCGTTGCTATACCGAAGAGGTCCGATATGTCAACGCGACCTGTGCACTCCTCTTTTGCCCGGGCTTGTGACCGGCTCCATACCGAACCCTAACCAGCCATTGAGGCCTATCAGTAGTCCGTTATCGAGGCAGAGTTCACCTTCAATCTTAATACGTAGCAATGAAGGTGACAAGCAGGGTGTCAAATATTGGAGTTAACATGTCGATCGTTGGGACGTGTACCTTATTTATAATCTGCCTCGAAGCAAGTCTTGCGCTAATACTATTGTATTAATCGTATCGTATATAATAAAGTATTGAATATATATTTCGTAGTTGGACTTCAGCAATAAGAGCGAAACTCTTAAAATACTAGCATACCTAATAGAGTCAGAAACCCGAGTACGAATATTCCAATCCTGCGCAACGTAACGTTATCGTATCGAAATCGGGAAACTTCATACTAAATTCTAGTTCCAAATTCACTCACGGGCGGGCGCTGTTCCAAACGTCATACAAATTACTCAATAACGTTCTACCCGATTACGTTACGCAGGATTCAAATATTCGTACTCGGGCCTCCAGTCTTTCGTAATGTATATGTCGGAGAATCGATACACTAGTCGGTGTTGATCATAGTCTAAAGTTATAAATTACCTTCATTTGTTATGATTTTAACGAAACGTCAAGCGGTGACAGCTGTCAAATAAATACTGCTTGGGAGTGGTCTGTGCTTGGTTCATTTGTGGGTAGTTGGTATAAGGTCGAAATGACATTTAGTAACTTTGAAAAGAAAAGGGCATTCTTGATCGGGGGGTCGGACTGATCACAAGTTGGTAGTGTAATCCGTTTGCATCGGCTTGGTGCTTTGAGTTTTAATGAGAATTGTTAGTGATTTAATGAACTAAGTGCCTGTGCCCCAAGTACAGAGTCTTATTTTGAGTCTTAAATGATATCTTGGGAATAGATCACGTGAATGGGCGCAAGCACAGAACTCTCCAACGTTTCCAATATGGTACTTGCATTTCGCGTTAATAGTAACGAGTTAACTGTGATATCAATTGTAACTAATTTAGACCTCGTATGGTGTTATTATTGAAAAGATTATACCTCATTGAGTTTCTTGCCGGTATCTTCTCAATAGAGGTTATTTCCGAACCGTGCTGTAGAGTCATTGATGTAGGCCTTAATCAAATAAAGACTGGCTTAGAAGTGAAACATGATGTGTCTGCAGTTATTTCTACCACCTCAATCGACCTTGAGGATGAGTAAAGCTCATGACCAAGCTCTACTACGTGTAAAACCCATTTCATCCTGACACAGCTAGCTAGCAAACCAAGTCCGCTGGTGTGTACGATGTCTCGTCCCGGTCCCAGTCTCCGAGTTATATATATATATTGCCTGGCCTTTGCGTCTATTACAGACGATTTATGGCGTTCCGTATGGGAGACAACGCCTTCTGTGGCTAACCTCTCCGCATACAAACGCCGCCAGGGAGAGGGTTAAGGAAACAGAGGGTTGCCCAGGACCTGTGTTACCCTCTCAGCTTCGCTGACTGTTCCCACAGGTAAGGCAAGCCAATACGTGTGGAGCCAGGTCGGCTGCAGGAGACTGAAGCATATTTTGGGTTGAACCCTACTCGCGCCTAACAGAGATGCCGTTCCGGGTTTGAATTTGGAGTTTTCCTTCTCCTAGATTCGTAATGTAGAAGAACAGAAAAGCTATGAAACAGAAAACCTATTTATTTTTTCTTTATTTGGCAAAGGAATTTTTCTCACTGCACAGTGTGCACATAAAGGTGTCAACTACCCAGTCTGGGTAGGCGAGGTTGTCTAGGAGACAATCCAGACTGTGAGACAAATTAAACGTGCATAGGCCGCGACTCCGAACACTCTTCACTGCTGCTAGTGCTGGGACACGCAGCTTGTTGTATAACTATCGATTTTCCCGCAAAAATAAATGTCAACTTGTTCCTATTTTGAAAATTTTACAGTGTTATTAAGACGCAATGTCAACATGACACTGACTTACCTTTAGTCTTATATTAACTCTGTTCTTACCTTTATTCTATGTGTGCCTGGTAGAGATAGCTCTGTAGCTATAAGGCCACCCATTGCTACCTTGTATTTTCATTGTACTTTTTATCTGTTTTGTTTGTTAAGTATGTAATGTTCAGAGTTCTTGTATTGTATTGTATGATAACATGGTTGCAATAAATAATTCAATCTAACATTGAGACTATTTTATCATTGGTCACAGAAAAAGAAAATTATGTTTTCAGTGATACCTACAGTCGAAGGTAAATAAACATTATAAAGATTCGAGTTTGAATTTGTCAAACATTCTTCTGAAGTTTTCATTTAAACCTTAATAGTTGGTAAGATGAATGTCCCTGAGCCCGACGTTGCCACAATAGTTGGCACATTCAATCTTAATGCGTAGCAATAAAGGTGACATCAGGGTGTCAATTATTGCAATTAACGTGTCGATCATTGGGATGTTTAACTTAGATAGTGAACATTATCTTACTCTCGCCTTGCAAGAAAACTAAAACAAAATTCAGAGCATCGACAAAAATATCGACAACGCCCCATCCCTAGCAACAGAGTTGCACAAATGCACTTCGTCTCACAATGCCGAGAACACGACACACACACAAATACATACCGCCGGAGGGTCCTCTGTAATCTTGTTTCGCGCAGGACTTTATTCTATCGATGTTTTTGCACAACTCTAGCAAATAGAGGGTGATGTAATATAAATACATGGTTTATAAAACTACATACACAGCTTATTTGAAAAGCAGCTTCAAAGTCTTAATCAAATATTTTGGGATTATGTATGTACGTTATGTAGAGTTGCATACATTACTTTATCTACACATATTACAAGTACTCTAAGATGGGTTCAGAAGCCGAAGGCATGACAAACTTGTCATGAATTCGACTGTTTTTTTAATCATAGACAAACATACCGAGCTGTCGTTACGTATTGTAGGCCTATTTAAATTGTACTTATGTTTTTGAAGTCGTTCAAATTTGAAACTTTTAACGATATCGAATTCCATGTCATAATGACATTACGTTACTAAAATTTTCATAGCTAAACTGACTGTCGTAATGCCAGGTTATTATCTATGGTTTTTCAACGCATTTTAGAGCAATAAAACCGAAATGTCCACGCGCAAAATACTCGCTAAACTTCAAATAAGAGTATTACATGAAACGCCCAGACGACTTGTTTGTGAATACGTGTTTGGCCCCGAACACCGCCAACAGCGCTATCGCCTAAACAGCCATCAGGCCAGCCCCTTATTTGTCCAGCCACTTAGCTTTGCCTTGCCGTGTCGCTGTGCAAGTTAGAAAGGCAACTATGTGCGGTGCAATTGAACTATTTTAAAAACCGTAGAGCCCCAAGCACAATATAACTGTTTTGTCACTTGTGTTCAGTTCATAATTATGGACCTCCGCAAAGTAACGTCTGATTCAATATAGTAGCTTATGCAACTGTTTGAAACATCAAATTCGATATCGAAAAGTCATTACGACATCGAATTCGATGTCGTAATGACTATTACTTTACTGCAGGACATGCTGGTGGAGGTGGTTGGCGGGGGAGGCGACGATGTACTGCAATGGTGGTCATTTTCTACGGTTTCTGAACGCATTATAGAGGACTTATGATATGTGTGTAGATAAAGTAATGTATGCAACTCCACATAATTAGGCCTTAAAACACTCGTGTGATTCTGTTATGAAACTCAGCTTCGCCTCGTTTCATAAAAACACACTCGTGTTTTAAGGACCATCATTATGTAGCAGTTGCATAAACTACTATTATCTACACACATATTATAAGTACTCTAAGATGGGTTCAGAAGCCGAAGGCATAATTATCATACCTGTCACGAATTTGACTGTGTTTTTTTTATTATAGACAAACATACCGAGCTGACGATACGTAGACTGTTTTTTTTTATTGTAAATTATCGTATTATTATTTATACATGTCGGATTGAACTTGACTTATGTACGTAAGTGATCCGTTTTATTTCACTATGATTGTAAATTACGTTGATTTTCAAATTTGAAACATTGAATTCGATATTGAAAAGTCATTAGTCAGACATCGAAATCGATGTCTACTTGGATGTTACTTTAATGCTGGTGGTGGTTGGCAGGGGCTGTCGGCGAGCAGTCGACGTCGTGCTGCAATGCAGTGCCCTAAGCACGACTTGTCGAATCCTGCGTTACGTTACGGTTATCGTATCGAGATCGAGAAATCTCATACAAAATTTTAGTTCCAAATACGCTCACGGGCGGGCGCTGTTCCAAACGTCATACAAACTCGTTATAGTTTACTATTCGATTTTACGTGACGCAGGTGTAAGCGACGTGCTCATTTTTTAAATGTATTTTAATTTGATTTTCTTTTTTTGTGTGTTGGACAGTCCAACCATTTATTAGTAGATGTTTTAGATTTAAGTAGAAGGTAGTTGTAACATTTTTTTTTTGAGAGTCTACCCGCGGTTATAAATGTGACGGCGCCATCTTGAAGTCCGCTGCTTACCTTGAGCCAAACCGCGCGTATTCTTTTGTATGTGCAAGTGTGATAGTAAAATCGTTTTGAAAAAGTTTTTCGTGTCTCTTTATGGAAACCACACCAACCTCGAGCACACCCAACAAGTGGTCTTCGAACCGGATCCTGATGTTCCACACGCCGAGTAAAGTGGAAACGCGGAAAGCTAAAGCCCGTAGGGAAATGGAGCAGAAGCTGCTAGAACAGAATCAAGGAGATTCTGCAACTACATCTAACATCCCAACGCAGCAACGAACAAATGATTTTGCTAAATTAGTGAACATGAACTTGAACGATGTACCCTGCAGTGTAAAGTCGGAACCGACCCTGAACAACGTTCTCGTTCCACTAAAAAGGACACCTACTTCCGAAATCAGCAGGGCTCAGAGCAGCAGGAACTCAAGAAAGTCTTCGGCATCTAAAGAAACAAGACGAAAATTATTGCAATTAGAAGCCGCCAAGCAAAAGGCAAAAATCGAAATGGACATTATAGACAAAGCTCTGGAGGCGCAGCTAGCCGCACTCAGCGACGAAGAGGACCTAGATGGATACAGTTCACAAGTCGATGGAAATAACCTTCCTCGTCAAGGAGTGGAGGATTGGCTGGAGCGCCATAGCGATCATAAAGAACCGCACGAAGAGCAGCAAGCCCCCGAGTATGGATTAACAACGGGTGAGCTGCACCGCCCCTCTTCAGCGCCAACGCCAGCGCCCGGCCCCGAGCCCGGCCCCGAACCCGCACACGTCGTAACGCACGGCCCGGCGCCCGGCCCCAAGCCCGCGCCCGGTCCGCCGCCTGGAGTGACGCCCGTGCAGTTCGCGCCCCACGGCCCAGAGCCCGCGCCCTTTGCGGCGCCCGGCCCGGCACCCGCGCGCTTAGACGCGCCCGGCCCAGCGCCTGCGCACTTAGCCACGGCTGGCCCATCACCTGGGCACGTCGCGGCGCCCAACCCGGCACCGGTGCGCTTAGCCGCACCCGGCCCGGCGCCTGGCAACACGGCACCCAATTCAGCCCCCTATCCCAGGTCCGCGCCCGTCGCCGCGCCGCCGCCGCCGCCGCCGCCTGACGGCACAGTTGCAGCGCTGAACAGCGCGGTTAATGTGTTAGCCGGTGCACTTAAGGACCTCACCACTACTAATGTCAATAATGTACCAAACGTAAGTCTGCTCAGCCGCATAAGTACGCCGAAGGACCTACCCGACTTCTCCGGTGACCAGTTGGAGTGGCTGCTGTTTAAACAGGCTTATTTGGAGTCAACCGATATATGCAAATTTACTGATAAGGAAAATCTATGGAGGCTTAGAAAGTGCCTGCGAGGACCCGCGAAAGATGCAGTCGCCGCTTTGTTTATAAGCGCCACGTCGCCCGATAAAGTGATGGCGACTTTGGAGCTACGTTTTGGTAACCCGGATTGCATCATTTCGCGTATTCTACAAGAACTTAAAAGGCTTCAGCCCTTACATCAGGATTATCACAAGGACATCGTAACGTTCGCGGTGAAAGTGCAAAGTTTTGTGGAAGCAGTGCGAGCAGTGGGACGAGAGGAGTACCTACAGGGAGTCAACATTGTGTCCATCATTCTGTCCAAACTGCCCGCGGTACTAGTGTCAAAGTGGTGTGACTATAGCTACGACTTAATCAAAGAAGGAACGAAATCCAGGTTAGTCATTTTAGCTGATTTTCTTCATAACGAGGCCGTTAAGGTGTCCACCACTGCAAGCATTTTTACTGGTGCAAGACATGATTTTCACAAAATTAAAACAAGCGAACATACATCAACAAGACCACAGATTGTTCTACTACAAGCCGAAGGAAGCGAAAACAAGTGCCTGTTTTGCCGTACATCTATACATAAGTTAACGGAATGTAAACAATTTAAAAAAGCATTGCGTAAGGTGCGGTGGCAATTTGTTAGAAAAAACGGTCTATGTTATCAATGTTTAATCTCAAAACATGAGCGAGAGACATGCCGAGCGCCCGCGTGCGACAAGGATGGTTGCGGCGAGAAACATCATCGGCTGCTGCACTTCACAGTAAACAAAAACAACGAGGCAAACAGTGCATCGCATGCGCCGCCTCCGGCGCCGCCCGTTCCCAGCGCTTCTACCAACAATGTGCCAGTGCCGCGAAATCCGGAACCTAAGCCCGAGACATTAACGCATATTAACGCGAGTGATCGAAAAGTGTTGCTTAAAGTGGTACCTATCAATATACATGGACCGAACGGAATTTTAACTACAACCGCGCTTCTTGACGACGGGTCAACAATAACATTAATTAGTAGTTCGCTCGCCGCGCGCGCCGGTCTGCGCGGCCGCTCAGAGACCATACGTGTGAGCGGAGCATGGAACGATAGTGAATTAGTATGTACATCTGCTGTTCTGGCCATAACTGTATCCGATGTTCATAATTGTAATATTTTCGATATAAATTTGCGAAGTGTCGACAACCTTAAACTACCTGAGCAGGACTTGGGTGCAGTGTCATGTGATCAGTATGCCCACTTAAAAAAGTTAAAAGATAAATTATTATGTAATACTTGTTGTGAACCTGAGATCTTGATAGGGCAAGATAACTATCATTTATTGTTACCGTTAGAGTTGAGCATAGGTGAACCATATGAGCCGGTCGCTACACGTACTCCCTTAGGTTGGTGTGTGCACGGCGTGATGCGCGCGCCGCTAGGCGCCCCCACGCCGCCCGGCGCCCGCGCGCCCCACGCGAGCCTATTGCTCGCGGCAGCGCCGGCGCCCGCCCATAACAACGACCTGGACTTGCGTTATCTCCACGACCAGGTAAAGCGTTATTTTTCCTTTGAGTCTTTAGATACGTGTAGCAAACCTCGTCAAAATAGCGAAGACGTCCGCGCGCTTGCCCAGCTGGAGCGCACGGCGCTTCTGGTTGACGGCAGGTGGCAAGTCGGTCTACCATGGCGAGACGAAAACTGCACGATGCCCGATAGCTACCCCAACGCATTAACTAGGCTTAAAGGTGTCGAGAGGAAAATGGCCGCCAACAACGCTTACGCTCAACGGTACGAAGATCGTGTTAAACACTTGTTTGATAATGATTTCGCAAGGCAGGTTAATGACACTCGACCGTGCGTACCCCGCACGTGGTACCTACCCCATTTCGGGGTAGATAACCCAAATAAAGAAAAACTACGCCTGGTTTTCGATGCAGCCGCGAAAAGTAAGGGTTTATCGTTGAACGATTACCTGTTACAGGGCCCGGACCTACTTAAGTCCCTGTTTGGTATTTTGGTCCGCTTTAGGGAAAATAGGGTCGCTGTGGCAGGTGACATTAAGGACATGTTCCTCAGGGTAAAAATTAGGCCTGAAGACCAGGACGCGCTCAGGTTTTTATGGAGGACCGACTCTAAGCAGCCGGTCAAAACGTACGCTATGACGTCGCTAATTTTTGGCGCCAATTGTTCTCCTTTCATAGCACAATATGTGAAAAATAAAAACGCTCAACGTTTTAAATCGACGATGCCCACCGCCGTTGCCGCGATCTGTGACCAACATTATATGGATGACTATTTAGATAGTTTGCCTGACGAAAAAACCGCAATAAAAATAGTAAAAGACGTTTCATATATTCACAGGGAAGGTGGTTTCCAGATTCGCAACTGGACTAGTAACAGCGCGGCGGTGCTCGAGAGCATTCCAAACGAAGCCTTAGGCGATAAAGCAGTAAGGTTCAAGTTGGATCAACATCAGCTGTATGAGGGTGAGCGAACGCTTGGTTTGATATGGTTCCCTGTTAGAGATGAGTGGGGGTTCGACGTATCGTTGAAACGCGTTTCTGAAGGCATAGTTCGCGGCCTACAAAAACCTACCAAACGAATAATGCTTAAAGTTGTCATGTCTATTTTTGACGTTTTCGGGTTTTTAGCGCCATTTACCATTCAAGGCAAACTCATGCTTCAGGACACGTGGAGGGCGAACATCGACTGGGACGATTTCGTACCTGACGATGTATTTCACAAATGGTGTGAATGGCTCGATTTATTAAAAATAATAGATCGAATTCGCATACCTAGATGCTATCTCCGAGCGTCCATAGGTGCGAGCGAGATGGAAGACGGATCGGTTGCTATGCCGGCCGCGCCGCCCTCTACGAGTGCTACGCAAATTCCACAGCGCGTAGCTGCTACGAGCGCGACCGAGGCCGCGGAGCCGACCGCTACGTGTGCTACGACAACACATTATAATAATCTGCAACTGCATTTATTTAGCGACTCGTCGACAAAAGCCATGTGTCCCGTCGCATACTGGCGATGTGAATGCAACGGAAAAATATGTGTTGCCTTCGTGGCCAGCAAGAGCAGGGTGGCGCCGGTGAAGCCGACCACTGTGCCGCGGCTGGAGCTGCAGGCCGCGCTGCTGGCGGCCAGGCTCGCGCACGCCGTGCAGCGCGAGCATAGGGTTACTTCAGCGCGGCGGTACTTTTGGTGCGACTCCACAACGGTGTTGCACTGGATTAAAAACGACGCGCGCAACTATAAAACGTTTGTGGCAAACCGGTTGGGAGAAGTCGACGAGTTGTCAAGCGCGGCCGAGTGGCGATACATACCTACCAAGTTAAACGTTGCTGACGCAGCTACACGCGAGGCTTATGATAGCACTATTTTTAAAAATGAGTGGTTTAGGGGGCCTCACTTTCTTTATGAAGACGTAGCTAAATGGCCACGTGACTTGGTGAACTTTAAGCCGGACAAGCTCAGCTTGGAGTATGTAACGTTAGTACAGGACACTACCGAATGTTTACCTATTCCCGATCCGAACAGGTTTTCTTCCTGGTTGCGCTTGCTGAGGGCGATGGGCGCTGTCCTAAAATTTATTGACAGATGCAGAAAGAACCGGAGTGCCGAGATCGACTGCGCGATGATGGAGCGTGCTGAGCAACTTTTGCTGAGACAAGCGCAACTAGATACCTTCAGCATCGAGATAGCTGCTCTGAGAAAAGGTGGCGCAATACATCGCGGCAGTAGACTAGCCCAGCTGTCGCCGTACCTGGAAGGCGGGGTGCTGCGCTGCGGCGGGCGCATCGACGCCGCGCGCGCCGTGCCTGCGTGCGCCAAGCGACCCGTCATCTTGGACGGCGCGCACCCGCTGGCCCGGCTGCTCGTGCGCAGCTACCACGAGCGGGCCGCGCACGCCAACCAAGAGACCGTCGTTAATGAACTTAAGCAAAAATATTACTTGCTACGTTTGCGGCCGTCGGTTAAATCGGTGGTGTCTCGATGTATGCATTGCCGCATCAGGAAGGCGAAACCGGAAGTACCAAAGATGGGCGCCTTACCTGCAGCTCGCCTAGCACACCACCAGAGGCCGTTCACGTTTTGTGGTCTGGACCTGTTCGGGCCTATGGCAGTGACTGTTGGAAGACGTCACGAAAGCAGATACGGCGTGCTATTTACTTGTCTCACGGTTAGAGCAATTCATTTGGAGTTGGTGCACTCGCTCACCACTGATTCGCTAATAATGGCGCTTCGACGTATGGCTGCGAGGCGAGGCTGGCCGCAGCATTTGTACTCGGACAATGGTACGAATCTGCGAGGCGCCGATGCGGAGCTGAGAAAGGCACTGCAGGAGCTGGACGAAGATGCCTTGAAAAGCGAGGGGGTTAACCATGGAGTCAAGTGGACCTTTATACCGCCAGCTAGCCCCCATTGGGGTGGGGCGTGGGAGCGGCTCATCCGTAGTGTAAAAGCTTCGCTTAGGGTGGTTCTGAAGGAGCGAACACCAAAGGACGAGGTGCTCAGTACCTTAATGGCAGAAGTGGAGAACGTATTCAACGGACGGCCGCTGACACACGTGTCCGTGGACCCCAACAGCGAGGAGACACTGACGCCAAACCACTTCCTTCTGGGCACATCGTCCAATCTACCCGCCGCTGGATCCTTCGACAACTCCGACCTTCACCTTCGTAAGCAGTGGCGTAAATCGCAAAGGTTAGCCGACATGTTTTGGTCGAGATGGGTAAAGGAGATCCTCCCAGACCTTATTCCAAGGAAGAAGTGGACACAGGATCAGAAACCGCTGCAGGTGGGTGACCTTGTCCTTCTTGTAGACCCAACAGCCCAGAGGAACTTGTGGCAGAAGGGACTGGTCCAGCAGGTGTTCCCCGGCCGCGACGGTCGGGTGCGAGTGGTCGAGGTAAGGACGAAATCTGGGACGCTGAAGCGTTCCGCGGCGCGCGTCGCTCGCATACCTTTAGGTGATGAGTGCTGAGCCAGCACTAGGGTGGGGCGTGTAAGCGACGTGCTCATTTTTTAAATGTATTTTAATTTGATTTTCTTTTTTTGTGTGTTGGACAGTCCAACCATTTATTAGTAGATGTTTTAGATTTAAGTAGAAGGTAGTTGTAACATTTTTTTTTTGAGAGTCTACCCGCGGTTATAAATGTGACGGCGCCATCTTGAAGTCCGCTGCTTACCTTGAGCCAAACCGCGCGTATTCTTTTGTATGTGCAAGTGTGATAGTAAAATCGTTTTGAAAAAGTTTTTCGTGTCTCTTTATGGAAACCACACCAACCTCGAGCACACCCAACAGCAGGATTCGACAAGTCGTGCTTAGGGCACTGGTCATTTTCTACGGTTTCTGAACGCATTATAGAGGACTTATGATATTATGTGTGTGAATAAAATTATTTTTTAGTTCATAGTTTACGTTTCTGTGATGGATAGTTAAATCCGCATTGCGTGGAAGGGCTCCCCGGACCAGAGCCCTGCAGCCCTAAGTCATTGTTTAATATTCCGCTATTTTTCCACGAGAACTGAGGATCCATCATCAACGTAGCCGGTTGCCGTTTTGGAGCGCGGGGCAAGGTATGAGAGTTAAGTTTTAATCGGGAACTTCGTAAGTACCACTACGCAGTTTTTTACGAAAAATTACTAGCCATTGACTCTTGTCTCTACTGATGGAAAGTGTAGATGATGGTATAGGCATAAATATAACTAACCTTCGGTCAATAATTACAATTAGATGTAGGGAGCACCAAACGCCTCAGTTACAAAGTGGGATCTTGTTTAGTACACGCAATATTGCAAGTTATTGTAACCGCTTAATGATGTTATTAGATCGAAAACCCACTATGCTCCACTTGCTCGTTTGCCTTCCTCGTCGTATAAAAAAAAATAGTTAACTAACACCACGACGGTGCCATATTTAATATTTAGTTTTTGTCTTCACTATGTCGCAGAACAACGATTGATAAACTATTTCATCTTTTTATAACTAAGGTAAACGTCCCAATGATCAACACGTTGATTCCAATAATTGACACCTTGCTTTTAGTCACCGGGTGAGATTCAAAAATCGATCCCCTGGGGTAGTCTTCGCGCCAATTGCTGCAGCGAAAATTATACATTAATAATAAGGGATAAGTCCGCCGTTGTGCTCGAATTTGATTGTTGGTAACTTGTGTTTTTATCTAGTTTCTTGATACAATAAACTGTTCACTTACTTATTTTTATAGGCAAACAGCCTGTCTCTCGGCCCACCAGCCCTTGCTTAATAACCGAAACTGACTCAGTTCACTCTACTGCTTCAAATGAAGCTCTCCAAGCTTTCATGTTGATCTTTTAGCTAATTCTGCGTTAACACTGTCATGTACAGTCAGCAGCAAAAGCTGTGATAAAATATACTAAAGCTAGAGTAGGATTGTCTTTAAGTGGACAACCATTACGGGCTTTAGCTGCTCGGCGCTAGTACTACTAAAAGTACTTAGTAAACTTTTTAATAAGAAGGCTTACTTCAAAGCTCTGTTTAAGTTGAAAACTCAGTAGAATAAGCTCTCGTTTGAATGTAAGTCTTGAATGAGAATTGCTACATCTATTGACGTTTCCAACATGGCCACCTCATTAAAAGTATCTTGTTGTAATATAATTGTTTTATTCTAATTGGGAAGAGAAATGTTTGAAAATAAATGGCAAAAAGATGGAGTAACTAAGCTATTTTGCTGGATCATTTTGTAAAATTGATGCATCGATCGACCCGTTCATTCTAATAATTGACACCCTGATTGTCACCTTTATTGCTACGTATTGAAGGTGTCAACTATTGGGACATTTACCTTAACAGCTTTATTATTGAAAAACACACGACTTGGAATAATTATATAATATTTTTATAATTAACCCTTATAAAAACTATGATTAAAAATCTACTTATTACGGGCATACGAGGCATTTCGTCTTAGCTCTCTGGGTTGGCAACGCATCTGCGAACCCTCCGGGGTTGTGGGTGTCTATGGGCAGTGGTGATCACTTACCATCAGGTGACCCACTTGTTCGTTTGCCTTCCTCGTCGTATAAAAAAAAATATCGAAAAAAAGTATAACTAGTAAATAAAATTAAAATACATTTAGAAAACAGCTCCCCCGCGGCATGGTCCCGAAGATGCTGTCAACTATTGAAAAACAGTTTTAAAACATCAGTTGATAAGGTTTGCTTATTTTATCCCTTTAAAAAACACGGACCAAGCTTAGCAACCTATCAAATTAGATTTCTTGCTCACGGCAAAAAGAGATCACTATAATTACATAGCAAATTTTTTATCACGCCCGAACTGCACCCGTTCGGGATGCAAATCCTGCTATTTTCATTCCCGTCACTGTTCTAATTAGGGCCGCCATCTTGTGACGTCACAGAACCGATTTCGTCGGGATTATCTTCGGGACAAATCCCCAGTAAAATCGACGTCTTATGCCTCTGTGGACGTGGCGGGAATTAAAAAAAGACGGGCATAGGCCCGGAGTAGACTGTGGGTTTTTTTATAATGTTGTCGAAAATTGGTGTAGAAAGGATGATACGTGAATCATTTTATATTATATGCCTGTACACTCTAATTACTCATTTCATGTCAAATTTGCTCATTTGTCGTCTGCCTTATATGCATGTAATTTTTAACCCCTGACGAAAAAGAGGGTGTTATAAGTTTGACCGGTGTATCATAGCTCCCAAACACGTTTACCGATTTCGATGCGATTTCTTTTAATCGAAAGCTAGTTTAATGAAGATGGTTTTTAGCTAAATTTCATTAAAATCGGTTTACCTGTTTTTGTAATATTGCACTTTGAAATAATAATGTGGGGGATTTTCAACTTTTTAAAATTGGTTAGGTTATATTCATTCTTATATCTTGCATCTTGCACACAGTTTAAAAAAATCCTTTAAAACTACGTTGTGCTTGGCCTACGTCTGTATTCCCTGACAAATGTAGGTATCCCTGGAACAAGCCAAATTGTAAGCTTTAAGTCCAAACGTAACATTATTACATACATTACATTAAAAATTAAATGAACAATTCCCACGGAAAATGAAGCTAGAATTTCTTGTTCCAAAACATAAAGCGTCGAATTGCTAATGGCCAAGAAAGCTTAGTGCCTTGAGTTTACAAATTTTCCCAGAAATCTGAGAAATACGAGAACCGAAACTAACGTTCGCTTAGTTTGACTTCAGCCCCCCGACTACGAAGTGCAAAATTCGAACTTCGTATTGTGCCGTCCCTCTCAAGCTAATATTATTTTACACGAGAGTGAGCGGGACGATACGATACGAACTTCGATTTTCGAATTTCGTAGTCGGGGGGCAGGGCCGTATTAATTGAATAAGATCTTTATTCCGCAATATACCCGTTTTTTATTTTACAAAATCAAATTAAAATTTGTGACGGATGTAAAAATAACAAATAACTGTAATTTGTACTACAGAAATTATCGACCTCGAAAATATATCAATACAAACGTTTTTCTTATCTTATATTTTATTGAGGCTTTGGTACAGTCGAGTTCTCCAATATCTGTACAGCCAACGGTTCATAAATATCTAAACACGGACCTTATGTAACTGGCAATAAGGTATAGATATTTTTTAACTGTTGACTGTACCATGGTGTGACCATGTCAATCATAATAACAAACCTTGATACTCAAACATTTGGACCAAACTGTTTATGTAGGACTACCTACTACTACTATGTTTTTTTTTATATACAACGGGGAAGGCAAACGAGCAAGTGGGTCACCTGATGATAAGTGATCACCACTGCCCATAGACACCTGCAAAACCCCGCTGCCAACCTAGAGAGCTAAGATGAAATTCCTCTTGTGCCCATAATTACACCGACTGTCTTACTCTCCACACCGGAACACAACAGTGCAAGCACTGCTGCTTAGCGGCAGGATTAGCGAGTAAGATGGTGGTAGCGATCCGGACGGACCTCGCACAAGGTCCTACCACATCTTATCCTTTAACTTTATAGCTACAATTTCAACACATGATTGCGTGTGAACCCCCGACCCAAAAAAAGGGGTGTTATAAATTTGTCATTGTGTATCTGTCTGGCATCACAGCTCCCAAACGGATAGATTGATTTCGTTGCGGTTTTTTTAATCGAAAGCTAGTTTAATCGAGATGGTTTTTAGCTAACTTTCATTAAAACCGGTCACTCGTTTTTGAAACAGGTATTCAACTTTCAAATGTATATTCAAAATAGGGGGTTTTTCAACATGTCTAAGTTGGTTATTCGCCTTAACAGCCTTAACACATTCCGTTAAGATATAATCGTCCCACGATAACTCTGCATAAGATATTAATTGGCAACCCAGAAAAATCACGCTGTGGTAATACTTTTTATCTACACACATATCATAAGTCCTCTATAATGCGTTCAGAAACCGCAGAAAATGACCAGCATTGCAGCACGACGTCGCCTTCTCGCCGACAGCGCCAGCCCCAGCACCACCTCCACCACCTCTAGTAAAGTAATAGTCATTACGACATCGAATTCGATGTCGTAATGACTTTTCGATATCGAATTCGATGTTTCAAATTTGAAAACCAACGTAATTTATAATCATAGTGAAATAAAACGGATCACTCACGTATATAAGTCGAGCTCAGTCCGACATGTATAAATAATAATGTGATATATTACTTACCAGGTTAGCTGGAAGAGATCCCTTTTTAGGGATAAGCTCGCCTTTGTATTACATGTCTGTTTTGGTATATTTATTGTAATTGTCTTGTAATATTATGTGCAATAAAGGATTTACATACGTACGTACATTTTTTTTACAATTAAAATAAACAGTTTACGAAACGTCAGCTCGGTATGTTTGTCTATGATTTAAAAAAACATTTAAATTCGTGACAGGTATGGGTATGATATATGCCTTCAGCTTCTGAACTCATCTTAGAGTACTTATAATATGTGTGTAGATAAAGTAATGTATGCAACTCCACATAATTAGGCCTTAAAACACTCATTATGTAGCAGTTGCATAATAGTAGTTTATGCAACTGCTACATAATGAGGGTTCTTAAAACACGAATGTGTTTTTATGAAACGAGGCGAAGCTGAGTTTCATAATAGGATCACACGAGTGTTTTAAGGCCTAATTATGTGGAGTTGCATACAATACTTTATCTACACACATATTATAAGTGCTCTAAGATGGGTTCAGAATCCGAGGGCATATATCATACCCATACTTGTCAAGAATTTGATTGTTTTTTTTTAATCATAGACAAACATACCGAGCTGACGTTTCGTAAACTGTATTTTTTTAATTGTAAAAAAAAAATGTACGTACGTATGTAAATCCTTTATTGCACATAATATTACAAGACAAATACAATAAATATACCAAAACAAACATGTAGTACAAAGGCGAGCTTATCCTTAAAAAGGGATCTCTTCCAGCTAACCTGGTAAGTAATATATCACATTATAAATTATACATGTCGGACTGAGCTCGACTTATATACGTGAGTGATCCGTTTTATTTCACTGTGATTATAAATTACGTTGGTTTTCAAATTTGAAACATCGAATTCGATATCGAAAAGTCATTACGACATCGAATCGATGTCGTAATGACTATTACTTTACTGCAGGACTAGCTGGTGGAGGTGGTTGGCGGCGGAGGCGACGACGTGCTGCAATGCTGGTCATTTTCTACGGTTTCTGAACGCATTATAGAGTACTTATGATATGTGTGTAGATAAACTACTATTTCATGACATTCAAACATTTCTTTAATTATAAATAATAATGATAGTAGCAATCAAAAGTTGCTGTTTTTTTTTTAATATGACTCTGTCCATTGGAGGACAATTTGCCAGTGTTTAGTAGGTTTTGTCGTTGTACGGTAAAAAAATCTATAAAGCGAAATGTGAGAGTTATTTTAATGGTGGATGGTGGATGAACGATGACCTGTTTATGTTTAAATCTAATCAAAAGTTCAAAACGTGTCGTTTGACTATAAATAAGTGTTGCCATAAGCAAACTTTAGATTTCTACTGTTGTCAGTTCGTTGCAGAGTTATCGTGGGACGACTATAGTATTATAGTTGAATTGAAAAATATTTTTACATGTCAAAGTGCTTATGACATTGAAATAAGATTGATTTTTGCCTAACCTGTGGAAAAACTTCACTAGACCTATACAACAACTAGCGTATGCCCCGTGGCCTTGCCCCCGTGAAATATTTCAAAATGGCCTAGTCCCCTATCCCGTGGGAATTTCGAAAAATCCCTTCTTACTGCACCTCTAGGATTCTCAAGGTACATGTTTGCCAAATTTCAAGTCTCTAGGTCTAGTGGTTTAGGCTGTGCGTTGTCTGTCAGTCAGTCAGTCACGGTACTGTTTTATAGGTATAAAGATAGATGATGTAACAAAACCGAAACGTTGTACACCAGCCTTTTCCGAATCTTTGCGTTAAAAGGATGGTGATAAAAACGCAACGACGCCTCGGCGGCTAATTTCAAGAGGACTATTCCACGATTGTACGTACACGGATATAGAGAAATACAAACGGGAAAACTATGCCAAAGACTCTTGGCTTGGTTGACATAACCAACTTTATTTAAACACATATCATAAGTCCTCTATATTGGGTTCAGAAACCGTAGAAAATGATCAGCATTGCAGCACGACGTGGCCTTCTCGCCGACAGCGCCAGTCCCAGCACCACCACCACCAGCAGTAAAGTAATAGTCATTACGACATCGAATTCGATATTTCGAATTTGAAAGCCAACGTAATTTACAATCATAGTGAAATTAAACGGATCGCTCACGTACATAAGTCGAGTTCAGTCCGACATGTATAAATAATAATGTGATAATTTACAATAAAAAAAAAACAGTTTACGAAACGTCAGCTCGGTATGTTTGTCTATGATAAAAAAAAAACAGTCAAATTCGTGACAGGTATGGGTATGTTAATGCCTTCGGCTTCTGAACCCATCTCAGAGTACCTATAATATGTGTGTAGATAAAGTAATGTATGCAACTCCACACAATTAGGCCTTAAAACACACATTATGTAGCAGTTGCATAAACTACTATTCCAGAGGCCCGAGTACAAACATTCGAAACCTGCGTAACGTAATCGAGTAGTTAAACGGTATCGAGAAATTCGTATGACGTTTGGAACAGCGCCCGCCCGTGAGCGTATTTGGACCTATAATTTTGTATGAGGTTTCTCGATTTCGATACGATAAAGTAACGTTACGCAGGATTCGTAAACTTCGTGCTCGGCCCACAGAATGGGCGCTGGAGGGAAATGTGTGTCAAATGTATTTACCACATTACAACAACGGATTTGAATTGAAAACAGGTTGAAGATTAGTAATATATTAACTTCAAAGTGAACTCTATCGATTTCTTATAAAAATTAGAAGAAAAAGGATAATTTTTGTACCAAAAAATAGAAAATTGGCGCTTATCATGTCTTGATGAGATTTTTGAGTGTGGATCATTTAACTTGATATAACTTGCTTGAAGCATAAGCATTGGAAAAAGGGGCCTGTAAAAAGATGTCATTTTTAGATAAACTTTATTTGGCAACCATGACTATAACAAATACGGGAAAACAAATATCTTACAAGCTATACACATTACACATATGGTAATTTGTCACGGCATAGTCGCGAAAAGGCGCCGAGTCAGCGTGTGCTGCCGGCATTACTGCCACAGAGCTGATATTCTGCCGGAATAAACAAAAATCTTTAATCGTAGCCTACGATGACAGTATTAACGTTAAGACTTCCTAATAAGTATACAGTATCTGTGTCAGGAAGTCCCGCTCTTCAGTAACCATTTAGTCACTATGAATACAAAAGAATATTTCTCCAATACCTTCTATACCTATAAAACAGTACAGTGACTGACTGACAGGCAACGCACAGCCTGAACCACTGGACCTAGAGACTTGAAATTTGGAAAACATGTACCTTGAGTATCCTAGAGGTGCACTAAGAAGGGATTTTTCGAAATTCCCAAGGGATAGGGAACTAGCCCATTTTGAAATAGTTCACGGGGGCAAAGCCACGGGCATAAGCTAGTAGATGACGTGTGCTTATGTGAGAGAGTGAGAGTGAGTGTTTGTGTGTTACATACTTATACAAAGCATGTCATGCTTTTGACTATTCTGGATACAATGCAATTAGAATTTTAGTTTGACTTTTCCTTATTTAATGCCACATCCAGTTTCCGGACATCTCATAATACATTCCATTCTCATGCCTCTCATGCCGCCCGCGGATTATTAGACGTATCGTGCTAAGCTGACTCTTTTTGTACGGACGAGGTTAGCATGCTCTAGGGGCGATTAAGGAATACTGTGGTTGCGAAGTGAAGATTGTCAGTTTTTAGGGTTCTGTATCTAAAGGGTACTGTAGGCCGAGCACGAAGTTTTCGAATCCTGCGTAACGTTACGTTATCGTATCGAAATCGAAAAACGTCATACTAAGTTTTAGTTCCAAAGACGCTCACGGGCGGGCGCTGTCCCAAACGTCATACAAAGTACTCGATAACGTTACTACTCGATTACGTTACGCAGGATTCGAAAACTTCGTGCTCTACCTTCTGATCGTGGAATAATTGTTCAGGTTAGCCCTGGACAAAGAAAAAATCTGAAAACTGACTGCCAACCTTCAATAATGAAGAGGCACTTGAGGAAGAAGAGACCCAAAGGGTGCCAAGGGACCCAAGGGGTGGGACCTAAGGTTCGGTTCAGAATGGTGGTCTAATAGATTGTTCTTCTGAACCGTAACACATATAAACTTGAGTTTTTCACGCGGTCTGTGTGTATTGCTATGGCCGCTTTAGGTAACAATGAGCAATAAGAAAAACCTACGAGCTGAGGACCTACCTCTTCCTTTTTGAAGTCGGTTAAAAAATAGATTCAAGTTCAAAGATAAAAGACGTTTCACGTGTTTTTTCGGCGCTTGTTCGCTCGATCTTAATTTAAATGGTAATTGTACCGGTAATGGACTATGTGAGTCTGATTCGCACTTGACAGGTTTTTTGTCTCGTTACAAGTTAAGTGAAAAAAAGTGTACTATAAGGGAGGGGCAATTACTTTTATTTAAAGGAAACCAAAATTAAGGATAACACGAAGCTCGTATAATGGTTTAAATCTAGCGTTACAAAATCATTGGCATGGGGGTATCAACACGAAATAATAGAGCGTACGCCTGTCGACGAAATGGGGCGCGCTCTGGTTGTCGCTCGCTTATAAAGAGTCTGTAGCTTGTGGCGCCCTCTGAACGGACGTTACTGCGAACAGGATGCTTGTGGCGCCATCTAGCTTGAGGTTGCAGCTAACAGTACATATTTTTCTTACTGTTTTGTAGGGCTTAGTCAGGACTGAATCCTGATACCTCTACTCCGATACTCTTAAACTTTATGAACTAAAAAACAATTACTTTGCTCACCCGCAAAAGTTTGAGTAGTGGAAGTGGTGGCATGTTGAGCGGTTGTTGTTGTGCTTCGTAAATGGCCTCGTGGAGAGTGCCGAAACGCGTCAGCGTTTAGTATAGTGGTGGTGGTGATAGTTGGGTCTGTGTGGCATGTGTTGATTCGTGTAGCAGTGGAGGCGGAGGTGTTGCATGGAAACATACATTTGCCGCACAGATATAACTATTTGTCATTAGTGGTCGCGGGTGAGCAAAGTAATTGTTTTTTAGTTCATAAATATGGACCTCCGCAAAGTAACGCCTGATTCAATAAATTCTTAAACTTTAACCACTGTACCGCTCAAAAAATTACACTCACCTCATTAGTCGCATGTTTGTGAAAGAACTCATAATTTTACAATGTTTAATTTAACGTGGGACGAGCAGACATAAGTTCTGGCGCGCACGGTCAACTTGCGTGTTTAGGGATGTCATAATCATTAAGTGTAAATGCGTTTTTTTAATACATTTACGTTATTATTTACTTACGCAACATTCGATCATTAAAATTGCCTAGATAACAGGCTATGGACAAAAGTGAGATAAAATATGACACCGTTTGTAGTGTCAGTTTGCTGTTAATTATTTTAAAATAATATAAACCTTAACTGGTTACAATAAAATTGCAATAACGTATAATTTAGCTTTATATTTTTTAGCCCAAAAAATTTATTATTACCTAATTTACCTATCAACTAACTTTGCCACAAAAGTGGGTTTATTTTATGACATTCATAATTAATCCACAGTTTAATTTACTTACAAATAAAACTCGTTTACGGTTATTGGCAATTAAACTATTACTCATTTCTAGTTAATGACAACAAACATGCCTGGATTTTTCCCACAAGGCAAACCCTGCGTGATGATGCCAAGAGCGATTAGGTCTGAGTTTAACCTAGATTTGGTTATCAGGTCGCATGGAAGGCATTAGGATGTTTTTTGAAGTATGTTTCGTTTGCGACTTTTACTCGCGCCTGTAGTCGCGGTGCGTTTCAAAGGCCTTATGTTTAGAGTGTAAAGTTAAAGTGAGAAAAGCTTTCCTCTGTGAAAATGTTTATGGCGTTGTTATAAGATTGATTTTTGCCTGGCCCGCGGGAAAGATTTTTCTACTATGTCCATACGACTTTAATTGGTTTTACAGTATCGGTAAGCGAAATATAATAGCGAACAGTGTGTATAGATACAGGGTTTAGACCGGAATGTTTAATTAATTACCTATGCATTACACATACATTGTACACATTATCGGAACATAGAAACACTTAAGTACATACTTAACTATCGTTAATTAGTTTTAATTTGACTAGCTCCTGCCCACCATTATGTTTTAATTATGAAACACAAATTGCTATGTGCATAGTATATTTTTTTCCATTGAAAGAGTTTCGCTGACTTTATTATTCGCTCAATTAAATCGTCTAACCCTGTTATTCATAAACCTATTTTGACTAAAATGCCGTTAAAGTTCGTTTGTCCTTTTTTGTCACATTGACATTTCCGTTAGTAAGAAGAAGACAAAACCTATTTTAGCTAATGAAGGCTTGAGTGACGTTTATGAATAAGGCCGTAAGACATTATTTACACGTGTTTTCTTTGAAAACCGACATATTAACCTTATCGAGTTGAAACCCCGTGCTCGTGCAAACACTTCGGCGAACATTTATATCTTGTACATGGTCTCAACTTGTAGAACAACAACAAATCTTGCAAGTTTGTCGGCGACAACTCGCAAACTTCGACAAATACCGTCCATTGGGATTACCGACGTGTGTGTAAATGAATTAATATGTTTGGGATATCGTTGGGGTGTGCACATAGACAAGTTAAGGGTGTTTCCTTTAAAACTTTTGTTATTATTATTTTTACATTGCATATTTCTTTGGCGTTGTGCTCCCACGCAGCAATTTCAATGGTGATCGAGTATGTAGTTCTTAATCCGAATGCTTGTATGCGTTCATCATCATCATCATCATCATCATGTCAGCCGAAAGACGTCCACTGCTGAACATAGGCCTCCCCCAAGGCTCTCCACTCTGACCGGTCTTGTGCTTTCCGCATCCACCGCGGTCCCGCGATCTTTACTAGGTCGTCGCTCCATCTTGCTCATTATCAGGCTACAGTCAATTGGTAAGATTATAGTGAAATAAACGGATCACTCACGTATCTCAGTCGAGTATAGCATTATTGGTAGTCCAAAAGAGCGCTAAAAATGCATTAGTTTTGTAGCTTAACCCAATAAAGTTTTAATTCGTCAAGTTATATAGCTTCAATGCAGTAAAAACAAACCCCGAATCACGCAACATTGTAACTGGAATTCATAAAGTTCATTGCTTTTTAAAATTCATGAAAAACGGCAATGGCAGATTCGGCAGAAGGCAGTAACGTCGTAATTCAAGCAAATTTAATTCAATTGGAGTGTACTCTCGTAACGCAAGATGTTGACTTTAAAAGTTATGATACTTTGCCCCCTAGGGATGTTAATTGCCTGTACTTTTGGGTTATGGCGTGCTGTCGGGCGAGAGAGTAAAAGTCTGTGAATTGAAATTTTATTGTGTCTTAAGCAAAAACTTAAAAAATAAATCTTTGTTTAGATTGTAGAGTTTCTTTTACAAAACACTGACTCGTATGTATCCCAAATCGCCGTGAAAAGTGCAGATGAGGACAAAGGTAACTCACTGATTCAGTAACAACATACTAAGTAAAAACTTAATTAAAATTAACCTATTAGCCGTGAAGAAACTTGGATTGTAAATTTAGGGAACGGTTGAAGGACTCTGTGAAAGAGTATCGTCATTCCATAGTTAATATTATTCATTAATTAGTATTAAGTAAAACAAAATTGCGTAGCACTGAATTAGGCCTTTTTGTAACATTAAAAAAGAGCCATTATCTAGTTTGAAGTTTTCGAGTGGCTGTCCAAAGTATGGATAAATTAAAATGTGCTTATTAATAACTTTTGGTGTGAAAATAATGTCCGTTGAAAACACAGTGATGTATTTCTACCATTTTACATTTTTAAGCGCATTCAAAAAAAAGAGGAGGTTCTCAATTCGTCGGAATGCCTTTTTTTCAAAAAACTCGGGTTTACTGTTAAATTAATGTACTAAAAAACTCCCAACATTCTTCATAAACGAACCTTTACGGGAAAATGTCATGCCTTTGTGATCTGTGCCACATTCTGACAAAGAGAGTTAAAAAAGTAAAAACATTTGAATTCCGAACAACAATGGCGCCCGTTCGCGGGCAATCCTTCACTTGGCCATAGTCCACGAAGTATAACAGTAACGGAGGAAAACAAAACCACAAAAGTAAAGGAAAAATGCACATAAAAAAGTAATACTTTTCTTAGGAAAAAAAAACCATGTATTGTCTTTAATGAAGCCTCGCTCGCAGCATCGATCGCTAGTGTCACTTTTCGGTACTAAATAACAACCGATTTGACACTTAAACACTATGAGCTATTAGAGCCAACCTTAGAGAATCACACCCTAATCAGATGACAAAACATTTGATTCTATTTTCATAGCAAACTTCTTTGCAACACAACACAGTTAAATGAGAAAATACTGTTTCGAACTTCACGGATAAAATATTTTTTTCATACCTGGAACATTAATCTCTGATGATACAGCGAGGCAAGACGGAAAGCATGGTTTTTTTAATTCCACTTTTAGCGCCGGTAATGCCCCATCAATTTCGTCGTCAACTCGAGCCCATTTTAACGTGACCACTTCCAAAGTCAGCCTTACACTTTGCGTCACTCGCAATCTCAGCGTCACGCGACGCCGTGTCACACTGACCCAGATGTGTCACTTAAAACGTCACGTTCGAACCGATTATAATATGGGGTGTGGGTTTGTTGGGGTGTTTTTATTAGCCCTAATTGTGGGTAATAGGTTGCGCATTAAATATGGCCCGTGCACTGGGTGGGAGGTTTTTGTGGAATAAGAATTATAATTGTTTTATGCCGATTATGACAATTTTGAATGTTCGAACGGCATTACGTTGCGGGGAAAAAACTAAAATTATGCACACACTGTACTTATTTGCCTAATGTTTGTCATGGGGTCCTTTTGTTTCGACGAAAATTTTTAGTCATAATGTAATGTTTATGGATTTTTTTAATGATCACCTTTAGAACTCTATAGGTTAGGTTAGGTTTATTTTATAGACTCGAATTCGACGTGTATAAAGTATTTACAGTATCGGTCAGTGCCCGAGAAAAGTTTCATTTCGCCACGAAATACGTGAAGCCATTGGAATTAGTCGTCATCCCAATTTATACCGTGATAGTTAATGGTCAGTGACCCCGAGTTGTAAAACTCTGTTAAATTTTGATTAAACGGTTAGTGTGAACGAATTTTTACAGAGTAACGTGATCAGTGTAAGTATGTGCTATTAACCTACTTTTGACAATATAATAAGAATGACGATGATGGGTAGCTATGCGCCGCTGTCAGCTGCGCCTAGTAATCGCGCGGGCAGAGCCGCGGCGCGCAGTGTACGTTTCGCACCCCTGGTTATATGCTCCCAGATCACGGACCAACCATCCTCTGGACACCAAATGTCATGGCGAACGTTTCCGAAACGCATATGCTCATTTGCACCTATAAATCCCTCTAGCCTCGAATCACGGCTCATTCTCGACCAGATGACAAGCTTATATAAACCAATCACGACGCATTCCCCCGGCCCTCTCACAGTGGCTTTCCAAATAAATTATAGAAGATGCGGTGTCCAGAGGGTGGTCCGTGTCCCAGATAAAGGACTACGAGTTAGTCCGAAACATGTCGGGTTAAACTTGACTCATATTCGTGAGTGATTCCTCAAATTTCAAACTGAAACGTAAATATATACAGAAAGATCAGAAAATAAATAAAACTGGGATTCGAACCCAGGACCTCCGCCTTACCGTGGCGTCTCGGTACCAACTGCGCCATCTGAGCAATTAGTGGTAGCAGCGAAAAATTAATGTTTCCGTTTATTTCAAATCCGTTTACTCCACTACGACTGAGCATCACGATAGTTTCGTGTTAAAAGGAGTATTCCAAAATCCACTTTAAATTTTAAAGCTGCTTTGCTATTGAAGTTAAGGGACAATTTCTGAAGCATCAGAACATCAAAACATCATTAAAAATTTATGAAATACCTAAATTGACACAGTCATGTCCTTTAAGGCAAACACGAACCCATTTTACTAGCTAATACGCCACCATGTTTTTAGTCTTTTAAACTGTTTTATATGACGTAAATTCCTAAAGTAAGTTTGTGATTTGGTCACAATAATAGACTTTTGTGTGACTCACTATTCCGTTACAGTCGCTCTATTTTGGAGGCATTTCGAAAAGTAGCGCTCAAGTCGAACAGTAATTATGAAATAGTTACACCGTTACATTGAGCGTTTATTTATACTATGATAGGTAACTCTGTTTATTTCGGTTTACTGACGTTTCGCCAAAAAACGAATCGCAAACGAATTCGTTTCCCAAATGTTTCTTATTATGGGCAATTTTTTTTTCTGTAAGCGTTTCATGATTGTTATAAAACTAACTTAACTTAACCTATTGGATTCTGCAGAGGGTCGAGCACAACTTTACGAATGCTGCGTAACGTTACGGTTATCGTATCGAGATCCAGAAACCTCATACTAAATTTTAGTTCCAAATACGTTCACGGGCGGCTGAGGCTTCGGGTTCAAATCCCGCATTAGAAACTTAACTTTTTGTGATTCTATTTTTAATATTTATTTAACTTTTCTTAATTTCGTGTGGGTGAGAGAGAGAGAATACGGAATAAACTAAAATATTGTGTACCGATTGACACAATATAACACGACATTCCCTACTACTTTGACAGGATGTCCCTAAAAGATAATTTAAAACCGACTACCACCAGTGGCCGTACGGCGCCAGCCAGAGTCATTTGTGTTCAATGCAACACAGAAGTTGACGTTAATAGTACGTTACTATGCTCAACATGTCAGAATAGATAATGAATTTGATTGTGCAGGTTTATCAGAAAAGCTATATCGATTGATGACTCAAGATTCACGAAAAAAATGGAAATGCAAGATATGCTTGGCATCAAATAAGGTCAAAAAAACATACGAGCAGTCAAATGTAATAACAAGAAGAAGGCAAAAACCACTAATTAATAGAAAACCGGCCTCAGAAACTGTAAAAAATGCTGGATACAGCAGGTCAGAAGTTTCGCTCACACCGCAAAGTGTTCCGTCTACCTCTCATGCGTTTAATGATGATAAATATTCGAAGATAGACACAAATATATCACCATGTAGCGAAAAAGACTTACAGTATACCCCAAAAAGCACTTCGAGCCGCTCTCAGATAGATCTTAATAAAGTAACCGAAAGTGATGAGTCTGATGTTTCATGTGCCTTACCTTGCTTTCTTTCTAAAAGCTTAGAAGGCTCAATAATTAATACATCCCCACTTCAAGAATTACGAGATCAAATATCGTACCTCAAGTCGACGCTAAGTAGGACACAGAATGAATTGGAGAACCAAATATTGGAAAGCAATGAGCTTCGCAGAAGAATTGACAAACTGACCATGGAAAATAAACTATTACATTCACTGTGTCATTCATCGTCCTCAGTAGATAATAAGGACAAAATTAGCTCGACTAAAAAGAGAAGGCGCTCACTGGCTCCCCGAGCAGCCTCAACATTATCCTCGCCGATCACATTTCTACATATGGATTCAAAAAACCACCTACAAATTACCTATCTACAAGAAAAAGTAACTGAACTAGAAAACATGCTAAAAAACGCAGAAACTGAAATCAACGATTTAAATAACCGCATAGCGATATTAACACAGCAACTCGGTCCTTCAGAAACAATTCCAAATAAGCGAGTTAATAACGTTAAACTTAGCTATAAAAACAGCAATAAAATAAATGAGCAAAAGGCTTAATTATGCTTAATAACCTGCAGCAAGCGATATAGCATTCTACGAAACATAGATAAACAGGAGTTTTATAACAACTTTGAATACTGCCACTATATTAAACCGAATGTTGGAGTGCATATATTACTAAAAGACATACAGGAAAAGCTTCACGGATACAATAAGCGAGATTACTGTGTAATAATGATTGGAGAAGCGGATTTTAAAGAAACACAAGACTATGGAGCACTTATCAAACATATGAGAGAAATATTAATAAACATTAAGCACACAAACATCATAATAACCACACCAACATACATTTGTGGTGCACTTCTTTATAACTCACGAGTAGACATATTCAATACTCTGCTAAACCGAGACATTTGCACCTACAATTACGGAATATTTTTTGATTCTAACGATAAATTAACCTATAACTTATTCTCTGACTATACTGGAAAGATAAAAAATATTGGAATACAGAATATCCTCTACTACCTAGCTGAAAAAATAAAAGTATTACAAGCAAACGATGGTCATGTCATATTTCCTACGGAAGACATAGACTGTCCGAAAATACAGACAGGATACTTACAAAAACAACAGCTTTTTCGTGTATAACCAATTACTTGTACTTCATCCAAATATAACGGGGCTTATTAATAAAAGTGACGAACTATTGATTCACCTGGAAGAACTAAGAAGCAACAAAAGTCGGTAGATGTTATGTGTATAACAGAACACAATATGACTCCAGAGACCAAAGCGTTCCTGACAATTCCAAACTTTACACTAGCCACAAGCTTCTCGAGAGACAAAAAACGTGGAGGTGCTTGTATAATGGTTCGTAGTGGACTTAACTTTAAAGCGATAGACTCTATAAAAAAAATGACAGTAAAATGTGTTGTTGAGTGTTGTGCTATAGAGGTAAGCAATCATAACATGGTCATTGTATGTATTTACAGAGTCCCAGGGTCTAGCCTAGACATATTTCATAGTAGTCTTGATCGAATACTGGATGTGACCAATAAATTAAAAAAACAGAACATAATAATTTGTGGAGACTTTAATATAAACATTTTAAAAAACTCACCATCAAGTCGTGAATTTACATATCAATTACTTAGCCATAACCTAGTACTTAAAATAAAAGAACCGACTAGAATAAGCAGTGGAACATGCTTAGACAACTTCGCCCATAATATAAAGGGGTCTAAGGGTGAGGTCATAGAATTAGCTCTTTCTGACCACTCAGCTCAACTGTTAAAGTGTCTAGTGAAGAAAACATGTACAGTGGCATCGTGGCGCATTAGGCGTCGTAATTATAGCAAAGAGAACCTTAGTAGATTCAGAAATCATATTCAAAATTTTACCTTTAACGATGTGTTGGCTTGTCTGGATGCAAATGTTGCTTTTGACGCGTTTTTAGACACTTTTAAATGCCTTTATGACCTTTGCTTTCCGTTTAATGTCATTAAAAAAACCCTCAAAACATCTCACAAGTGGATGACAAGAGGAATAAGAACATGTTGTAAGAAAAAGAGACAAATGATGTGGAACTATAGGACAAGTAAAAATAATGAAGTCAAAGCTAAAACTAGGGAGGCTTTTTGCACATATTCAAATAGACTTGGGAAGATTATTAAACTGACTAAACGATTACAAAATGATCACTTCACTAAAACGGCAGAAAATAAATCTAAAGCGACGTGGCAGGTTATAAATAACTGCAAAAGTAATATGCCCACGGAACCGATACTAAAGATAAAAGTTAATGATTCATATATTACGGATCCGTCGTCAATTGCTACAGTATTCAACAATTATTTTATTGACGACATAAAAATAAATAGCGAAAGAATAACAGATTCAAATTTTAACATCGAGAGTAATACAAATACGATTTTTCTGTCTCCCACTTCGCCCGATGATATACTCAAGACTATTGCGTCTTTAAAAAATACGAATAGCGTTGGCTTTGATGGCATAAACACCAAAGTAATCAAATATGTTGCTCAGTACATCGCAAAACCTTTAAGTCACATAATAAACCTAAGCTTCTCCACAGGCATCTATCCAACCAGTTTTAAGCTGGGCATTGTAAAACCATTACATAAAAAAGGTGACAAAAAAAGTATAAAAAATGACAGGCCAGTTACTTTGTTATCAGTATTCTCAAAGATTGTAGAAAAACATATACATAACGTTTTATATAGTTTCCTAGACAAACACAAAGTTCTAATTAAAGAACAAAAGGGTTTCAGAAAAAAATAACACAATAAACATGGCTATTTATGAACTAGTAAAAAGGGTTATCAACAACCTGGATAAGAGGAAGCCATCGTGTGCCATATACATGGACATGACGAAAGCCTTTGACCACGTTGATCATCGACTACTGCTTCATAAGTTAGAACGCTATGGAATCCGTGGTAATGCCCTGAATCTCATGGAGACCTATCTAGAAAATAGACAACAATACACTGAGCTAAGACAAATATGCACTGAAACCAAAGAAGAAAGGGTATATGAGTCGACGAAAAGAAGAATCGGTTATGGAGTGCCTCAGGGAAGTGTACTGGGCCCCTTATTATTTCTAGTCTATATAAATGACATCGTTAAAAATTGTTCTCATCCGATGATACTTTATGCCGACGACAGTACCATTTTTATTGAACTAGATACCACAATTGATTATGTAGATAATGTTAATTTCACGATTGGACATATTATTGAATGGCTAATTATGAATAATTCAAAAATCAACTTAGAAAAAACTAGTATTATGCAATTTACACAAAAGAAATTAGCTAAGCGCAAATTAGGCCCCACGTGGAGTATTGCTCTCACCTGTGGGCGGGTGCACCAGGATACCAGCTTAGTCCACTTGACTCTGTACAGAAGCGCGCAGTTAAGATTGTCGATGATCCCAAACTAACGAGCGGTTTAGAGCTGTTGAGTTTCAGGAGAGATTTTGCCTCTCTTTGTGTGTTCTACCGCTTGTACAACGGGTTGTGTTCTGAAGAACTTTTTGACGTGATGCCTGCATCAACTTTCTACCGCCGCACTGCTCGTCGTCGGCAAGGAGTTCATCCTCACACGTTGGAACCACAACTGTCACGTACTGTCCGGTTTAAAAGGTGCTTTCTCCCAAGGACACTTAAATTGTGGAATGAGCTTCTTTTTGAGGTTTTCCCAGCGAATTACAGCATGGCGGTCTTCAAGAGGGGTATAAAAAGGTTTATGCAGGATCGGCAACGCGCGAGTGATACTTCTGGTGTTGCAAGCGTTCCTAGGCGGCGGTAATTACTTAACACCAGGCGATCCGCATGCTTGTTTGCCACCGACGTGGTATATAAAAAAAAAAAAGCTCCAAAACTAGATATTGAATATAAGGGAACAGCTATACACAAGACACAAATAAATAAATTCTTAGGAATAAACATTGACAGTAACATGTCATGGGAAACGCATTCAATAGAAGTTTGCAAGAAAATCTATAAATTGTCCTATGCTCTTTATAAGTTAGCCAAAACTTCTGAACAACAAACTGTATTAACAGCGTACCATGGTTTTGCGGGGTCGACCCTAAGATATGGTATAATTTTTTGGGGCAACTCGAGATACAGAGACTCACTTTTCAGAGCGCAAAAACGATGTATTAGAGCTATCTGCGGCATAAAGTCTACGGAAAGCTGTCAGCCGTACTTCAAAAAGTTGAAACTGTTGACGCTACCGAGTTTATACATTTATGAATGCTGCACATTTGTAAAATGTAACCTCGACTTATTTAAAATGAAGAAGCCATTACAACATGTCAACCTTAGACCCCGTAGCCCTGTCTTATATACCGCGCAATGTAACACTACTATAATGAAAAAAAGCGTGGTTGTAATGGCTCCAAAGCTGTTTAATAAACTGCCCACGACCCTAAAGAATTTTGATGTGCCTAGATTTAAGAACCTTTTGACAAAAATTCTAGTAAATAAATGTTATTATAATATTAAGGATTATTTTAATGATGCTGACATAAGTTTATAATATCTCGATTTTTATTTTATTTTTTTGTAGTGTCTAGCTGTATTATTTCAATTCAATTTGTATATTTTGACTGTCCAATTTTAATTAACCACATTGTCTTCGTACGCCAACTGGCTAATCATAGCTGTACCATTTTAAATATAATGTCATCTTGTACCTTATAATGTAATATAATTGTACCAATAAATGTAATTGTAATTGTAATTGTTGTTTTATGTCGATTATTTCTGTTCCATTCATTATAATACAAAGCATCTTGTATATAAATCCAGTTTTATTCAAATATAATTGCATTTCATACAATAACTTAACAATGATCATAAAAATTGTTTATCATCAGACTTATGACAGGCGGTCGGCACGGCTCAAAAATAGTCTTCATCAAACGTTGGCGTTGAGGTGTCTGTGCCCTAAGCACGACTTGTCGAATCCTGCGTTACGTTACGGTTATCGTATCGAGATCGAGAAATCTCATACTAAATTTTAGTTCCAAATACGCTCAAGGGCGGGCGCTGTTCCAAACGTCATACAAACTCGGCAACGTTTACTATTCGATTTTACGTTACGCAGCATTCGTAAAGTCGTGCTCGGCCCTCTGAGGCCTGAGTACGAATATTCTAATCCTGCGTAACATAACGTTATCGTATCGAGATCGAGAAATCTCATACTAAATTTTAGTTCCAAACACGCTCACGGGCGGGCGCTGTTCCAAACGTCATACCTACTATCTTGCTCGATTACGTTTCGCAGGATTCGAATATTCGTACTCGGGCCTCTGTATCATTCTGGCTGTTTGAACGCACGCCATTTAAACAAACGAAGCGCAAGTTACGAGTTAACTCAAATTATAATCACCCACGTCCTTAGTCTTTGTGAATAAATAAAATAAACTTAATAAGGAAAATATGACATTTAATCCTGTGTTTATACAGTTTACCCACGCAATTAATGGAGAGAACATTAGAGCCAAAGATGAAAAAAAGCATCAGACAAACAAAATCTAGTGTTCTTGTTGACTGTACTTCATTTGTCATCCAATTTACTTCTTCATACCAAATTTCAAGTCTATCCGAAATCCGGTCATGGTAATCACGGTAAAATGTAACTTGTAACATTTGACACACAGATATCGGTACAGGCGAAACTAAAGTATAAAATGAAAAAAAAAACATGACTTTAAATTAAAGCTTACTTACCCACTAATCCGGTAGAAAATACTCGATGCCAAGTCAAATAGGTAGGTACGTTAAATGAAAACATTACAAGACGACAGCGGATGAAGTTAAGGCAGAGCGGGCTTGCATGTCAAACGTACGTGTTTGCTGTGGGTCGCTTTCAGGGCCTCATTGGATACAGATACAGTAGGTCCGAGCACGAAGCTTTCGAATCCTGCGTAACGTTACGTTATCGGCTTCCGAAACCAATGAGCGCGCCACGCTGTTCTGTTATGTTCTTAAATAAACAGTTGCCTTAATTATTTATTGTTTTGAAAGTGACGAGTATATTTGTATATTCTAAAATGTAAGTGAATTCTATCAATGTTTGCCTTTTTTGTTTTGTACTTCTAAGTAAGAATGTAGCTATTTTTTTAAAGTGTTTTCATTAATCCCTGAGTCATTATATTGTTAAGAACCAAATAATCTAAAGTAGGTTAAAATACATTTATTATAAGCAGAGATGTAAGTTGAAAATTATCATTCTTCTCCACGAAATCCTTTGTAGAGTTAGTTGCGCTCTGAAATTTAAATTAATATTGTATAGCATGTAACAAAGATTAAACGCATCTGTGATCTCTATTACTGTTTGTTAGTTGTTCTCATTGTGTGCAACAATTAGAACTTTCTGTAATAAATAGCTTCTCTGTTCGGTAATGAATAAGAATTACAACCTCAATTTCTTACTCAACTTTAAACTGTCACACTTCCACTTGTTACTAAAACCTGACTGTCAGAGACTCCAAATACAACTAAACAGTTCCAGTTAATTTATTTTCAAAGCTTACCTACTATTATTGTATCTCACCGGCCACAGTATAATGAATTAATTAGTACAACAGTTTGCCCGGGGCGGGAATACACACTCGTTATGTTGAAATAGTTGGGCCCAGTGCCCTAAGCACGACTTGTCGAATCCTGCGTCACGTAAAATCGAATAATAAACTATAACGAGTTTGTATGACGTTTGGAACAGCGCCCGCCCGTGAGAAAGAAAGAAAGAAAGAAGACATTTATTCACTTTCACAAGAAGACACACAAATGCAAGAAAATACACACAATTTCACACATTTCTTCTCAAGGAAGTGTGTTCTCGAAAAAGTGAAACGGTCGCTGACTCAATGAAAATAATTTATTGAATCAGGCGTTACTTTGCGGAGGTCCATATTTATGAACTAAAATTCCAGAGAAATCAAACTTTGCCAAGCATTTATTAGAAACGAATCATTCGTTGTTAGACTCAGATACGTACGAAATTTTACATTATTGTGATAAGGGTTTGCGGCTATCGGTTTTAGAACAATTGGAAATAATTAGGTACAACAACATGGGGTCTATTATTAATGAACAAGTTAATTTGGTTTCTTCGCCTTTGTTACGACTTGGTTCTAATTTTAATAATGTGTCATAGTAATAATGAGAACATGACTTCTCTTTTTACCGTACTCGGTTAAAAATAACGGGGTACCTGGCGTAGATTAAAAATAAAAATAAAAAGGGTAGTTTGGAATTCATTTCTTAAAAAAGGGTAGTTTAGGACTTACATAAAAGGGTAGTTTGGAATTTATAAAATATTAGTGGGTACGTTGGTTTTGTCATTAACTAAGTTGAGTACATGGTTTACATATGTCAGTAGTGGAAGTGGTGGCATGTTGAGCGGTTGTTGTTGTGCTTCGTAAATGGCCTCGTGGAGAGTGCCGAAACGCGTCAGCGTTTAGTATAGTGGTGGTGGTGATAGTTGGGTCTGTGTGGCATGTGTTGATTCGTGTAGCAGTGGAGGTGGAGGTGTTGCATGGAAACATACATTTGCCGCACAGATATAACTATTTGTCATTAGTGGTCGCGGGTGAGCAAAGTAATTGTTTTTTAGTTCAATGAAAATAATCGATTTATTGATTATTTTTGTTTTTATTTTTATGAAACATTCATAGAATGAAATTCAACATACAATGACAATGCAAAGAAAAATTCGTTAAGCAGCTGGACTTGAACCAGCAACCTCGGTAATCCGTACCACGCTCCACCAATTAAGCTATACTTAACGTTGGTGTACCTAACGAATTTTTCAATGCCTTGTGTCATATTTTATTTGGAAGATCTCTCCTCAGCGCCATCTATGAGTAGCTTAATCAAGCAGCTCACCCACTACGGAACTTCTACAGTTACGCATAAGTGGCAAGAGATGGAGCTATTTTCTGAATCAATGAAAATAATCGATTTATTGATTATTTTTGTTTTTATTTTTATGAAACATTCATAGAATGAAATTCAACATACAATGACAATGCAAAGAAAAATTCGTTAAGCAGCTGGACTTGAACCAGCAACCTCGGTAATCCGTACCACGCTCCACCAATTAAGCTATACTTAACGTTGGTGTACCTAACGAATTTTTCAATGCCTTGTGTCATATTTTATTTGGAAGATCTCTCCTTAGCGCCATCTATGAGTAGCTTAATCAAGCAGCTCACCCACTACGGAACTTCTACAGTTACGCATTAGTGACAAGGCATTGAAAAATTCTTTAGGTTAGGTTAGGTTAAGTATAGCTTAATTGGTGGAGCGTGGTACGGATTACCGAGGTTGCTGGTTCAAGTCCAGCTGCTTAACGAATTTTTCTTTGCATTGTCATTGTAGGTCGCTGACTCAGCATTATACTGAGGCGTTAAACGCCTGCAGCGCTGATTTTCCGTCAGAACCGTCTGTGACTCACGGAACGATACACAAAGAGTATACAAAAGTGAGAGTATTTGGAACTAAAATTTAGTATGAGATTTCTCGATCTCGATACGATAACCGTAACGTAACGCAGGATTCGACAAGTCGTGCTTAGGGCACTGATTCCGTGTACCTTACACCCTGACCTTCAGTGCTTAACGAGCTTTGAATTAATTGGCCTGAGCTTGCTGACAAGCCTACTTAGTTTTTACATAAATTTCTCTAGTATTACGAGTATTTAACTATTGAAGAATTGCGAAACTTAAGTGGCAGTGGGTGGGGCACATTGCTCGCAGGACTGATGGCCGATGGGGTCAGAAGATTTTCGAATGGCGTCCACGGCTGTCGGTAGGTCTCCAACAAGATAGAGCGACGACCTGGTAAGGATCGCGGGACCGCGATCGATGCGGTAAGTACCAGACCGGTCTGAGTGGAGAGCCTTGGGGTAGACCTACGTCCAGCAGTGGACGTCTTTCGGCTAACATGATGATGATTATTATTATTTAACTTATGTATTTTCAAGGTCTTTGATACAAAAGAGACTTTTATAGGGTTCAGTAGCCAAAATAGCAAACAAGGAACCCTTATAGTTTCGTCGTGTCCGTCCGTCCGTTCGTCCGTATGTCACAGGCCTATTACTCAAAAACGATAAAATGTATATTGATAAAATTTAGAGTATAAGATGTCTTGTAGAAGTCACTACTTGTCTTATTTTGGTAATTAAATAATAAAATTCAGCAAACATCTACGTGTGGCACATATTTCGACAGCTCTTTAAATTATTTATTTTTTATACGCAATAATCTTGCGTTTGACCACAATCACGTCTGATGATAAGCGAAGATGTGGTCTACGATGGAGCACGCTTGCCTAGCAAATGCCCCTTCACCCTAGAATAGAAAACGGCCGGATTTTCAGGTTCAAGGAACACTGATTTACTTTGTTATATCGTATATTTCCTGACAGATACTATCTAGGCCTCTTCAAGACTAGAGTGATGATAAGGCTTTTATCATCACTCTAGCCATATCACATATCATAAATCCTCTACAATGCGTTCAGAAACCGTAGAAAATGACCAGCATTTCAGTACGCCGTCGCCTTCTCGCCGACAACGCCAGCCCCAACACCACCACCACCACCTCCAGTAAAGTAATAGTCATTACGACATCGAATTCGATGTTGTAATGAGTTTTCGATATCGAATTCGATGTATCGAATATGACAACCAACGTAATTTACAATCATAGTGAAAGAAAACGGATCACTCACGTATATAAGTCGAGTTCAGTCCGAGATGTATAATTAATAACGTGATATTTTTTATTTTATTTTTTACGAAAAAAAAAACAGTTCACGAAACGTCAGCTCAGTATGTCTGTCTATGATTTAAAAAAAACAGTCAAATTCGTGACAGGTATGGGTATGATATATGCCTTCGGCTTCTGAACCCATCTTAGAGTACTTATAATATGTGTGTAGATAAAGTAATGTATGCAACTCCACATAATTAGGCCTTAAAACACTCGTGTGATCCTATTATGAAACTCAGCTTCGCCTCGTTTCATAAAAACACACTCGTGTTTTAAGGACCCTCGTTATGTAGCAGTTGCATAAACTACTATTAATAAACCACTGAGTTATGTCTTTGGTTTCATCTGCACTTTCCATCAAAATATATATAGGGGTCAATCTCAGGTCAGTTTTTAAGGGAAATGAATATTTCACTCTGATGTAGTTTTACTTTGGCTAGAATGGCCGAAGTCGTGTTTTTTTTTAAAAGACAAGGATATTATTGAAAATAAGAAGTATGCCAGTGGTTGGCCTTAGAGCCGTTGCCCTTGCTGCTTAGATACCGGCAATGCCAATTGCCAATCTGAACGGGTTAAGATGGTATGATTGTTGACCCAGTAATTTCCCAGATTGCCTCACAATGCACTTCAAATGATAATGCAAACACTACGACTTGGGGACAGAGTGTGTTAGTAAATATCATAGTGGAAATGAAAACCAACCTTCCACAAAACCCTACCACTAACAAATAATATGCACAGTCGAACCATCTGATTCCTGACTAACCTTCGAAGGTTCTCACAGTAAGTGTCATAATGATTTTCCTTGTCAGGCAATGGGATGTCACCGTGACATTTTCTACGAAGTTTGCCACAGTGAGTCACGATCACAGACATCACAGACCCCATGTAAGCAGCTGTCAAGCGTACCCGATTTTTATTTGTGTACAACACAGCCTGTAGCCAGATGCCCATTGGTCAATTCTGTAGCCAATATTCAGTTGGTTCGAGAGCACATTGAAAAACTATTCATTATCTGAATGAGGTTAGATCAAAATGGCACTGACCCTCGGTAAATGGTGAAGCAATTTCTTGGCCCAATCGACTTGACGTACATTCAGATAATGATGAGAGCAAAAAACAGTGGCTCAAGAAGGACTCGTCCGAATGTAATGTTTTAGTAATAAGGGACGGGATTCGGCCCGGCGCCTGAGTCGCCGTCATGTTTACTAATCACTCAGTAAGACAGACGATTACTTGCAACTCTCTGAATATAGGTCAGTCTTTGTCAGTGAATGATTGTTTTGTTATTGTGGGACAAGTCACACTTTGGGTCCTTGAGAGAAAAGTTGTAGCGTTGATAATGAAAATTATTAAGAAAAAAACCGGCCAAGTGCGAGTCGGACTCGCGCACGAGGGTTCCGTAGAAAGATTTTAACGCTTTTCCCCAGTGTTTTAATAAGTCCAGTGTTAGAAGAGCCCTGCTCCTAAGCAAAATGTACGTAGTGTGGGGTCAACTTATATTGGACTGCGAAATCTACAGACAGACATAAAAATTTAAGATTTTGGGAATTTTCGGAGTGGTTGTGCTATAAGAGCTAGCTTCATACCAAATTTCAAGTTTCTAGGACAACTGTAAGTACCCTTTAGGTTTTCAAAGTACGCCAATTTGTATCTTTTGATTGCGTTGACTTAGATGCTTGATTTTTTCACAACTTCAAGGGACTGCAGGTTTGAGATTGATAATTTCAGAATCCTACCTCCATGCGATCCAGAGAAAAAGGGTCTTGACAGACAGACAGACAGACAACAAACTGATCCTATAAGGGTTCCGTTTTTCCGTTTTAAGGTACGGAACCCTAAAAAAACGGTTATTTTCTACAATGTTATGCGGCTCGAAGGCAAATGCGATGGCTTTGCGAGTCAAAAATCCGCTAGGATCGTCAGTGTAGAGTGAGGTCGATCTGCCATTCTCCACCAATGAGAGACAAGCTACTGGCCTATGATTGGTGGTCCGTCCGGATCGCTACCATCATCTTACTCGCTAATCCTGCCACTAAGCAGCAGTGCTTGTACTGTTGTGTTCCGATGTGGAGAGTAGGACAGCCGGTGTAATTTCGGGCACAAGAGGCATTTCATCTTAGCTCTCCAGGTTGGCAACGCATCTGCGAACCCTCCGGGGTTGCGAGTGTCTATGGGCAGTGGTGATCTTACCATCAGGTGATCCACTTGCTCGTTTGCCTTCCTCGTCGTATAAAAAAATTACAGATACACCTCATTAAACACTAGCGATCCTAGCGGATTTTTGACTAGAGTTAGACCTCATTCTGGGGTGGTATTTTCTAAGGTTTTTCGTGACAGTTTCAGCGCTGAAGTGACAAAAAATGATGCCATTTGGTACCAAAAAGTGCATAGCGATAGAGGCTGCATTCGCTCATCATCATTATCATCATCTTCACCAACGTTTTGTAGATCCCACTGTTGGACATAGGCCTCATATACTTTTGAACTTTTTGGGAATCATGGTCTTTCCGAAAGCGCTGATAGACTAATAAAAAAGATGTGTAAAAGAGCATTCCACTGCCTATTTGCTGAATAAAATTTTGAATGTTTAACCCCTCGCACCTCGGTCGCTAAATTATAGCATCCGATATTTTTATACCGCGTCAGTAGCAAACAGATTTGATGCTTACACCACCAGAGGTAACACGTTGCTGACATAGCAAAAACCTGTTGAAGACCTCTTTTGAAGACACCCATCCGGCGACTAGCTCAAGAGGGGGTTCATTCCACAATCTCCTCCTCTTTCCTATGATCCTTTGCAGATCTGGTAACGGGCTCCTCAGGGAGTTCATTCCACAATCTCCCTCTTTATTCCTAAGTATTATCCTTTTTATCATGACGAACGCCAAGGTTGTATCCAAAACCCGATTGTCAAAAGTCTACGACCAAAATAAAACCGCACTTTTGTAAACTAGACAAGCAACCTACATATAATGGCACCCTTGTACAGGCACTAGACAGCTAATTAAGCTATATAACTATAATCGGGGTATGCCTTTATGGGTACTCGACAATCATTCCGTTTGTGGTATAACAGCCATAGTGGTTCAGTTAAATGACAGTCACGAACGGTATCGGAGGCGTGTAAATTAAATTATAACTATATTTTTAGCGCTTCGAACGTGCGGAAGCGGTGGGCGAATCGCGTGTTTCGAGTTGGTTAGGTTTGGTGCAAATAGTAAGAGATCCGAGTTCCATAGTTGTATCATTATTTAGGCCAAGTTTCCACCAGAGATGAGCGAAGTTTCGTTGCGGGGTTTCTTCATATATTTGAACCTCGGAAGCTTTAAAGCTCACAACGCATCCTCGCACATCTCTGGTCTGGTCGCCTTTTTTACAGAATGGGAGGGTTTGGGTTATAGTTCCCAAAGGAGCCCAGTGCAGATTGGGAACTTCACTCATCACGATTCGGCTACGATGCCCGTAGACAGGTTCGGTCACAATTGGAATGTTTCAGCCGTACCCCTATTTATTTAGTTTAAATTATCTGTTAGCAAGTTTCAAAGCCTATCTTTAGCGCCCAGGTTACTCGATAGAGTTTCTCTGCGGGATAGAATCAGAAATGATGATATTTGCAGTAGAACTAAGGTTACCGACATAGCCCTAAGAATTGCGATACTTAAGTGGCAGTGGGCGGCACATTGCTGGCAGGATTGATAGGGTCAGAAGGTTCTCGAACCCGCGGACCGGGAGACGAGCTGTCGGTAGGCCTCCAACATGATGGAGCAACGACCTGGTAAAGATCGCGGTGGATGCGGAAAGCACAAGACCGGTCTGAGTGGAGTGCCTTGGGGGATGCCTATGTCCAGCAGTGGATGTCTTTCGGCTGACATGATGATGATGAAGATTCTATTCCCGCTCCCGCCCCTCCCTTCCACCCCAACACGTGAAGGGTTGTGTAACTCCCTGTTTCGATATATCTTGACCCCTTATTTATTTCCGGATACGAATAAACGTTTGGTTTTTACCTTGCCTAATTTTAAGCTTTAAGCTGCAGTCTTGCGTGCATGTCTCAGTCCTGGACTGTAGGTGCATTTACGTTTAGTTTAGTCTGTAAATCTATAAACACTACTAGCCCCTACTATTAAATTTGCGATTATAAACTCACTCTTTATCAATCCCCTATATAACTGCCCCTCTCTGCTACTCAAAGGTTGACTCGTAGAGATCCCTTACAGGGATAAATCCGCCTTTGTACCTCAATATTTGTAACTTTGTCCTTAGGATTTTTATTATTTTCTGTAAATGTAAAATAAAGTGTTTACTTACAAAATCACACACGTTTTCGACAATTCGAATGTTAATATAATATAAGAAAAACAAATACATTTCTTAGCGGTAGGTATAAACAATTTAAAAGATAAGAATGTATCTTCTATTCTTCTTCTTCTATATCTATCTTCTTTTCTTATCTTATCTTATCTTATCTTACATATAATAAATCTGTAACAAGTCCGTGTCTGTACATTAAAGATATTTGAGAAAAACTGTTACTAGGGCTATTTATTAACGCAGTAGGACCCAAAACAACGACTTTAAAAATTATTTGTATTTGTGTATTTATGTGCGTTTGTTCACTCTAATCTCAGAAACGGCTTAACCTAGGAGGATGCGGATTTCACTAATGTATTGTCCTTTCCTTGGATTAACATTTAGTGTTTATTTCATTGAAATCGGTTCACAAATAAAAAAGTAACGTCAATTTAAATAATTTTATCAATCAGTTTTGTAAGAACCATTGTTGACTTCGCGAAAACCTCGGTTATTAACGATTATAGTTTTGGTTAATGGTTAATTATAGTCTCTTAAATGATGATTTTAAACTTACTTGCACGCTTGCTTGAACGCTTGCTTGCTACAATCGCAACTGTTTCCTCCAAGATATTTCTAAGTAGCGAACCCTACGCTGAGTGCAGCAAGGTAAGGAAAGGGGGGCTCGAGGGGCGCAGCCCCCCGCCATAAAATAACACAAACCCAAGTATTTCCTCCAAGACATTTGTAAGAAGCGAACCACTCCGCTGCAGCAAGCAAGGAAGGGGGCTTGGAAGGCGCAGCCCCCCCCCCCCCCCGCCATAAAAACAAACAAACATAACCCTTTTCTGCAAGAAACTGTTAAGTAGAGGCCCATTACGCCCCAGCAAGGAAGGGAGGGGTGGGGCTCGGGGGGCGCGGCCCCCCGCCATAAAACAATACAAATCTAAAGTGTTTTCTCACAAGACGTTCTAAGTAGCAAACCACTACGCTGCGCGCAACAAGCAAAGACGGGGGGGTTCGGGGGGCGCAGCCCCCCTGCCATAAAAACACACAAACACAACTTTTTCCCGCAAGGAATTGATAAGTAGCGAACCATTACTCCCCAGCAAGGTAAGAAGGGGGGCTCGGGAGGCGCGGCCCCCGCCAAAAAAAAAAACTACACAAATATAACTCTTTCTTGCGAGACATTGTTAAGGAGCGAACCACTACGCTGCAGTAAGAAAAGAAGGAAGGGGATCTCGGACGGGGTCACAACCTCCTGCCATGAAATCTACACATACACAACTACAACTCTTTTCTCTAAGACAATGATTTAGAAGCGAACTACTACGTTGCATCAGCAAGTAAAGAAGTGGGCTCTAGGCTCAGGAATAGTAAAACCCCATAGTAAAGAGATTCAAACGTCATCATGCCTGAGATAATGGACGTATTTTGTTACTTAGATTCCTTATAGAGCACTTATACTTAGTTTCCGCGGTGTAACAATAAACAAATTCCACGCGGACGAAGTCGCGGGCAACAGCTAGTATTATAATAAAGAAGACGCCTGCGCTTTTCTTTATGTACTTACTGAATTTTAAAGAATTGACATACATTTGACAGAATTAGTAGCTGCCCACTTATAAATATAAATGTTTTCTGTGAGAGTAAGAGCTTGACTGTGGTTTTTTTTCCAAAAAACTGATCACCAATTGACCTCTTTTTTTAATATCTGCCATGGATCAGCATAACCACTCCGCCCTAAAACGGACACTTCGTGCATCTTTACTAATATAAAGTGTGTGAGTGCTTTTTGTCATTGTACGTAGGTATGTAGACCAACATACCTACGTGACTTTGACGCATGTGTGTATGTGTAGGGTCTATCCGTGATGAAAGGCCGTCGACGAGTTATGCATCTGTTAATTATTGATAAGCAACCAGGTGCCGACTTGTAAAGGTACTGACACTTGAAACAGGGTTCATCTAATATGTGGAGAGCTACGCACGAAATATTGGACGGGGCAAGTTTAAGCAAAAGCCTTGTAATTATCAAATACTGTTATGAAAACAAGTTTTTTGTGAGGACGCGCGGTTGTTTTGTGCGAAAATCGCAGCGTTAGACGCATGCGAACTTTTGCCTTGTTTGTTCAACGCTGCGTTCACCGCGTAAAACAATTCTTGTTAATTAGATTATCTGATGTAAAATGAAGTGCGTCAAACGCATCGCGTTCAACGTAGAGTATATAGCTTAACAACCGCGCGCTTTAATGTTTTTTCATAAAAGCAATTTTTGCTGACTGCATTTGCATCGTATTGATTCAAACTTTCGCGATTTTCACACATTATCATGATACTCGGGACTTAATCGCGTAAAAAACTTTTATATTTAAATTTAAGTCCCGAGTATCATGATAATGTGCACTTGCATCGCATCTAATTTACATCTCCATACAAAATTTCAAGTCAATTTGAGCACTGGAAGTAGGTCATATTTAACTTGCAAGATTGGGTAAAGTTTATATTTGGAAAAATAAAATAAATAAGAACATTCTCCCATAGAATCATTGCCTCTGCTTGTTGACAATATGGGAGAACGTTTTTTTTTTTACTAAAAAAAACTTCTCAGATTTAGTTAATCAACCCCTGAGGGTCGAGCACGACTTTACGAATGCTGCGTCACGTAAAATCGAATAGTAAACGTTGTCGAGTTTGTATGGCGTTTGGAACAGCGCCCGCCCGTGAGCGTATTTGGAACTAAAATTTAGTATGAGGTTTCTCGATCTCGATACGATAACCGTAACGTTACGCAGCATTCGTAAAGTCGTGCTCGACCCTCTGGCTGAATTCTTGACGGTATAGTAACTATGTATTGTCTGTGTATGGCAAATATAAATTACATGATAAATAAAGACAACAGGAGGTTTAAGTACATATAACAGCTAAACCTACTTTTATAAAAAAACTTGAAATTTGAGCAAAACGAGACCAGATCACTAAGTACACAAGAAGATGTACATGTAATCCACAAAGAAGTATATTCACGAACTTAAAGTTCGCTTTAACTTCATGAAAACGAATAACAAAAAAATATTTCAAAGTAATATTTTAATTCGGTGTTGCCATGGCTTCTCAGAAGTTTGCCTCATCAAAAATCAGAGAGAAATATTAGAAAAATATTTCCTCAATTAGAAAGTCCCTAAGTATTTGTTACCAACTTTGGAATATCAATGTTTGCTGGCCTCATTAGTGTGCCGGTAATTAAATAAGATAACTTTTTCTCCCACGGGAGATACTTATTGTTTCTTTTTTTATTTATCCCGAAATATGGACTGGGGATTGAGACACCGATATATTACTTACATAAAGATCGTCAATAGAATGGGCATCAAATAAAGCTGTTATTAACTTCGTAACTGTCAGATTTTTGTAAAGTCTTAACTTGGTTACGAAACTTTCATCATCATCATCATCATCATCACCAGTCTTTTTTTACGTCCCACTGCTACGCACAGGCCTCCTCTCAGAATGGGAGGGCTTGGGCTATAGTTCCGACGCGGGCCCAGTGCTGATTAGGAACTTCACACACATCATTGAAATGCTTCGCAGGTGTGTACAGGTTTCCTCACGATGTTTTCCTTCACCGAAAAGCTCATGATAAATTACAAATCTAATTCCGCACATAAATTCCGAAAAACTCAGAGGTGCGAGCCGGGATTTGACCCACGACACTCTGCTTGAGAGGCTTTTTCGAAACTTTACCGTAGCTAAAATGTGTTAAAACGTAATTTTCGCTATTTTATTTAAATAAAAAACACGGTAAAGCATGTCTTAAACAATACTTGTTTTTACTCTATAGTTCAATTTATCTTATACTTTGAAATTTAGCGGGACATTTTAACATCTCAGAATGCGACAGGTAAGTAATTATTAATTAGACACGCGACTCTTAAGGCAAGCTTAAGGCTTATGAAATTAAGGAAACAACTTCATTATGGCTTATTTTAAACTTCCTATATCTCTAAAGACGTGCATACATACACATAGACAGTGACAATTCAAGCATCTTTTAAACGTCACATGAACCGAATTTGCTACATTAGAATAGAGACTTTACAAAAGCGGATTAACGTCGAAAATGCTAGTTACGTTTTTTGTCCCTTACAACATAGAACTAATTAATAATCTTCTATGTACATGTCCAGGGAATAGAGCAAAGTAAAATGTGACGTATGGTGGCGTTATAGGGTGTATTAGAGAAAGAATTTAGAGCTGTTGGTAAATGTCTAGTGAGATAACGAATTGTATTTGTACGTGTTCATTTTGTTACGGAAAACGTATTTAATAGTCTGAGGGGATAAATAATAAGTTTGAGGTAATAATATTAAATAATGATGATAACAAACTTTCAAAGATATACTTCAATGACGTGCTATACAATGATATAAATACTTACACATATCGGTGATCGTTGAACCCCATTCGATTTGACAGCTGTCATCCCATACAATTAGGTGATTTTAGGTCAGAAATTGGACGTACGTGGAGTTGTTATTTCGGAACTTAGATTTAACGCCATCATAGTAAACACCTACCTACAAAATAATGATAAAGACCTACCTACAGTTTGATCTACTCGGAACTGCAGGACGACAAGCAGAAACCAGGCGGCCAGTTCCTGCGGCACAAAGATGTGCTTAAGCGGCACATGAAGCGTTGTGCGGGTCGAGACCCGTCACGGTGGGAGGCTGAGGCAGCAGACCGGCCGTTTTGGAGGCATCATCATGTCAGCCGAAAGACGTCCACTGATGGCCTCCCCCAAGGCTCTCCACTCAGACCGGTCTTGTGCTTTACGCATCCACGGCGGTCCCGCAATCTTTACTAGATCGTCGCTCCATCTTGTTGGAGGCCTACCGACAGCTCGTCTCCCGGAGGCATACAGTGAGTTCTAAGGTGTCTGAGTTTGAAAGCAGAAGACGAGATGAGCTTGATGCTAAGCGAGACGAGCTCAAGGCCCGACCATCTGCGGCCATCCACTATCATTATATCGTAGGGGTGCTGACTCGCACCAAATGTCAACGAACATTTCGTGCAAAGATTGGTTATGTCAGTCACCTGAGAGCGCACGAGCGATGCTCTCAATAGTCGAATCCCAGTCGCATAGATTATGTACAGTATGTTGCTCACAAACTGTACATAATCTAATTTAGAATAGGATTTAGAAATTCTATTGAAAATGGCGTTTCTTTTGTCAAAGAAAGAAAGGTCAATACGAATTCACCCGAGTCCGAATCTTATCCTAAGTGCTCGCGTAGAGTATCTATATCTATCTCTATCGACCACAGACAACGTATGTTCCTTCTCCAGTCGTCAATTTAGATACATCTTTGAATATACATAGATTATACTCTACATCGGGGCGCGCCAAGTTTCACAGAAATATGATTTCTCCGAACCCATCGTTCTTCGAAAGAGCGTTTCTGAGACAACTGTTCACTTTTAAGAATATGTTTCTTAATGAAGTACTTTATACTTACATATGTAGCTTACTATATACTGTACTATATACTTAATTATAATTACCTATGTAGCTTTCATTATATTAAATAAAGTTAGTGTTATGATAATTCTGGAGGAATGCCGGTTTCAATAGAAACGCTTTCCGAAATTTATGTGAGAGTATAATAATGTTAATACTTATAGTCGGGTTGATGACTTGTGACAAAATTAAAAAATAATTAATTTTCGCTACTGTTTAATCAAGCTTGCGAAAATACACTTAAAAACCATACTTATTATTGCAATTTAAACATTTTGATGGGGATGATACTTATATCTGCAGTCAGCTTCCGGTTCCTCAATCTCCTATCTCCTTGCTCGTTTCTGTGCCCTGAGCACGACTTGTCGAATCCTGCATCACGTAAACTCGAATAGTAAACTATAACGAGTTTGTATGACGTTTGAAACAGCGCCCGCCCGTGAGCGTATTTGGAACTAAAATTTTGTATGAGATTTCTCGATCTCGATACGATAACCGTAACGTAACGCAGGATTCGACAAGTCGTGCTTAGGGCACAGTGGTTCCTTTCTTACTTTCCTGCCTATAGTAAGGTCTAGTGCAACTCGGGGCAGAATGACTTGCGTTTTATTTAAATGTTCAAAAATAATAATTTATTGTGTCCTTTACGTTACAAGGGTGGTAAGCGAGTGTAGAGGGGAATAATGACTCGATATAATTCAAAAAAAGCTACATAAAATGGCCGTTGAGGGCACCACTGGCGCGGCGCGCGAGGCGCTTACTGCTTTATCGACACAAGCTCGGTAATACGTTTGTCGGTTCGCAGCAAACTCCGCTAGATGGCGCTGTGACGCGTTAACACATTTTTAAATTTAAAATATACTAATAAAAGGAGACAGTTTGATCACTGACAGTAAAATTATGACAGCCTAAGTGAATAATTTAATTCAAAACCTGCATACCACGCCATCGTTTGACATTTCAAAGATGGTGATTTGACCAGGCATAATCCCTATTAAATACATCAATGCAAGTCTCACTTCTTATTGGTTGAGTTTTTTTTTTAATAATATACCTAAATGATAACTTAAACGCAATTTTACCTCAACATTTGGACATAGTCAAGAATGAATAAAAAAGGTTTTTTTTTAATTTTTATTTAAATTTTTTGTACCCTAGCGTCCAGTCACATAATTTCGAACGAACACACCGATACACCCACACCTACACAACCTCCATCTGTGTGCGTCAGGTATCCGTCACTCGGATAAATATCTCAAGTGTGGCTGCGCGGCGCCCGCTGCAGAGGTTCGGACACGTTCACAGAGGGAATTTTTTGAATTTGGAACGAGTTTTTAATTTATTAAAAAAAGTTTAGATGGTGGTTTATTGTTTTTATTTGTAGTGGCCAGTAAGCCACATGCTTCAATTTATAGTGCGATTTATAGTTATGATTTAGTTATGACCAGTATTATTTCGCTTAATTTGTTGAGACTGAGAATCGTACTGCCTTGTCAAACTTTTCGTTTTTACTTGGACATTATAACAATGACTGCCCGAAATAATTGAAGAAAGAAAACTGTCAGTAATACCGAAAAATATTAATGTTTGTCATTATTTTTTATATTTAATTTTAATTACTTAAGTACAGTCGAATTTTAAGGATGTACTAAACACATTTAATTTCAAGAATGTTTTTCAACAATGATTACTATGTAGGTATCAATTGAATTATGCAGAGTTAATTTTTAAATGTAACAAAACATCTCTTGCTAACTTCTTGCATAACATTGCAAAGTAATTTGAATAAAACCTTAAATATTATTATTTCAATCTAAAAACCAACTTACAAACCACATCGGTAGCCGCGGCTTAACAATGTACGCATACGGCAGTACCCACTGCGCATGCCCGAGCTCACTCATTCCGGACTATTTGTTTTGTCGTTACACTATCAAAAAGCTTTGGATTGCTCGCAAAGTAGCATCTTCTCTGCTAATTGTCTGTGTCTCGAACACTCCCCGGCGTCTCTCGAGTGTCTGTTGTTATCTGTGCGTGTGAATTTAGAATCTCGAACGTGGCGAATCAATCAAGCTGTCAAGTGTTCGCGCCAATAGTTGACGTTTGACGTGGACGCTCCAATTTTAAAACTGTTTGGTGTTTTATTGCTGGCTGGACAAGATTTGTTTTTTTTTGTGGTGTGACAGTGCTGAGAGGCTGCGCGGGACGCGCCTAAACCGCGACTTAAAATAAAAAATAAAACTGTGAGCGTGCTGGCTGTATAATAAACTATTTTGAATTACGAACTCAAAGAACTGTAGTGTGTCATAGAGATTTAATTTTCGCTTCCTATTCGTACGTTTAGAGAACTATTTAAGGCTTTTCCTACGTTAAAAGCGTAAAAAAAAAGGTTGTTTATCTTGCCAAGATGAACATAACGTCGACAACGGATGGTGAGTACTTTAAAAGCTTAATGCAATGAACATCTGCATCGTAAAAACCTAATTGCTTGCATTGTGCGATGCGCATTGCCGTGTATTTTGTTAAGCCTACAAAATTGAACTTTCGGCTTAGCGCATTAGGTATAAAATTTATTAACGAAGTTTCGTGTAGTCTACGAATGAATTTGGACTGAGTGAGTTACTGCTTATGGGTGCTTTTCGCTTATCAGAGTTTGGATGGTTTGTCTCTACAATTTTATTGTTTCGTATGTTTGCTAAACGAATGTTAGCGTGTATGGAGCTTGTTTTTAAGCCACAGAGTAAATTATTGTTTAGTTTTGTTTAGTTTCGGATTAGTTTGGTCAGGCGAGTCTATTCGGGGCAATTTGAAACATCTGCGCTATACAAAAGTCTGCAATGCGGGATCAAACGGTGCAGAAAATATATACAAATTAGAAAGATATAGTACTGTCTGGATCATAGCCAGGTCACTGACCCTCAATCCCTGGATAACGCTTCTTTTTAAATGCGGCACGTAAAATGGAAACTAAGTATACCTATTTAGTTTACTTAACTTTTGATAAAATGTAATTGAAAATTACAGCTCTCTCTTATGGTTGCTTTTAATGAAGACAACCGTACGTTCTATTACAATAATACATTTATTTTATTATTAAAGCCATCTGTAACCTTTTTTTATGATTTTTTTAAAGTTTTTAATACTATCGCGTACTTTGTACACAATACTGTGAGTAGGTATATGTAGGTGTAAGTACATTTAAAATTTTAGCGTAACACAATAATATTTTTTGCGCATTCGTATAATAATGGTTAAAGGAACAATCAACTGCTCTTTGGACTGCCCTTGTGACCATTTTAATTTCAGGAAATTTTACATCCAAAATCGCAAATTACCATTTTTATCACACCTGAAAAGAGTTCAGCCATGCATTGTTACAAAACTCTTAATAGGATAAAGTACGCAATACAAAACCAACCCTATGCCCAAGTAATAAAATAATAATTCAACCGCATGAACTGAAATCACTGATAAGTATAATCGAATGTGAGCTGAAAGTGGTTGGCATAAGGTTGTATTTTCAGCGTGTGGTGGATGAGACCTTTATTACTAATTAGGGTGACATCACAATGTCATATTAATTGGGTGATATGTTTTTATGATAAATATCGTAACCGCAATGGCGGGTATTAGTTTTATGGATGAGTACTTATGATTATATTTCGGTTCGGTCGTATAACCGTTAGGAAATAATAACCAAACCAACATAAAATTAAAAAGTGCAAGTCGGACTCGCGCACGAGGGTTCCGTAGAGGGATTTTAACGCGTTTCCACAGTGTTTTAACATGTCCAGTGTTAGCAGAGCCCTGCTCCTAAGCAAAATGTACCCAGTGTGGGATCAACTTATATTGGTCGTTGAAATCTACAGACAGATATAAAAATTTAAAGGTTTGAGACTTTTTTGAGTGGTTGTGCTATAAGAGCTACCTTCATACCAAATTTCAAGTTTCTAGAACAACTGGAAGTATCCTTTAGGTTTTCGGATTTCGGCAATTTGTATGGAAATTAAATAAATAAATATCATGGGACAAATTGACCTAGTCCCAAACCCAATCCAATTGCCCAATCCCCTTAATTGCCTTTTTAATTACTGTTATCTTTTGATTGCGTTGACTTAGAAGGTTGATTTTTTCACAGCTTTAAGGGACCGCAGGCTTAAGTATGAGATATTAATTTCAGCATGCTACCTCTACGCGTTCCAGAGAAGAAGGGTCTTGACAGACAGACAGACAGACGGACAACAGAGTGATCCTATAAGGGTTCCGTTTTTTCCCTTTGAGGTACGGAACCCTAAAAACGGAAATCACAACTGTAATTCCAGATAATATTATAGCCTATGGCACACCCACAACTAAGACGAATCTAAAGACGCCTCATACGTTGAAATCCGTGGAACGGCTTAGGCTGTAGAGCGTGCCAGAATATTAGACATATATACGCTCGAAAAACATAACCCTTTAAGCTTATAGTTACCGGAAAGGTTGAATGCGAAAGACCTAAGGAGCAAGTCTTTTGCGATGGTCCGACCAGATTCATAACAGCATCGACGTTGCTGCTGGGAGCAGAAACAGATCATCATCATCATAATTATCAGCTGGAAGATGTCTACTGCTAGACATAGAACTTCCTCAAAGATCCCCACGGCGACCGGCCTAGTGCTACCCGCAGCCAATGGCTTCCCGTGATCACCAGATCGTCCGTCCACCTTGTAGGAGGCCTACCAACTGGTATTGAACTGAACAGAGGGCCGAGCACGACTTGTCGAATCTTGCATAACGTTACGGTTTGTCGTATCGAGATCGAGAAACCTCATACTAAATTTTAGTTCCAATTACGCTCACGGGCGGGCGCTGTTCCAAACGTCATATAAAATCGACAACGTTTACTATTCGATTTTACGTGACGCAGGATTCGAAAAGTCGTGCTCGACTCTCAGGTCCTCAAAAGGCTATACTCACTGGTGGACACTCAATGGTAAATAATTATATGTATCTACGCATTGTTAAATAATACGGATTACTCACGTTTATAAGTTGAGTTTAGCCCGACATGTTTCGAAATAATTGAATTTAGTAATCGCGCAGTGTGCGTCTCTCTGCCGCTGGGTCGTGCGCTCCCAGAGGAAGGACTACGAATTAGTCCGAAACATGTCAGGCTAAACTCGACTTATACATATACGTGAGAAATCGTGTCTTATTTCACTATGATTGAGTCTCATTATTATGTCTTCGGCTTCTAAACTCATCTTAGAGTAGGTAGGTATAATACAGGTATAATACGTGTGTGGATAGAGTAATGCATGCAACTTTACGTAATTAGGCCTTAAAACACTCATTACGTATCAGTTGCGTAAACTACTATTTTGTACCAAATGAAAAACGCTCTTACGCCAATTTGTACCGATATCTGGGGGTAACTTTTTTTTATACCACGTCGGTGACAAAAGCATGCGGATCGCCTGACGTTAAGCAATTACCGCCGCATATGAACGCTTGCAACACCAGAAGTATCACTCGCGCGTTGCCGACCCTGCAACCCTGCTTTTAGAAAAAATGACTTTGTGCCAAGTTTCTTGCGGCGTATTCTTCTTGGCAATCATGGTCTTTCCGAAAGCGCTGGTCCCTATTTCACCATCTTTACAACTGTCAGTTTTATATGACAGTTTACATCTCTTTGACAATATGAAGCGCGCTAAAACAAAAGCTCATCAATTCAGCAGTTGACAACGAATTGTCATTGAAAACGGACAATTGTAAAGTTGGTAAAACAGGGGCCTGGTAGACTTAAAAAGTGTGACGTGTCATAGCATTCAACTGGCTATTTGCTGAATAAAATTTAGAATTTAGAATTTTATAACTCTTTTGAAGACCGCCATGCTGTAAGTCAACTACTCTTAACTAACTTGTTGTTGTGTGTAACTTGACGTATTTGCACCGTCTGACGTTACGTTAACCCCGGGTTAGTGTCTAACTTAGGTCAGTGGAAGTCGGCCTTATTCTTCTAACTCAAGCCTACAAAAGTGGTACCCGCTACATTTCTACGCATGCGCTACAACCTCGTAGACACTGCTACGAGCTACGAGCTCTACGGGCTACGACTCTCCACTACGAAACTTAAGCCGGGTTTTCATATTACGAGCAAATAATCAGGTACCTATAGACTGCGGGCTCTCGAAGTAGACATGATGTGATAGATTATTCAAGGCCCGCAATGTATTGCTACTCGGATTGTTATACGCGTCATGTGCAAACCCACCACAGCCAAAGTGCTACGATATTTACCTTCCCATAATAAAGACCGCCGGAAGTGATCTAAACTGTAAATACAGAGGAGTAAGGTTCTTTTTATGTTTTATGCTGATGTTACATGGACCATGAAAATTGTGAGACCGCATACTGTATCGATTGATGACAATGAGGCATGATGCCTAGTTGGTCAAATTTGTTTTATATATTATGTAAGGTGTATGACAATTCCAGAGGGTCGAGCACGAAGTTTTCGAATCCTGTGTAACGTAATCGAGTAGTAATCGTTATCTAGATATTTATATGACGTTTGGAACAGCGCCCGCCCGTGAGCATATGTGGTACTAAAATTTAGTGTGAGACTGTGAGATAACGTAACGTTAAGCAGGATTCGAAAACTTCGTGCTCGGCCTACAGTACAATCGCAATCAACAAAAAGTACAGTCAGCAGTAAAAATCAGACAATGACAGCAAAATTTCACAGAAAAAAAGTGAAAACATAAACAAAAGCGAATCCAGTAATTTAGCATGACGGCTGTGTCAAATGACACGCAAAGTCACATAGGTGTGGCTACGTCACGCTTCGCGACTCACTTGACGTCATGCTCAGTGAATCCACTCCTGTGAAGAGTATAAGGGGGTGAAGGTGGAGCTTCGAATAACTTTAAAAATAACGTTAACCTGGTAATAGACGCTATTAACGATTGGTTACAAATAACGTTAAATAGTGATAACGTTAAAATGTTTTACCTACTCATACAGTCTGCGTCTTTTACATTTTAATTTCCTTTGTATTTTGAGGCACAATTATTTAAAAAACTCCAAATATAAGCATCTTTTTGCTAATTATTTAAGTTAAACTATGATTCGACGACCGGATATAGGCCAGTACGGGAGCATGTAAACTCCATAATTACCCTGTAAACTCACAAAACTTACAAGTGGGCAATTTTTTGTAGGCAGTTAGAATTTACTGAATACTACTTGTAAAAAAATATATAACAAATTTTGACGAAGATTTTTTTTTTACGCGATTTTAATAATGCTGGCGTAAGCTCTTGATAAAAGTGTTAGAAAATGATAGGTGTTGTTCTAATAGTTAAATACAATAATCTAGTAGAGAAAATTTACACTTGCATATTTTTTCTTCGGATTTATAAGTGTTACTAACAAATACCTAGATAACTCCAAAAGCAATGTCAAAATCTGTTATATTTTTTTTAACAAGTAGTACTCAGTAAATTTTAACTGCCTACAAAAAATTGCGCACTTGTATGTTTTATGAGTTGAATTCACTTGGGGTATCGGATTAATAGCCTAGTGCTAGTGGTTAGAGACCCTGACTATGAAGCTTGAGGTCCCGGGTTCAAATCTCGGTCGGGGCAGATGTTTGTATGATGAATATGAATGTTTGTTCTCAGGTCTTGGATGTTTAATATGTATATAAGTATGTATTTATCTATAAAAGTATATTTATCCGTTGTCTAGTACCCATAGTACAGGGTTTGCCTAGTTTGGGAATAGGTCAATTGGTGTCAAATTGTCCCATGATATTTATTTATTTAAATAAAGAATATTTTTTAACGTTACCAGATTATTTTTACGATAATTTCCTTGTGTTAAATTATCACGAACGATGTCGCAAGCTACAAGCATTAGTTTACTACTTACACAATTTTTGTTTATCTTAACTGATCCTCAGTTTTATCTCACTGCAAATTTCCGTTGTCTAGCAAAGATATCGTGCACGGTAAAACTACAAGCCAAGTCGTTAAATATTCAAGTGACGCTGTGCGCTCGCAAGTGGCGGGTCGTTCTGCTGACGTATGTATCAGGATTATAGTTTAAAAATATGGTTTAGAGTTGCGATGGTGAAGTTTAGAGTCTTAGTAGCTGTAGCTTTTGTTCAGTTTAGCACGTTGGCTTTTTAGAAAATATACATACAGTGTGGCGATAAAATTGTTTAAATCAAAGTACAAATATTTTGCTTCTGAATTTATTAAGTATTATTACTGATAGAGGACTTGCGTTGTATTATTAATTATGATTATGTAGGTTTTGCGGGACATCGATGGTATTCGTGTTCGTGATTCTAAGTAGATATACCATAAAACTTTCTATAAAATGGCCCAGATATGCTGATAATACGCTTTCTGCCAATGGAAAATCATAACGAAAAATCATCTTGAAAACTTCAAACCGTGGAATTGTTGAAACATTCTTCTGTGTGATACAGACTTAATTTTTTAGTGGCTTGAAATGCTTCCCCACTTTTCCACTCACAGCTCAAAATAGAAAAAAACTCATCTGTGACATCACCTCTACCAGAACCCTCATCTACTATCAGATAGGCCTTTGTCCGTCGATCTGCACTAAAATGTTTACGAGCCGGTCACGTTCTGCCAGAGGTTTGGGACTTGGCTCGATTGCTACCGCTACCCGCAATGAGACATTACCGGAGGAGGTATACGACTACGACTACGTTAATATAAGAAGTTAAAACAAAATACACAAATTTTGCCTCTCTTGTTTTTTTTTACGATACAAAAAAGTATGTTATTTGTAAAAAGCTAGGTATCTTGGAACGAGCCGACTGGCGATTTCTAACTGACTCGGTTTTCCATCCCCTCATCTCAACTTTTTGATAGTCTATGAATAAATTCGTAAACATAAGCCGCTCCTCTTGATTTCTAAATCTTTCTATCCATAGCTATCTGTTATTTGGTCACTCGCTTGGCCACCTCAACCTTATTTTTTGTTCTCTCTGTAACGTAATAGTTATTTGTGTTACAAGGGGACAAAGTAATATTTATAAGCCAATTGTCAATTGTCGTTTTTCGAATAGGTGTGATGAAAAAGCCAATGCCTTACAGCCCCGAACAGGAAGAGCAAGCACTATTAAAGAAGATTAAAAGGCTTCAAGCTTTACGGTCGAAAATTCAATATAAAATATATGACCTCCTTTAATGGGTAAACGTGTCCGAAGTCGTCCCAGCAACTTTAACTGGGCTTAACCCTGTTTCCCTGCTCTCAAAACTCTTGTGAAACAACATGTTTGGAGCTAGGGATGTTCCGGTAAACGGATAGACATGGGATATCGATAGTTCACGTACTCGAAGCAATTTTCTTTATCCCTGTGAAACTTGTAGAGACAGCTCTTCTGACGATGTACTTATTTGTCAATCGACTTTATTCACATCATCTTAAAAGCTGTCATTGTAAATAATATAGTTTTACACTACCACTTAATCAAGCTTTCCAAAATACACCTAAAAACCGAGGCCTCACTTAAAGGTATTACTGCAATTTAAACGATCAAATAAACACCAGAGATGGCTGTATGGGCTGGGTTTCCTTTGCTTATTTCGTATGGGTGAATTATATTTTAAAAAATTACTGTGCTAGCTCTGCCACTTAGCCAGCAAGATAAGACGACAGTAGCGATTGTTGTTATTCACTAAAGTTATTCATGGCTATTTCAGCGTTGAAGTGTCAAATCGGTTGTCATTTTAGTGACAAAAAGTGCTCGAAGCTGCCAGCAAAGCTACATTAGACACTCAGGATACAAAATAAATCAGAAACCGAGTACAATCATAACCGCACGCCGCGCTCTGTGTCCATTTTTTACACGACTGCCCAAAGAAAAAGAGTGCATTGTTTTCAGGGTTCATGTAAGTATGTAATTATTGATTTCACTACTTGTTTAAACTTAAAATATGTTTCTGTGGTTACCATTTTTTATAAACGCAACAGCATTCTGCATGTAAGAGCGACAGGAAAAGGGATTAAGTCATTCGTACCTGCAACATGTCACGATGCGCTGTGTGTGCACGAAGATGACTACGCAAAACTGCACTATTTAAATGTAAGTTCTTTATTGCTTTAGTTTCATACGCTCTCGCGGGTTCTGGCTTGTTCTGTATGTGATTAGAGAATACTACTACCGATACCGGTTAGACCACGTACGCTCCGTACGTACTTAGTATATTACATACTCGATATTGAAACCAAACTATCGACTAAGTACTTACTATTTCACGGGTAGTAAATTAATATTTTACTTGCACCTCTATCCCGGCCATACCAGAGGTTAATCCTGGTGCATGTGGCACCAAAAGCGCAAATCAAATGAACCCTGTTCCAAAAGATTAAGGTCCCCTCCTCGAACCCTATTAATGTATTCAGCGCTGAAATATTCAGCTGAAACCCTGTCAACTTTGCAATTAGAAGAAATCTTTTAATATACGAAAGTTTCCGACTTTCGAAGATTAAGTTTTTTGCAGAGGCAACTTCTTACTTTAGGTTTTAGTCTGGTTGTGTTTTCAGAGATTTGAATCGGAATGGGAAATGGGTGTTGGCGATTGCTATACACAGAGACGTCATTTAGATTTAATATGTACTTAGTTAACTATGTGCCGGTTCTCGAAGTATTTTTAAGACAATTTAAACGGAAGTAAATGAATTTTTGTTTGTTATCATTATGATAGTAAGTAAGGCATTTAATTTAGATAGTGAAATATGTTTATTTATTTATAACAACTTACAGCAAGATATAATCGTCCCACGATAACTCTGCATTAAGATATTAATTGGCAACCCAGAAAAATCACGCTGTGGTAATATTTTTTTCATGTAACTGAGACATTTCTCTAATTAAAAATAATAAGGATGTTGATCAAAAGTTGCTGTTTTTTTTTAAAATATGGCTCTGTCCATTGGAGGACAATTTTGCCAGTGTTTAGTAGGTTTTGCCGTTGTACGGTAAAAAAAAATCTAGAAAACGAAATATGAGAGGTATTTTATTGGTGGATGGTGGATGAACGATGACCTGTTTATGTTTAATCTAATCAAAAGTTCAAAACGTGTTGTTTGACTATAAATCAGTGTTGCCATACACAAACTTTAGATTTCTACTGTTGTCAGTTCGCTGCAGAGTTATCGTGGGACGACTATAGTCATTAATACTTTACATTCAAGCAGTCTACACGACATTACTCTGTGAACCGAGAAATTTGAAGATAATTCAGTTTTGATAGGACTAGGTAATTATTTAACGTCGCCCGACTTACGTAGTTAATTTAACATCTCGGCCTGCTCCACAATTTCGGTCCATCCGTCTTCGAGATTTAGGATTAAAATCGCGTGAGGTATCAGTGATGGTTACTCCGTAGACTTATTCTGGTAGTTGATACTTTATTTTTATTTGAGTTGAGAATAATTAGATTTAATATTGATCCTGAGAAGGTCACTTTGATGTTTTCGAAGCCTACGCTGCCAGCGGTTAATGGGTTTACAGATTTAGATATAATTCAAAAATCAAAATTCAAAATTTTATTCAGCAAATAGGCAGTTGAATGCTCTTTTACACGTCATTTTTTCATGATCTCAATTGGAAAATCTTTTTGTATTTTTTATTTTATTTTTTCCAGTTTTTTTATTTTTACGGTCTTCCCGTGAGTATCAATTATATTTTTAATAAACTCACCGAAACATGAATACACAGAAAAACCAGAAAAAATACCAACCCCGGGAATCGAACCCGGAACCTCGACACTCCGGGTCGCGTGCCCAACCTTACACCAGAATTGGTATTTATACCCGGAGTGTCGAGGTTCCGGGTTCGATTCCCGGGGTTGGTATTTTTTCTGGTTTTTCTGTGTATTCATGTTTCGGTGAGTTTATTAAAAATATAATTGATACGTCATTTTTTTTTTGAGTCTACCAGCGCTTTCGGAAAGACCATGATTGCCAAGAAGAATGCGCCGCAAGAAACTTGGCACAAAGTCATTTTTTCTAAAAACAAGTTACATTAGCTCTTACAATACGTAACCACAGACAAATTACACAAAGAAACCTCACTCTGTCATTATAAGATTCAGAGAGAAAAAAAAACCGCATTTTAGAAACAAGTGTAAAAAGTAATTATTAGAACAGCAAAACCAGAACACTTTACTTTACTGGCACGTTTTAATTGAGCAGGAGATGTATAGTGGGGCGATATATTAGTAAATAAGACAGCGCAGTTGTAGTAATTAAGTATTTAATGAAATAAATGTAATTTAGACTAAGTTTAAAACAGTCATTTCGATACCACACCAGAGTTTTAGGCTGTGGAGCCTTTGAAGTTTCATCATCATCATCATCATCAGCCTATTTACGTCCCACTGCTGGGCACAGGCTTCCTCTCAGAATGAGAGGGCTTAGGCTATAGTTCCCACGCGGGCCCAGTGTGGATTGGGAACTTTACACACACCATTGAATTGCTTCGCAGGAGTGTGCAGGTTTCCTCACGATGTTTTCCTTCACCTAAAAGCTCATGATAAATTACAAATGTAATTTCGCACATAAATTCCGAAAAACTCAGAGGTGCGAGCCGGGGTTTGAACCCTCGACACTCTGCTTCAGAGGCGATAGGTCAAACCGCTAGGCTATCACGGCTTCTTTGAAGTTTAGTGGCATAGAACTTAAATTAACAGCAAACTATTAGAGTAGAGTAAAATTCTAATCTTAATTTTAAAACCACTAATTCTATCTTGATAAATTCTCACTATTGTTTTTCTCTTCGAGCTAGCTAATTTGCCATGAAACTGTGATCTTATGTGATATTTCTAGGTTTTATAAAATAATATAAGGCACACTAATCTAAAGGTGTCATCATCTAAAGGTGTCATCATCTAAAGGTGTCATCATCTGCGTTTATTATTTTTCATTTTTAACGTTTCAATGGTACTATTTATTTGTTTTTACTTCATTTTTTTATGCAACGAGGAAGGCAAGCGAGCAAGTGGGTCACCTGATGGTAAGTGATCACCACTGCCCATAGACACCCGCAACTCCGGAGGGTTTGCAGATGCGTTGCCAACCTAGAGGGCTAAGATGAAATGCCTCTTGTGCCCGTAATTACACCGGCTGTCTTACTCTCCACATCGGAACACAACAGTGCAAGCACTGCTGCTTAACGGCAGGATTAACGAGTAAGATGGTGGTAGCCTCGCCTAACCTCGCACAGGGTCCTACCGCCCGCATGTCAAACAACACATAATTTTCAAAACGAAATAAAGAAATCTATCTAATCTACGAGTATCTACGTGTGACTCTTTAATTGCAAATTGAATACTTACAAATAAGTTACAGAACCATATATGTAGTGCATGTAAAAAGGCGAACTTATCCCTCAAAGGGATCTTCAAACTTAAGACTTGAGGTAGACTTAGACTTGTTCCATCAACAACTTTATCTCCTCACTCTCTCTATCTATTTAACCTCTCTTTCCCCCATAATGTCGGCACGTAGAACACCCGCCGTTATCCGATCCATTTCCGATCGCCGTACGATTTATTTTAACTAGCCCAGTATTTATTACACCGCTGCTTAGCGGTAGTGGGATGGGTGGAAAGTTGGGATTTGAAGGAATATAAAGAGTTTTCGTTTTTTTTTCTTGCAGGTGGTCCAGATTGCTACCACCACCTTACTCGCTAATACTGCCGATAAGCAGCAGTGCTTGGACTGTTGTGTTCCAGTGTGGAGAGTAAGACAGCCGGTGTAATTACGGGCACAAGATTCATTTCATATTCTCATCCCCGGGTGTCTAGGGGCTGTGGTGCTCACTTACCATCAGGTGAAATGAAACTATGCACTAGAGAACAAGAATTATATTACGAGTGTGCATCCTGATCAAACATTGCAAATGTGGAAATGTATCTGTATGTTTGTTCCCCCTTGACGTCTCAACGACTCGATCAATCTGAGCGAAAGGCATGCGCGTAATTTTTGACACGGAAAACGATACGAAATCTTTTTATCGCTGAAAATTGTTTAGTTTCCCGATTGGCGTCCAATGTAATGATCTAAACACAGATTTCCACAATTTTCACGTCATTTTTAAATCTGCCCTCCTCCCCCCTCCTGGTTCCGGGAAAGTGTGTCAAGGCCAGAGACAGTTGGACGAGTGCAAAAGTCAGTGGAGGCTTCCCTTAGCAATGAGACGCCGTGTGAGCAGAAGTAGCTAAGCAAGCGAAGCGGTCACAATGATCTTAGCACGGCTCTATTGTTATAGACATTATGAGCTTGTGCTGATAATTGTGACCGCTTCGGTTGCCTGGCTACTTCTTCTGCTGACTGTACGCTAAATAAAACAATAAAAAGGGTTAACAAGTAGCTGCATACTCGAAAGAAGCTACCTTTTACCCGTATCCGTCGACACCCGCAAAATCCGTAAAAACAACAAACAAAATTTTATCGTAATTCTGCTGTGCGTCAATACTTGTTCATATAAGTCTTCTGTTAAAAATAAACATTAATACTTACAAGCTTTACATTACATACATTACAGCAACATTAGTATTGCAGCATCAGCTTTACATTACTGCAAGTTCTACAAAAGCTTATAAAAACACCCATCTATCTGTTGCAGCTCGTGCTCATTGTGTTAACAGCTGTTTGGGACAAGATAATTTATTGAAATTCTATCAAAACAGTTAAGGAATCTAGGTCGGTCTACCGTTGGCGCGATTCAGAAATGATGACGTCATCTGAGAGCGTCATCTAGCCATCTCGAAGCTGAACTTATTTTAAAAAAGAAAGAAAGAAAATGTTTGTTTGGTGCATAGGTCAGCAAAATACACCAAAAAGATTGCCGCTCAGCATTGTGTCATGACTGGAATGTCTGACGCTGGTTTTCAGGGCAACCAATTTATTTTGCCTGCTACTTACCAACGCTCTGAACGCGCTGTCTAGATACTAAGAATTGTCATCTGGAAGTACTAAATCGGCAGCTACTCTGCTTTACTACCTAGTCAGTCATAAACTTTATTGATAACTTGGGCCGGAGTCGGGAGGGCGGCCCTAGATTTGATGGGCCAATGGATGGGGTCCCAGCTAGGGTTCGCCGTAAAACTGCCTGTCGATACTATGTTCTCGACCTGGGAGATGACTTCGGTTTATGTTCGTATGCTTTGAAGATTTTCAGGAGTTTTAGTTTCGGGTGGTAGAGCTAAAAGAAATACTTTCAAAGATAAATCCTGGAATTGATTTGTCTGAAATCTAATCCAATTAGAGTTGGAGTAATTATAATTACCAGCGTTTGCCCAGAGGTCGAAATTGAACCTGCGCTTCTTCTCTCTTCATAAACTTCAACTAAGCTACAAAAGAAACAAAAAAGTAACAAAAATTTTTAGTCACTTCAACTTTTAAATGATGATAATTAATGAAAAATCGCAATAATTTATCATTCACTTAGGTATGAGACCCCTCTCACGAAGACGGCGCCCCACTTCAATAAAAAAAAAGTTTCTCCTCAGAGCCCTAACAACCAGTTGTCTCCACCGCAAGAGGGACAAACAAAATTTAGTTATTGAGTGCTGAGTATTGAAAATACAAATAATGTACTCGTACTTACTCATGAAATCAAGGTTTAAATGAATAATGTAATTTATAAATTCATAAATAACTTTCCCATTGAAACGATGAAACGAGTGAATCAAATTTATTAATTTATCATATAGAGCTTAATTTCCTAGCTTTAACCTCCTCCTAATTATAGACATATCAGAAACACTGAAGTCGACTCCCAAAACAAACGCAACCTTATCATTATGCTTGGAGGAATATCTCTTTTTTATCTTTCCTACAACTTAATATTTGACACAGCATCATCATCATTAAGACGCGTCATCATATCATAGGTCTCTCCAGAGGCGAGTTATTTAAAAATTAATCATCATCATCAGCCTTATAGTCTATTGCAGAGTGTTTAAGCAATGTCAAGAGGTAATGCGTCGTTTCTGATGGCTGTGCAACATAATTATGGAACCTTAAAACCGTAAATATTCGCTACTTAAGTTTCCACGTTGTAATAAGGTTTACGAATACCTACTTATAAATATTTCACTAATTAACAAAGAGCCGTAAACATATTTTTCCAAAAAGTATCTGGTTTAATGTTACCGGCAATTAAAAGGCCTAAAAATCTTAGCATTTTCTCCTGAGACCCGAGTACGAATATTCGGAACCTGCGTAACGTAATCGAATAGTAAACATTATCGAGAAATTTCTATGACGTTTGGATTAGCGCCCGCCCGTCAGCATACTGAGAACTAAAATTTAGTATGAGGTTTCTCGATTTCGATACGATAGCGTAACGTTACGCAGGATTCGAAAACTACGTGCTCGGCCTACTGTTACTGAAACAATACACTGAAACATCTTATACTTATCTTAGTTCTTAATTACCCCACCCCTCAAATGTGGGTGGTGTGAAAACCCCTCCCACAACAGCTGTAAATACGTAATTATTTGCATACATCCCGGGAACGGCCGGGGGATACACTTGCCGATGACAGGAACAATATCGAGGTTTCGCGGGTGGTAGGACCTTGTGCGAGGTCCGTCCGGATCGCTACCACCATCTTACTCGTTAATCCTGCCGCTAAGCAGCAGTGCTTGCACTGTTGTGTTCCGGTGTGGAGAGTAAGACAGCCGGTGTAATTACGGGCACAAGAGGCATTTCATCTTGGCAACGCTTCCTCAAACCCTCCGGAGTTGCGGGTGTCTATGGGCAGTGGTGATCACTTACCATCAGGTGACCTTCCTCGTTGTATAAAAAAAAAGAGGACCAGGAATACCAGGAACAGGAACTTTCAGAAATCAGAAATCTTTATTTGCATAAAACACAGTACACTTATAGGTCTAGATGATAATATTATACGTTTCACGTGCTTAGTCACAATTTTTTAATATATTTTATTATTTAATATAATAGTAATGTAAATTACACATAATCAAATTTATCACAACCCATGACAATAATCCTTAATTTAAAAACACAATGTCGAACTTCAAATAATAATAATAAAAACTACAACATGTCAATATCAAAACTTGTTAAAACTGGTAAAGTGAAATAAATAATCATAGCAATATTAATACAATTCTACCCTACATTTAATTGTGGCAACCATCGGTCCGAGATGCAGCAACACTCATTGCGTTACGCTTCATTTCCCTTTCTGCAGTCTGGGAGTAAGCCTGATTTAAGTGACGATCGCGATATTCGTTAATACAATACTCAATTGAAGTTAATCCGATAATATTGGAGTTTATCTCATCTTTATCTTTGGCTTAGTAAAACTTATATTTTATTTATGGTAATGCATTTGTCGAGTGTTGTCTTAGGCAATACACAATGCCGAATACACGCGATATTCCATTATAATTATATTAGACAGGATGTTGCAGAAATACCCGTAAAGCCGAAAGGTTAAAGAGTCCGTTTACAATATTTGAATTACTGTATGAAACAAAAAAAAAACTTTTTTTTTCATACAATATACCCTAACCCTACATTTTTCACCCCCGGCAAAAAAGAGGGGTGCTGTAAATTTGACCTGTGTATCTGTGTATCTGTGTGTCTGTGTATCTGTGTATCTGTGTGTTTGTTTTTCTGTGTGTCTGTGTATCTGTGTATCTGTGTATCTGTGTATCTGTGTGTCTGTGTATCTGTGTATCTGTGTGTCTGTGTATCTGTGTGTCTGTGTATCTGTGTATCTGTCTGTGGCATCGTAGCTCGCAAGCGGATGGACCGATTTCGATGCGGTTTTTTACTCGAAAGCTAGTTTAATCGAGATGGTTCTTAGCTAAGTTTCATTAAAATCGGTTTTCAAATGTTTCACCCGTTTTTGAAATGTTGAACTTTGAAATAACAATGTCGGGGTTATTCAACTTTTCTATGTTGTTTATTTACGGGTTATTTTCTAACACGTTGTATAGGATGGCACGATGTTTCCCTTCACCAAAAAGTTCGTCGTAAACTAAAAACAGTTCATTTGCTCACCCGTGACCACACGTGTAAAATAGCTACGTCCATGCGACAAATTTATGTTGCCATGCAACACCTCCGCCTCCACTGCTACATGAATCAACACATGTCACACAGACCTAACTATCACCACCACCACTACACTATACGCTGACGCGTTTCAGAGGGTCGAGCACGACTTTTCGAATCCTGCGTAGCGTTACAGATATCGTACCGGGATCGAGAAACCTGATACTAAATTTTACTTCCAAATACGCTCACGGGCGGGCGCTGTTCCAAACGTCATACAAACTCGATAACGTTTACTATTCGATTTTACGTGACGCAGGATTCGAAAAGTCGTGCTCGACCCTAACTCTACACCAATAAACCGTTCAACATGCAACCAGTTACTCAGTTTTTTTTTTAGTTCATGAATGTCTCCGCAAAGTAACGCCTCATTATATCAATTGAAGCCGTGATAGCCCAGTGGTTTGACCTATCGCCTCTCAAGCAGAGGGTCGTGGGTTCAAACTCCGGCGCGCACCGCTGAGTTTTTCGGAATTCATGTGCGAAATTACATTTGTAATTTATCATAAGCTGTTCGGTGAAGGAAAAACATCGTGAAGAAACCTGCACACTCCTGCAAAGCAATTCAATGGTGTGTGTGAAGTTCCCAATCCGCACTGGGCATGCGTGGGAACTATAGCCCAAGCCCTGTCATTCTGAGAGGAGGCCTGTGCCCAGTAGTGAGTCGTAAACAGGCTGATGGTGATTCTATCAATTAGCTCATCATCATGTCAGCCGAAAGACGTCCACTGCTGAACATAGGCCTCCCCCAAGGCTCTCCACTCGGACCTTTCTTGTGTCTTGTCTTGTCGGTCTTGTCTTGTCCACCGCGGTCCCGCGATCTTTACCAGGTCGTCGCTCCATCTTGTTGGAGGCCTACCGACAGCTCGTCTCCCGGTCCGTGGACGCCATTCGAGAACCTTCTGACCCCATCGGCCATCAGTTCTGCGAGCTGTGTACCCCACCCACTGCCACTTAAGTTTCGTAATTCTTCGGGCTATGTCTGTAACCTTAGTTCTACTGTGGATATTATCATTTCTTCCCGCAGAGAAACCCCGAGCATAGCCCTGTCCATCGCCCTCTGAGTGACTTTGAGCTTCCTTATGCAATTAGCTCATAGTACGAGTAAATTACAAATGTAATTTCACAAGGAAATTCCGAAAGACCCTCTGCTGGAGAAGCCATAGCTCAAACCACTGGCCTACAACGGGTATATACGAATTATGATTTTGTTTGCCAAAATAAATCATAGTATGAAATTCACCTGCAGTATTGTATATTGCGTTGCATTTACTTTATTCGGTTGGAGCGTATTCGTTGGCTACCTTGCGGTCACCGGCTGTTGAAAATTGTTTTTCGATTTGGTATACATTTTTAACGGAATATTCTGTACTATTCTGGATACTGCAGCGAATTCAGTCACGAAACTAAGTGCTAAGCGACTACACTTACACACTTACACTAGACTTACAGCCGGCCCCAAATATTCAAGACGTCTTGATCTACTGACGATAAAAACTTTTATCTACCGTCAATTTTGCCGTCTCAGTAAACTTACTGTCTAGGTAATACAACCTCTGCTTGCTGTCTGTTGACGGCGTCGAAACGAAATCACAAATAAATAGCAATAAAATTTAATTTAGGTTACTAAAATCAAACGCTGTTATATACTTATCCCAAAAATATGTCACCAACTTTGCCCCTAATACTATAACCCCAGGCCTATCCAGATACAAACTACATCCCCATCTTACCCCAAAAGCCCCGGGGAAAACTAAAAAATCCATGTGCGAAACAAAAGATAATCTGAAGAACAAAATGTAATTTATCCCAATTCACTTTACACATCCCTCCGTAACCCTAAAACCTAGTTATTTCTGAGGGCAACAAATATAAATCACTAGTCCCCAGAGACCGTTCTACCCCTCGATAGGGGGGAGTCAATTTTAACAAGCTCCTTTGATGGAATAAAATTATTTCGTGGTTATTAAAAGAAAGGACTCGAATAACGTCAATTGGATTTTTGGTAACGTATCATTAGACTTTGATAGTTTGTTAGTCATTATAGAATAAAATGTATTAAATACAGTTTTGGTACTATAAGATATAACTACAATAATTATTATGCAGATAAATCTTTAGCTCAAGTACATATTGTTCATTAATCTTTTAGAAGCAATTCTTAACAGAACCGGCCTTACATTGAGTCAAACTAGGAGTTGTGGAGGCTGCAACAAGAGACCTTTGTTTAACAGTGGGACACGTTGCCACGTTAGTCAAAGGCAAAGTATTTTTATTGTAGGCTGTGGATTATTGGATACATAATAAATACAACAATTGTTACAATTTTTACAGACGTGCCAACACAAACAGCCAGGTTTGGCATACAATATATTTAGTTCTGACTGACTGATCTACACTCAGCCAAACTAAGCATTTGTTAACAACAGGCGTAGCGTAACATGTCATTAATATCTACCTAAAGGAGTAAGTTTTTATATAAAGACAGGCTTAAGACTCGAAAAATCTTAGAGCCTTTATATCAAAACTTGTAAACAACAAATTTTATTCTTACATCAATTTATCCTGGATTCCGCCTACTTCGGAACATCAATGTTTTTAAAACGTTCCCTTCAATTTAATGAAAAAATTACGTTGTTTTTGCAAGTTAAGAGGAAAATTGGTGTATTCGTTTGATTATTAATCTTCTAAACAACTCAATCTTTATTTAATGCGCAGCGCCCTCTAAGGGATCGGGAAATATGGGATTCGAAATTAAAAATTTGTTTCAGGAGGCTGTTCGATCAGAAAATTTGTGAATATTTGTCAAGGGATGATGAAACTGATGAATGAATCGTTTTTGTCAATGATTTTCAGACTCAAAGTTAAACAGTACAGTTTGAATCTTTGTTTACAATCTAGATCATAACTGCACCACCTGCTTTAATCTGTTCTAATCTTTATTCCATTATGGTTGCCTGGTAGAGATCGCTCTGTAGCGATAAGGCCGCCCATTGCTACCTTGTATTTTCTTTGTGCCTTATTTCTTGATTTGCCTGTTATGTGGTGTTCAATAAAGAGTTATTGTGTTGTATTGTATTGTAGATCAATATACGTTTTTGGCATTCTTTTGTACTAATAACATGGTTTTTTTTTTCAGGTAAGTTCCCCGAAAAAGAGTATTCACGATCGGTAAAGTATCATTTTTAATTTAATTTAGTCAAATAGGTAAGCAGAAACAGTCAACCTTTTAAAATACTTAACGCTAAAATGAATTGGCTTGCTTTACTAACTATAGAGATGAGACCCTTTTAGGATTTCCATCCAAAAATACCACGGTCTTATAAATAGTGTAGCTCCAGACAGTCCATACAAAGCAAACACATTACAACTGCTGTTATAAAAACGTGCTTCCCAGAAATTCTTATTACGCGAATCGTCCTTACATTAATAACCAAAAAAATTTTTCCAAAACGTATTACCAAAAATTGAGTGGAAATTTCAATCAGTACCTACTCCATTTATTTGAAACGAGACCGATATCAATTAATCAATGTGAAATATCGTCCGCTAACGATTCGTTGCCAGTGTAAAAATATATTTTGCGTCGGTAAACCTGCAAGTTTCATTTAAGGAAAAAACAATGTAGGAGTGATTTTTAAATAAAAACAAAATACTAATGGACTTTTTTCTACTTTAACTTCTACGGAGGAAAAAATCTAAAACAACAGTTTTTATTTAGATTAAGGTTTTTGTTTATTGTCATGTACCTATATATTTTATGTTGTGTAAATAAATTGTACATTTAAAGTAAAAAGACACAATAGACACATTTTCAATGGTGGTATCGGCACAAAAAAAAAACAATATTTTAATGGGCCATTTGTCACTTTCATACAAATTCCGACCTCAAAGACCATAGCAGCTGCCTTTTTTTTTCTTCATTGTATTTTTTTTTTAACTACGTGCAGTTTTTTTTAACAGGACCTTTTAGACAATTTTTTTGTGAAGACACCCCGAGTTACACCTTGAATAAAGCTTGTAACACTAACTGTACTCGAAGCAGAGGTAAAACACATTTGGTTCCGTTTCACCAATTTTACAGTTCTTTAAATCATCCCCGCAAGTTCCCTTTTGTTTCCGCTGATTTCTATCGAACAAAAAGTACCTCCGATAGCGGGAACCGATTTATTACCTGTCGATGAACGGGATCGATAATATAAAAGGTTCCGTGGGTACCTGAGCGATTATCGCAATACTTGGCGAGCTCTTTAGGTAAACTGGATGGAAATAAGGACAGTCAAAAAATATGCAGATGCTAAGATCACGATCTTCTCAACAATAGACTCAATTCACGTTGAGGCTTGTACTCGTAGGCCAAGTGCGTCGTAATTTTACTTACATCAAACGCTAATGTGCGTTTGAGCTCTCTACTGGTATTTGCAATTGAGATCCTAGATGATGACCATGAAATTTGCCCAGAATTCAAAACGAGAATTCAATAATATCGATAACCAGCCTGCGTTCAATTGTTCACTGGCGCAGTCGGTAGGATCAATCAAAACCTTTTACTTTTGTACCAAAACAACAATGATTACCATCATAAAAGTCGTTTTAGTTTTATTAGTAGGGTCTGAAGTGTGGAGTTCGTCTATAACGTATTAACTTATAACACAAGAAATATGCATTGATAGGGTTTCATGTATAATAGGCAGCAAAACCATTCGATGGCTCTAGAGACTTGTCTGTAAAAATCCCAAATCCAACAACAAATCCCTTAAATGCATATACGGTACCATAAAGAGCTCTAGCAATCTTGCCAGCAATACCAGCCTCCGAACGTTCCCATCGTAAGAACGAAAAATCCTTCATCGCACATTACCATAAAATATCCAAGAAAAATCGCACGACTAGTCGCTTGACAAATCGGAGCCCTCATTAGCATGCCCGACTCAACGCAGCCAGTCGATTCGAGAAGCTGATTTATAAGGAGAATATAAGTGTCCCTTGTGCGGAGAGTTATAGTTCGCGAATGATGATGGAGAAATGTTTTTATAATACGTGACATTTATGGTACACAGACATAAGAAGATGTTAACGCGTACTTTTCCTTCTGCCAAAATGTTGATCTTACTCTGACTGTTTTGATTGATTGTGTGCGTGTTTTGTTTTCGTATGAGTTTGTAGGAACGTAACGTAAAGCGAGGACATGTACTGCACATGTGTACAACATGCCCCATACAAGTGGTAGGAAAAACGTCGTGCAAAGTTAAGCTAAAGACTGCTAACGTCTGCCTCCTCTAACATACGTACCACAGAAAACACAACCTCAGATACAGAGATAATTATTTGACTTTGCCTCTAATGTATCTTAGACACACGTTCAAAACAGTCCAACCTACATAACCCCGAATGTATCGTCGGTATCGTTTCAGCGGATTCAATTAATTAGGCGAGGAAGCCCACGGATCTATCCAATTCTATTATTGCTCCCTACGTTTCTCTCTTGCTAATATAACTAGTTTGAAAAAGACAGAACTAGTCGCTGAAACTTCGCGCTGATGGTTAAGAGTTATAACTTGTCCAAGATATCCGTGTTAAAGAGTCCGAAATCTAAATATGGTTTACCTAACATGAGCTTGTTCTCATTACTGTCCAAGCAATTTGGACCAACCTCAAAATTCTATACGCCCCGGAATCTTTTCGGCACTTATTTAAATGTATAGACATAGAAATAGAGATAGAAAAATATTTATTCAACGTACACAAGTGACAAGTATAATAAAAAACAAAGTATAAGGTAAAATTTTTGGTAACAATTTTAACTGACGATTACTTTAAATAATAGCGCACACATTGAATTGGATGGAGTGACCAAGAAGTATCTAAAAAGGGTCCCTACCGACCTACACGACCCAAACTTTGATTGAAGCCTATCACATCCAAAACTAAAATAACTCAAATCAAAGATACACTCTAACTTGGATCTTGCTAGGATCGCGCAAGGTTTCAAATAACAGAGCGAGGTTTCGACTTGTTTCTTTCAACTTTCAACTGGCGCAGTGATCGGGAATCTAACTTCAACCCCGAAGTTATTTAAAACAATAACCGAAAATCCATGGATGTCATTAAATATGGATGCGTCAAACTTGCCATCCACTTAGCAAACTGTCGTTACCGAGTGAAATCCGAACGCCCTACCTCCTTATTTATTGAAAGTCATGAATACAAAGTAGTCTTGTACTGCTTTCTCTCTTTTTTTGTATTTTATTGTTTGCTGTCCGCGAATGTATGGAGTGATTTTACTTTTTAAGATGGCTTACCTGTTTGCGGAAGTTCGAGTTGTTTCGCGAAGGTTTTGTAAGTGATGATGAATAAGAAATGGGAATTGCGATGGGGAATGTATAGGTCGGTATTTAATACGAAAGAAAAAATGTAAGCTAATTAATTGCAGTTGCTTAAGTCAATTAAGTGTATTAAAATTTTACTTGGAATTAAAATCGGTTTTGTTAAAAGACTGATATTATTATGTTATTCTATATGCTTTTATGCAGTTGTCCTCTGAATTTAGACATGACAATTTCACTTAGATTTATAATTAAGTCGTGTAATGTTCATTATGTTTATAAATGGAATCAGTTTTGTATTTAGAATGAAAATTTTGATTGCTATCCGTATAGACTTATAATTCCAGGATCCACGAGCATAGAGTTAAAAGATAATTTATGACGTCAACCTAATAATATTTCAATATACATTCGTCACAAAAACATCGCTCTACCATAATTTTCAGTCGCCAAAACTATGAAATTACGAGATACGAAGCGAATCTCGAATCAAACTCATACCTATCGGAGACCGGTTTAATTTTCATAGAGAACAAAGGACTCGCCAGAATCGATTCCCGAAGTTATATAACCCGGATCATAAACCCCTCTATCTATGCACGCCATCTATAGTATCTGTACTATAGACAGAGATAAAATTTCCATCTACATTCCGTTTGGTACCTGTATAAGATACGCTGGGTTACGATTTTGTTCTTGCGTTGGTGTAAATTTTTCCACCCGACGTTTTTAGGGTTCCGTACCCCAAATAAAACATGACCCTATGCTAAATATCCGTTTTTTGTCTGTCTGTCCGTTCGCTGTTCAGAAGGCTGTATCTTTAACACTACCAAGCGAGTGTTTGGTGCGAAAGATACTTTTGGAAGATAAGCTGGCATGTCAATACTAAACTAACTATAAATATTTATAGAAATACAGTCAAACAAATAATTAATATGGGAAAAACAAATGGAGATCGCTCTTCAGACAGATGTTATGTAGCCGAGGACCGAAGTCCGAAGGAAGACAGTTGGAAGTTATATTATGTTACGCTTTAGAAACTTCAAGAGCGCGATGTAGAACATGACTTAGCAGTTACATAGTCTATAACTAGATGGCGCTAGGGTTTCTATTGCTATAGTATTATTGGCTACTGTAGAAGCGCTTTTACAGGAGCCAGTCACGTAGATTCGTAGTCACGATCGCAGATCAAGTTGCAATGCTTACCCTATCCCCAGATGTAGATACTTAAATATGTATAATACTTATAGTAAATGATCGCAAAACTTAACATCCATTTTATTGTGAAATTATAATCAGGTGATTAACCCTTTTAAAGGCTGCACCAATCTAGTCCGCTTAGGAAAAAAGTAAACGTATTTATATTTGCGATATTAATATATTTGGCAATAATTTTAAGACAAGTAACTATTCTTTTGGTGGTTTTTGCAATTACAATCAGTTCATTATTGTTTAGAGTACCTACCGGTACCTGGAAACAAGATGACTCCAAGCAAGCATTCGTGCTCATAATATGGCTTACGTTTACGTGAAATAGAGACATAGAATTTCACAAGCAACGTGTAGCGTTTAATTATACTTTTAAAATACTCACTGAAACATGAATACATAAAAAAAAAATCAGAAAAATGTCAACCCCGGGAATCGAACCCGGACCCTCGACATTCTACGTCGCTTGCCTACTCTTACACCAAGAATGGCATATGGGTATAGGCCGAATTTTCCCATGTATTCAAAACTCAGCACGTTTTTATTACTTTTTATCGTTTTTATGACAAACCGTAAAAATAAAAATAAAATGGGGGAAAAATAAAAAAAATATAAATAAATAAAATAAAAGATCATTTATTCACGAAAAAAATGTAAATGAACGAGTAACAACAAATGAAAAGCCATTACAATTTTGTGAAAAGGCGAGGACTCAGTAGAGTGCTGGTTTTCAGTCCTCACCTTGTATGTGAAAAATGAAAAAAAACTCCAATTGAGATAATGAATGTAGCGTTTAATTTAGGTTCTATTTAAAATTCCAACGGTCGCGATCCTTCTGTTCCACTTTGCATCTTCTAGTTTGAAATACAGGAACAGTTTGAGATGTATCCCGTCTCAGCAGCTAAATGAAAAGCCTGCGCAGTGGGATTTATCCGGAGGCTTGATAAAAGAACTGCCCTGGTTTATTGGTATTGAAGCCAATAAGAAAAGCGAAGTAGGGTCAGAAGAGATTGGCTGCCCGCTTGCGCTTGTGCGCAGAAAGTCAGTGAGTACTACCCAAATGAGCCACCTCGCGACACAGCTGGTAATTTGTAACAGTAGTAAAGCGCAAGGTTGTTCTACTTTTGAGGCGTGTCATTTTACATCCGATAATCTAATTACCAACCATTTTACGTGGTGAACGCAGCATTGAATAAACAAGGGAAAAGTTGATCGCATGCGACTAACACCGCTATTTCTACACAAACAAGCGCGCGCTTTAATAAGTACACGGATAGACGACCATTATAAATACTGCAGACCGCCCCGCCCCGAATTCTAAATTCAGACGTCTGCAAACTCCCCGGGATTGTGGGTGTCTATGGGCAGTGGTGATCACTTACCATCAGGTGACCCAAGTGGGTGGGTGACGAGCAAGTGCTCGTTTGCCGTCCTTGTCGTATAAAAAAAGACGTAATTTAAAAAACAGCAGTCCGTTCGCAAAGAAGGTACTCTTAAAACGGATTCCTAAGTTTTCGCTTGCTTTATTAATAAAGACGATCCTAGTAAAATATCGCTGGCCACAGCGAACACTAAGTGGCTTGTCATGCACCTTTATAAAATTTGTTATTGTGTAGAATAAAGATCTAGTCCTGCTAACATCGTCTCACGGCCAAGCTACGGCTGCCGGCCACGCTGTGTAAAAAATTTTACTACTATTCTTTAAATGAGTATTGTAAATACTGATTTCATGCATAAATAAATTTACTATTAGAATGAAACATACTTTTAAACGATACTGTACAGTTTGTTAGTTTTTCTTCAGCTAGACCCACGGACCAACCACCCTCTGTACACCGCATCTTCTATAATTTACTTGGAAAGTCATTAAGAAAAAAGCCGCGGTGAGCGGATCGGGGGAGAGCGTCGTGTTTGGTTCATAGCTTGTCATCTCGCTTGTCATCTGGTCGACATTGAGCCGAGATTCGAGGCTAGAGAGATTTATAGGTGCAAATGAGCATATGCGTTTCGGAAACGTTCGCAATCACATTTGGTGTCCAGAGGGTGGGTGGTCCGTGCTTAGACCTAAGGGCAGCTAAGCGGAAGCGAATGAGGAATGTATTCTAACCTTAAGAGCGAAAGGAAAATAAATCAGTCGGCAATAGGTCGGGCGCAGGTTCCACGGAATCTGGATTTCCTTTTGCGAAGTTTGATGGTATCGCGTTTATTTAAGACGAGCTTGTAGTTGCTATGTGTTGTTAGTTTAGATTTAGATTTTACCAAAAAGGTGGTTCTTAGGTTTTCGCGCCTCAAAAGGAAAAACGGAACCCTTATAGGATCGCTTTGTTGTCCGTCTGTCTGTCTGTCGTTGGTAGAGGTGACTAAGGTAGCATGCTGAAATTAATATCAAATACTCAAGCCTGCAGTCCCTTGAAACTGTGACAAAACCAAACTTCTAAGTCAACGCAATCAAACGATACAGTCATTAAAAAGGTTGTTTCCATACAAATCGACGAACTGTGAAAACCTTCCAGTGAAGTACTTCCAGTTTTCCTAGAAACTTGAAATTTGGAAGGAACTTAAACTTGAAGTGAAAAAGAAACCATTTTCATATTTTGTTTCCCGTTGACAGTAAAATATTTTACAAATGGTAAAAACACACAAAGCGACCATTTAGGTCGTTTAGGTAGTTTCGTAACAGTAATTAGTTCTGACCTACTTTAATATGACTTAAACAAGGGAAGTACTTACTTTAAAAGTTACCACCAACGTCGTCGTTGTGACCTGCTAGTTCCATTTGAAACGTTTCCTTGGTCTAACTTCTTAATTACTTAGATAGTACCTATAAAGTAATTACAGTAAATGCTACAATATTCTTGAAGTCGTGTCTGAATTTATAACCGAATTTTCACTTTTTGACAAGCCAACTAAAACTACTTGTCGCTGATAAATGAATAAACTAAAATTAAATTATGACGCTTCAGCCTGTAATTCTGCATATACCTAACTGTGTTAAAAAAGTCCTTGTGAATTCCAAACTTTTCTTCACTCACCCAAAAACCTAAAACTAATCTAAAAATAAAATCCAAAATTAAAGCTAACACTAAATTATGACGCTTCAATCTTGAGATGAAATTCTCGAGTCGGAATCCTTTGTGTGGGCAATTAGAAACGTTGACTCCGCGCCTTGTTTACGATGGTGGCTGAAACGGGGTGAAGGGGGGAGTTGTAAATGAATTGCGGGGGTGTAATTAGCGGTAGAATGACGCGTATTATTTGGGTGAGCAATAAATGGGAAGCCTATTGAGGAGTCTTTATGTGGGAGTAGTCTATGTGGTGCCGTGGCGCAGTTGGTTACAGTACCCCTTCGAATGGCTTGCGTGAGAGGGTTCAGCCTATTTGGGACCTTTTCTAGTTAGGACGGAAGGAGAAAGATGGATAAAGCGATCAAGCGTCAAAACAAGAAAACTAGATCTTGAGAAAGGATTGAACGAAACCGTCGCTTAGATTTTTTTTTACAGGGAAATGACATACTCGTAATCCTGTTATTTTTAAATGCGTGTGAAATTTATTCAAATACATCATCATGCCAACCGAAAGACGTCCACTGCTGGACATAGGCCTCCCCCAAGGCTCTCCACTCAGACCGGTCTTGATATGAAATATATGACAAGTAGATATTTATTTTATTTCTGGTAGAGATCCCTTTGAGGGATTAGTTCGCCTTTGTGCATTTGCTTTTGTTCTGTTATCTGTTATTTTATGTTTGATGTGCAATAAAGAGATATACGTACATGCACATTTTCATTGACTCGTTTAATTCATTTGTCCCAGCTCTTGTGAACTTTATAAAGACCGGTACGATTGGCATTAAGATAATATTAGCTGTTATAATAAAACCAAGACAGCAAATTTGACGAAAAAAGAATCTGTGTCATGCTACGCTAGTATGTTTCAACCAAACAATTCGAGAGTACATTTCTTTGTACAGTCCATAAATTGTCTATAAATTAGGAATTCTGCAGACGAAACAAGCTCCTTGGCACAAATGGCATAGACTCAACGCCATTTCACGTAGCGTTATAGTGCGTACTCCCCACTTGTTTTATAGGACTGAAATAGTAAAGAAATAGGGTTCAAAATCTAACCAAGTGTATCAGTTCTATGGTACAAATGGAAAGTATGTATGTAGTATGTATGTTCTGTATGGCTTTTACGTGTGTACGATTGTGAAGAGACGTGTTTATGTGGTGCAATTTTTCTGAAGTACCTAAAAGCGTTGTATTGGTGGAGCACTCTAGCGTCATCTAGTTAGCCAATAGGTAGATTCTGATAAATAGTAAGTGAGCACGGGTGATGTCATCACTGCTCTAAATCGCGCTGTTGAAGTTTTTAAAGTAGATGGATTAATGGATGGACTTACGAGTGTAAGTTCTAAGTCTCTTCTAACATACGTAACATCTGCTTGGAGAAGAGATCTTTTTGATTCTGTTACAGAAGAGGTGCGTTAGGATATTAAGTACTTAACGTCAACAATCATGAAACCTGTAAGCCACATTTTAAACTGCATGGAATACTAACGTTAACGTCCCTGTACATTCTCGAAATGTATAAATTCGTCCGAAAACACCCTGACTTATACACACAAGCCAAAGATATATACAAGCGTTCCCATAACTTGCGGCATAGAAATAGGATGGTAGTGGGTACACCTATTAAATGAAAAATATATGCTAAGGGACCTTATGTGATGTCAGTGAGGATATACAACAGATTACCCAAAGAAATTTTAAAGGAAGAAAAGTACTACGCAATTTGTCAAGAGGTTAAAGAATTTTTTTATTATTAAAATACTTTTGTAATGTAAAGGAATATATGGAAAACAGAGACTTATAAAAAATAATCTTAGTTATACTGTTTTGAAATAGAATAGAATAGAAAATGGAATGGTTTATGATATATCAGTGACATTACCAGGTTTGACATATTGTTGTAATTTATTTTATTGTAGGTATTGTAATGACTGCGAATAAAATAAAATAAAATATCCTAGGTTAAGTATAGGTTAAGTAGTTGCTTTGCCCTAACAGGGTCCATGTAGCACTATATTATGTAAGTATCTGTCATCTTGTAATACCATGGTTGCGACGAATAAATGAATATGAATATGGAAGTTTTCCCCACAGTTGTAGTATTCAGTTATCGGTGTTACCAGTTAAAATGTACAATAGCAGTTAACTCACACCTAACTCGGGTCAGTTACAGTTGAAATTCATAATTTAATGCACGTCTCTGAAACTTTTAATTGTTCAGGATTATCATAAAATAAAAATAACCTTACAAAATTGCTGAAATTTTTGCGGTGTCAGAGAAAAATACTTTAATATAGTTAATTATAGCTTATAGATTATGACAATACACCATGACTATCGACGACTGGCTGGAGCTATAAGTATATTTATTTATTTATTTCACACATAAGCAACTATTATTACAGGTTATAACCTAATGCTATAGTGCCTGAATTATAATTTTACATTTATTTAAAAAACAAACTACTTATATTAAAACATAACATACGTACATGCACAGTTACGTTTACTATTTCGGTCATGGTACCATAAAATAAATCACTTTTATCAGCAACTAGATTCAGTGTGCGGACAGTACGGCTGAGGGGTGCGTTCCGAAGCAAGTTGGTCCGGCCTAGCGGCTCCACCAATGGCCGCGGCCGCCGCCGCCGCCCCGCATAGTCATCGGGCACGCGCAGGCTCAGTTGCTGTAATATGCCCGGGTTGCATACTTGCCCCCGTAGTACTTTGACCACTTAATAAGCGAGTGCTAAGTCTCTTCGTACCTCTAGTTTGTTGTACCCTACCATGCCAATATATGGCTCGATTCCATGTTTAAATCCTGCTCTTGACAGCGTAGTGTCTTGATATTGTTTAGTTGCGCAGCCAGACTGGCACAATACAGGTCACATATGTGGTGTTTATTAATTACTTGCTATTGTAAATATATTACGTATGTAGTTCGGACCATAGCAGAAGTGTCTCCTTTTCGCTCGTCATCAATGACTTTAGGACAATTTTTTTCTACGAAACAATGGAACCCGATTTACCTTCATTATTTCGCCTCCTTCTAATAAAAAATATACCAAATACTGTCAAGTTTACAATTTGCAACGGAAGCCTCCTGCGGACCAGTCGGAGCGTATCTCCTAATCCCCTATACTCGTTCGTTATATTGTTTTACGTAACGCGTTTACATGAGCATGCGCATAGTGCATCGGGCACAGCAGGCGAGAAGTGTATGACAAATATTTCCTTTGTTAAGTTTGTATACCGGATCAAGTGGAACGTGAAGATCACTTCGTTATCCATATGTGTGTCAACCAAAAGTAAATCAAAACTTGGTATATCTCCATCATGAAGTTTGGCATGAAGCAACGTCCCGTAATACCTACAAGTCTGTAGCTCTTAAGTTGAAGAAGAGTTAGGGATGCGTCTTGTCAATAAATGAAAAAGTACAAAACTTGCACGTTTCAGACCCTATTAGAAATGTTTGGAGAGTTCGATATTTTTTTTTAATTGAATCCTAAGTAATTATTATAAATGCGAAAGTAACTCTGTCTCTCTGTCTGTCTGTCTCTCTATGTGTCTGTTTGTTACCTTTTCACGGGAAAACCGCTGCACCAATTTAGATGAAATTTGGTAAGAAGATAGTTTGAATATTCAGGTATAACATTAGGTTACTTTTTCTTCGGGAAAATTATATGGTTCCCGCGGGATAGTGATTACTGAAATCTACGCGGACGAAGTCGTGGGCAACAGCCAGTAATTTATAATATTTAGGATGTAATTTCTGGAACTAATAAATGACAACTCGCTTAGATCTACACTTTAAAACGCAAATCGAAACACTGGAAAATGTATAAACGCCACCCTTTCTAAAAATAAAGACATGGCAATTATTCGTCGTAAACGCCGTGGTAGCCTTATCATTAGTGGTTTGACCTACGGCCTCTCAAGCAGAGGGTCGTGTGTTTAAGCCCCGGCTCACACCTCTGATTTCTTCGGAATTTATGTGCGAAATCACATTTGTAATTTATCATCAGCTTTTCGGTAAAAGAAAACATCGTGAGCGAACCAGCATATTCCTACGAAGCAGTTCAATGCTGTGTGTGAAGTTCCCAATCCGCACTGGGCCCACGTGGGAACTATATCCCAAGCCCTCTCATTGTGATATGAGGCCTGTGCCCAGCAGTGGGACGTAAAAATGGCTGGTGATGTTGATGATGAATTCAATGGTGTGTAGAAGTTCCCAATCCGCACTGGGCCGGCGTGGGAACTATAGCTCAAGCATTCTGAGGCGGCTTGAGCTATGATGAGGGCCTTTGAATGTGCCCAGCAGTGGGACGTAAATAAGGCTTTTTTTATACGACAAGGAAGGCAAATGAGCAATAAATGAGTCACCTGATGGCAAGTGCCCAGTGCAGTGGCCCATAGATGAAGAGTAACTATACGCCTAAATTAATACAATAACCGTGACTTAACATTACTCCCTACAACATGTGACGCACGTTATTGAATAATAGCTAGTAAGCACTAATTAGCTAATAAATATGTGTAACTAATCTGTAAGTCTTGTCTTAACTTGAGATATTGTGAATACAACATCTCAGTTATCTGGCATGGGTGATTTTACTTAAAGAACCCCCTTGGTCTCCTTCATTCTATATCTTAGACACCCGTAACCCCGGGGTTTTGAAGATGCGTTGTCAACCTAGAGGGCTAAGATGACATGCCCCTTGTGCCTGTGATTTCCTCGGCTGTCTGGTGATGGTAATGTATATTCGTCATTGTATTAATCGCTCCTTCTGTTTCTTTGCCACTGGAAACCCAGTCCGAACACGCGTCGGTGCCGACATAAATAATGTAAAAACGCCTGCACTCAGCCGAGCGTTCCGAAGGAAATCTCTTATTAAAATCTGTATTCCTTAATCATACCGTTTCGAGGGGGCGATAATCATGTACATCCAACATAGAGCTGCTCGGTTTGCCGATAATCAGGCCTCCGACAAGATGGAGCGACGACCTAATAAAGATCGCGGAACCGCGGTGGATGCGGAAAGCACAAGACCGGTCTGAGTGGAGAGCCTTGGGGGAGGCCGCCGTCCAGCAGTGGACGTCGATGATGATGATGAGGCGCTCTTTGCCGGTTTGATCTTAGAACTATATCCAGATAGAGGGAAAAAGTGTATGTACTTTCATCATCATCATGTCAGCCGAAAGACGTCCACTGCTGGACATAGGCTTCCCCCAAGGCTCTCCATCTTGTTGGAGGCGTACCGACATCTCGTCTCCCGGTCCGTGGACGCCATTCGAGAACCATCTGACCCTATCGGCCATCAGTTCTGCGAGCTATGTGCCCCACCCACTGCCACTTAAGGTTCGCAATTCTTCTATATGTACTTTGAACAAATTGATTCGTGACCCACAATATAACGTTCTATTTTCCTTAACGAACAATGCTATGTATGTCACTATGACGTTATCTGAGAAAAGGTTCCACGATGGGTCAGGACAGGAATCATAATTATCTTGTTTGATAGTACCACGCATGCCGAAAATAGCAGCTGAGAACTTCATTACGCGTAACAGCTTCCGCGTTCGACGTCAGGTTTTAAAAAATACCGCCAATTAACTGTTGAAACACCACCAAAAAGTTGGAGCTGTTAATCCAGGTAGACATAGTAGAAAAATCTTTCCCGTGGGCCAGACAAAAATCAATCTTATAACAGTGTTATGAACAGTTTAACAAGGGAGAGCTTTTCTCACTTTGACTATATTTCCTCACTAAATTACATTCGTGACGTCAAAATACGTACTCTTTCTATCCTGATAATAGTGCTTTGGGCTTGATCTGTTGGCTATGAAGAGGATTGTGCCATCTTTCTGCATGTATACCGAATTTATGATGAAGAGTATTCTGACGAACTCTTCAAGTTGCCTGCTGCTAAATTCCATTACCAATGGGAAAGTTTTTTGGCTGTTGATATTAAATCAAAGCTATTGTTCGTAATTGAACACCGTGAGTTCCAAAAGTCTTCAATATTTGCTTGGTGGTCGGAAGCCAATCTGTTACTTTTACAATTTCCCTAAGTGTTTATTTCATTATTCAATTTCATAACCGTATTTTCCTCCGAATAGGAAAACAATACGAACACTGCTCGTAGCGACAAAAGCAGCCAGTAAGGTAATGTCCCTGTGCTCGACACTGTTATAATAGTTGACACCTTCAATCTTAATACGATGACCGGATGGCCCAGTGGTTATAGAACCTGACTACGAAGCTTGAGGTCCCGGGTTCGATCCCCGGTCGGGGCCGATGTCTGTATGATATATCAGCCGAAAGAAGTCCACTGCTGGAGATAGGCCTTCCCCAAGGATCTCCACGACGATCGGTCTTATGCCAATAGCTTCCCGCGATCTTTACAAGATCGTCCGACCACCTTGCGGGAGGCTTACCAACATTTCGCCTTCCGGTACGCGGTCGCCACTCTAGAACCATACGGTCCCAACGGCCATCAGTTCTACGAACAAAGTGCCCCGCCCACTGCCACTTAAGGTGTGCAATTTGCTGAGCTATATCGGTGAAAATACGAACTTTTATATTTATGTATGTATTTATCTGTGTTTAAGTATGTTTATCCGTTGTCTAGTACGAGTACTCATAACGCAGGCTCTGCTTAATTTGGTATAGGGCAATTGGTGTTATTTGTCCCCCGATATTTATTTATTTAATACGTAGGTAGGTGGTAGGTGAGAAGCAGGGTGTTGATTATTGGAATAAGCGCGTCAACCATTGTGACGTTTACGACGGTAGCGACCCGGACGTCACTTCCTCAAAGTCCTACAATACCGCAAAGTACAAAATAACTAAAACGAATAACAAGCTCATTTTCTACAGCAAAACACGTAGATTTTTTTGATGACCAAACAAATCCATTAACCACGATTTGTTTGTGTGTACGAAAGTATTCACCCCTACTCTGTGTACACTTCGCACAATAGTCGCTTTTAGTCTAATGACTTCTGAGAAAGTATTTGTCACGAAAACACGAGGGGAAGGGTACAGTCTGCGTCAGAAATAACGAAACGATTTATTGAATCAGGCGTTAACTTTTTTGGGGTTCCGCACGTCAAAAAGAAAAACGGAACCCTTATAGGATTACTTTGTTGTCCATCTGTCTGTCTGTCTGTCAAGACCCTTTTATATTTATTTATTAACTAGCTTATGCCCCGCGGCTTTGTCCCAGTGAAATGTTTTAAATTGGGCTAGTTCCTTATCCCGTGGGAATTTGAAAAGGTACGTAGGTAGGTAGGTAAGGTACTAACAGTTTTAACAGTTTTAAATGATTCGCGGTTTGCCGCTTTGGCTTGGTTTGTTTGGCGGTTTGATTCGGTGTTTGCCCGTGATCATAATGCATGCAAATTCATCGAAATATCGGGAGCTCATCAAACCTATAAGGTAATCGCGGTCAATATCCCGTTTTCATTATATCTAATTGCAACATGCTATTCTCATAATAGTCGTCGATTACACTAAGCACTCTGTTTCATCTGGCTGGTAACGGACTTCGGTTTCAAAACTTATTAAATACAGAACAGGAGTAGGTAGGTACATTTTTGAAGTTTGAATCTGTTCGTCTGTCTGTGACATCAAATCCAAATCGGTCTATGATTTGGATGCAGAAGTTTCATCAAAATCAAACAGCCGTGATTGAAATAAAAATTTCGACGGTTTTTTAACATGTCCAAATTGTGGATATTTTAAACTTACTGTTACAAAATACAAACCTTAAGCGTTTAAAATTAAAATGGAACTCACTGCATAAATATTTAAGGCCTGGAAAAATTATTTAAAAAAATGGTACCAAATAACTATTTGAACATTTCATTCACGACTCTGACTGTACCGTCGGCATGAAAAGGCGTTCGTCGTTAGAAAAGAAGCACATAATGGATACATTTATTTATTTCTTGAACTTGACTCTATAACTCGGAAGCTTACTAACGAAAGCGTGTGTAATATTTAATCGTGGCATGGTTTTACTACTTTATTGTTAACTTCATTTCAAAGTTATGTCATTAGGTTTTGTGTTATTTTCAAACACGTTCTTTAGTACACAAGTAAGCATGTTTAGTGTTTTTCTACATTAGAAAAAAGGTAAACAATCTTGAATGAAAATAATCGATTTATTGATTATTTTTGTTTTTTATTTTTATGAAACATTCATAGAATGAAATTCAACATACAATGACAATGCAAAGAAAAATTCGTTAAGCAGCTGGACTTGAACCAGCAACCTCGGTAATCCGTACCACGCTCCACCAATTAAGCTATACTTAACGTTGGTGTACCTAACGAATTTTTCAATGCCTTGTGTCATATTTTATTTGGAAGATCTCTCCTCAGCGCCATCTATGAGTAGCTTAATCAAGCAGCTCACCCACTACGGAACTTCTACAGTTACGCATTAGTGGCAAGAGATGGAGCTATTTTCTGAATCAATGAAAATAATCGATTTATTGATTATTGATTTATTGATTGACACAAGGCATTGAAAAATTCGTTAGGTACACCAACGTTAAGTATAGCTTAATTGGTGGAGCGTGGACGGATTACCGAGGTTGCTGGTTCATGTCCAGCTGCTTAACGAATTTTTCTTTGCATTGTCATTGTATGTTAAACAATCTTGACCTGTGTTTTTATTAAAAACTACTTGTACAAAATAAATAACAGCAAGTAACAATTAAATAACAATGACATAAATATTTATATATATTGTTATGGTTTTATGCATAACGGTTACTTAGTGATTTTTAAAAAGCGTTTTCCTAAAAAACAGAACATCTAGGTAGTACCTATATTTCCTCATTTTATTTTACAAAATTTGTGCTATTCTCATTATTGTAAGAGATCGTTTTTAAGCGATAAGACCGCCTATTGTCTACCATACCAGTTTTCTGTAATCTCCTTGTACTGTTTTGTGGTTTTCAATAGAGAATATTTGTATTGTGTGTGTGCTATGCTGCATGCGAGCGTAGTTATATATTCCTCATTTTGATTAGTCGAAAGCCTCTCGTCTAAACGTTACTCAGTCTAATATGGCAATTAATTAGCAAACTCAGATTCAATCTAAAAGTCCTCGCGGAAACATTTTCCCGGGAAACATTCACATTTGCTTGTGAAGTTAATTTTTTAGATGAACTGAGGGACGGTGCCCGGAATTATCATGGCAGCGAGTCCCTGTCGCAGTAGATGTTGTTACGAGCAGTACCTAAGTTTGTTACTTTCATTAGCCGTAGCGATTTCAGTTGCAGAAAAAAATGAGGAAGTCGAAAAAATTCACTGGAAAGAATAGTACCTATAAAACAGTACCGTGACTGACTGACTGACTGACTGACAGACAACGCACAACCTAAACCACTGGACCTAGAGACTTGAAATTTTTCAAACATATAGGTACCTTGAGTATCCTAGAGGTGCGATAAGAAGGAATTTTTCGAAATTCCCACTGGATAGGGAACTAACCCATTTTTAAATATTGCACGGGGGCAAAGCCGCGGGGCATACGCTAGTGGTCTATAAAACGGCTCCATAACGAATTAACGCTAAGCACTTTTCGATATGTTTATACTTTTTCGACATATTTTTGAGTAAGTGGTAGTAGGTATGCACTCATATTTTGCACTTCAGATTGCATATTATTGAGCTTACATTAATGATTAAGATTACATTTAATTTTAGTTTTTATTACAAACTCTACTTCCTTTTTAAATGATTCTGATACTGTTTAAAAGAGGTCTACCGTGCTAGGAGGTACCAAACGAGATTACAATAAAACTCGAGGGAGCGCGTCTGCAGCGGCGCGGCGCCGTGTACTTGCCAATTGGAATTGACACGTTGCCATCGAGTTTATGTTTCGTTGCCATTGCCACTTATTTTATGATTGGGTGCAAACGTTCGAGTTATTAATAAAATGTTTTGTCCTTACTGCATGTTTGGGTGAAGGTTTTTGCTTGACATGCATGGAGATAAAATGTTTGAATTTTCATACAGCTTAAATATATCAGTAGTAGGTAGATACGGAGTCAAAAGCACACTTTTTTTTTAATCTTCATATTTCAGTAAGGTTGGATTTTGGGAGAGCCTACTATTTTATTTACTTCAAAGGAAAGCCATTAGTCATAATTGTGATATTTTTAGCAACTTTTTAAACCACTCCAGCCCCCTCCCCCAGGTGATACGATACCTACGTGGTGAGGCTTTAGACTAACCTCCCTCCCTCCTAACCCAAAAAGACGTGTATGTTTTTTCGTATTTGGTAGTTTTTTTTAAACAGGTAATAATTTAGCAATTGAAATTAGTCGTCATCCCAATTTTAATCGTGATAGTGGATGGTCGGTGCCCCCAAGTTGGAAGACTGTGCTAAATACTGCGTCAACGGTGAATGTGGACGAGCCTTTACAGAGTGATGTGGTCAGTGTAGTGTGCTACCCTGCATTTGACAATAATAAAAATGACGATGAAAACGAGGGTAGTTGTGTGCCGCTGTCAGCTGCGTCTAGTAGTCGCGCGAGCAGAGCCGCGGCGCGCAGTGTGCGTCTCGCCGCCGCTGGGTCGTGCGCTCCCAGAGGAAGGACTACGAATTAGTCCGAAACAATTCGGGCTAAACTCGACTTATATACGTGAGTGATCCGTTTTTATTTCACTATGATTGAGTCTCACGGTAGTTTCATGTTAAAAGAGGTAATAATTTAATTTATTTATGATGTGATATTACGGTGATCATTTCCAAACCTACCAGAGAACTATGAACTGTAATGAAAAGTGATATAGTACTTTTTGGTGTGTCATTTTCCATGAGTCCAGAGGTGATTAGGTCCGAGCCGCGAGGCGAGACTCGAGACGAGTGAAAATGACACTTCCGCACGAAATACAATGAGGGAGTGGGCCGGCATGAGCTTCCCTACCACCACCCGCTGGCAGCCTTAGTAAAGTAAAAAGCACTAGCGCGAAAAATCCATCTACCCGCACGGTACGTAGCCACAAAAATCCATCTACCCGCACGGTACGTAGCCACAAAAATTCATCTACCCGCACGGTACGTAGCCACAAAAATCCATCTACCCGCACGGTACGTAGCCACAAAAATCCATCTACCCGCACGGTACGTAGCCACAAAAATTCATCTACCCGCACGGTACGTAGCCACAAAAATCCATCTACCCGCACGGTACGTAGCCACAAAAATTCATCTAACCGCACGGTACGTAGCCACAAAAATCCATCTACCCGCACGGTACGTAGCCACAAAATCCATCTACCCGCACGGTACGTAGCCACAAAAAGTACCACTTTTTAAGCAACTGTATTAAAAAAAACTTTCTGACGTACTTTTCCGATTTAGTTTGCCACTTAGCACTTAACGCGAGACATTCGTATTACTCATGGTATTGTAATAACAAATGCCAGTGCATTTACAGTTACAGTGAACAAAAAAGGAAATGCCTTTACCTAGTTAGTTTTCTACCTTGCTCGTTTTTTGTTATGTTTTGTGGTGTTCAATAAAAAGTATCTGTACCTGTTGTATTGTATTGTATTTTAGTGAGTCATTAGCAGTCTATGGACTAGATAACTAATTGTAGCAAGTACCTAAAGGAAAGTCAGATACGCTGTGTTACATTTTATTACAGTGCCCCTCGCTCTGAATGTCAAATATAAAAATTCCTCTGTAGTATTTTGGATTCCGTGCTTTTGCTGACTCTTTCGAATACCTACATAATAAATACATATTAGAGTTAGGAACTTCGCGTTGGATAAAATAAAATCTTTTTTCTTTACAGTTCTCTGTGTAAAGTTAAAAGAAATGCCTTTGTAATTAATTGAATAAACAAAATTAAAAAGTACAAGAGAAACTCAATCAAAAGGACTAATCATTCTTTCAATGTGTTTGAACGATTGAAGACAATAGCTAATGAAGTAACAAAAGAACAATAAAATTAGCTTTAAAAAAATCTAGATAATTTTCCTTTTGAGACATGAAATCGAGTTGAAAAGAGACTATTGTTAGCTCAGGAGCTGAAGAGGTTTTTTGCACTTTCCGGCGAGCGAAAGCATTGTTTGGGCGTTACGGATTTCGCAAGAGTCAAGTTAGTTTTTTGAAGCATTTTACTTTACACAAAATACCTAAAGCTTGCTGGGATTTACAAGCACAGAGTTGATATTAAGCTGCAGCAGTGCTTTGCTTTGGTAAAAATGTTTTTATTGTTTCGCTGCTATTTTGAATGAAGTTACTCTGAATGTAGTCTTTATTTTCAATCAAATTTCTGCAATCTTCTTTAGTAAAACACCTATATAGCACTAAACTATTGATCAATTTTTGTCGGATAACAATATTATTATATAGCTAACTTTACTGCTAAGTGCAATATTGGTTGGCACCACCATTTTATAGCAATTTTCAAATATAGGTAGTCAAGAATTGTGACAAGAATTTTTATGACTTTCGCCACTTTTAACATACGTTTACTTGACCACTAGGCTGAATTTAAATTGCCAAATGCATTAAAATAAGGTTAAAACTCCTTTCCGCTCCCAGTTTAAAATTTTAAAACTATGAGCTTGTAGCCGAGTAGTTTTTCTTTATGGATGCATTTCCTTTGGTGTAGTTTTAGTAGCGGGATCTTGTTTCACAGAAACAATTTTATCTTATTTTATTTATCTTTTCCGTGGTATTTCGTGTTGTGTTTTTCAATGATAGGCAATGTGACAGTCTTACTTTTTTTGTAATGCCTTTTTGTTTAAATGTCCCATGGCAAACATGCAGATATTTTTTAAGTTAACATGTTACTTATATCTGTGCGTGTAGATCCGAAACGGATTTAACTGCAAAAGTTCAAAACTAAGTTGAACAAAATCGATTTCAGCGTATTTGAGATATTAACTTTGAAAATGGAATTGTGGGTGTTTTTCAAGAATGTAGTTGTCAACACAGTACAAAGCAATAAGTTTTGAACTGCTGTCTGTACGCACTAACCTACATCAAGACGGCCTATTATATCTTCTCCTTTTTTTAAATCTTATTTATTGTACTGATTTGTGGTGTTCGATGAAGTTACTTATCATGTCGACGGTACTCTGACACAACTCGTATATAAGCTTTGGCGAAAATGGAATAACCACTCTAAACCGCGAACCTAAGGCGGTTATTCCAATTTCGTCAAAGTTTATATACTAGGTTGAGTCAGACGCCCCGTCGACATACCTACCTAGGCGAGTGACCCATTTAAAATTCGGAGTTATCTAAGTTAGTTGCAACAACAATACTCCAACTTACGTATGAAAAATTGCACTCTTCACAGCTAGCATCCGCATTTCCGCACACTCATGAAACTCCAAGACTTCGGAGCTATAAAATAATAAAAAGCTCCACATAAGCCCTGTAAAAACTTCCCACCTCAGACACCCAGAATAACCTTCAAAAGGCAACATTACTTCATATTACTTGCATATTTTTATTACGTACAGTAAACTGAACGCATGGAACATACAACTTTCGTATTCTTCAAAAATGCTTCGTAACGCCAAGTGTTTGAGTGTAAAATGCTAAGGAAAGCGGTGCCACGTATATTACTTTTATAACCCCCATGAATGACGGCTCACTTCGTACAGGCTTTGGGTTGTAAACAAAAAATGACAAATTTTATACCATGAAATATAAATTGGTAGCAGTTTCCTCCGGTTACGCTCAAAAACGTAAACTTCAGTTTATTTCAGTCAATCATTGGTCTTGCATGGTCTATGGAGTAATTACTGCTTAAAAATTGAGAAACAACCTAACCAACTTGGAAAAGTTGGAAAACCCCAGACATTTTATTTATAAGTTCAATATCTCAAAAACGGTTTTAAATGTTTCGCGGTTAATTGCATTAGCCACAATGAAAACGAAATATCGGGAGCTCATCAAACCTATAAGGTAATCGCGGTCAATATCCCGTTTTCATTATGTCTAATCTCAAAAACGGTTGAACCTTTTTTCATTAAACTGAACTAACTAAATTTCATTCGTTCATTCGTTTAGGAGCTACGATGCCACAGACTTATACATATAACAAAAACATGAAAGTACTCGTGCGAGCCCGGGTTCGAAGCTACGACCCTCTGGTTAAGATTCCGTAGCTAATGTCACTTGTTTTTTCGAAAAAAATACTGTGCCAAGTTTCTTGCGACGCATTCTTCTTGACAATCATGGCCTTTCCGAAAGCGCTGGTAGACTCAAAAAATTATATGTGAAAGAGCATGCAACTGCCTATTTGCTAAATAAAATTTTGAATTTTGCTATTTTTTTTTTATTTTGATCACGCTCCAACTTTTGTGGTGGTGTATTGTTAAACAAAAAGATATTCTGTTTTTAAAACCTTACGTCGCATGCCGTAATGGTCGGATGCTGGAACGCGTAATGGAAGACATAATGAAAACAGGATATTGACCGCGATTACACTATAGGTTTGATGAGCTCCCGATATTTCGACGCAATTACATGCATCATGATCACGGGCAAACATCCCGTTTTCATTATGTCTATTGGAATTAATCGCTAATCGTTTAAAACTATTACGCGTAATGGAAGATTCTCCGCCCTTCTTCTCAGCACTTTATTAGGTATAGTTGAATTGAGAAATGTTTTTACATGTCAATGTGCTTATGACATTGACATAAGATTGATTTTTGCCTCACCCGTTGAAAAACTTGTTTCACTAGACCTGAACTTTATCGGCCTTATTAGCACGATAATAGCGCACTCTACATCCAAACTAGGTTATCTAGCTGGCATTAGTTTGGCACCCGGAGTAACCCGGCTGCCCCGTTATCTCGTAAATCCCCAACTTCTACCAGAACCGGAACATTGGACATTGGCAGTTAGGAATTCTACAGAAAAATACACCTGCCGCCTCCGATACGGGGAAATACTTTAGGAAAGTGTTCCTATTTTTAAACCCTTATTGTGTGCATTGTGCGTGTGTTTCTCTAAAGTTTATGAAAATGAAATGAAACTAAATGAAAATGAAATGAATATTTTTTACAACGGAAATGGTTCCTTAATTAATTAATTATAAAATAAAATAGAATAAAAAATAGTGACTATCTCGGGCATCTTGGTCCTGTGATGACTGGCTGGCTTATGCAGTACTTTTGATGTTTAATAAAGGACTTTGTATTTAGTATTTTTAACAGGGATGTCCACTAGCTGTACCTAATGATCCAAAAGTCATAATACTACTCCTAAGTTAGCATACTAATGGTTAAACGGTGTATAGTTAAAGTGAGAAAAGCTTTCCCCTGTCTAAATGCTTATGACGTTGTCATAAGATTGATTTTCGCCTGGCCCGTGGGAAAGGTTTTTCTGCTATGTCTATAACATCTCCCTCTCTGACACGACGGTAAGAATTGATGACGAAAACATCACAATTACAGTTTTTTTAACGCCCGACGAAAAAGAGGGGTGTTATAAATTTTACCTGTGTATTTGTGTATCCGTACAGACAGATGTCTGTGGCACCATAGCTCTCAAACGGATATACCGATTTCAATGCGGTTTTTTTATTCGACAGCTAGTTTAATTGTGATGGTTCTTAGCTAAGTAACATTAAAATAGGTTTACTAGTTTTTGAAATATAGAACATTGAAATGAAAATGTCGGGGGTTTTTCAACTTTCCTAAGTTGGTTAGGTTATTACAAAGGATTTCATCACCTATGTATATTATCAAACCCGACCCACGGTGGCACAGACAGATAGACTCGTAAAACACTAATAAATAAACATGTGGCGACCGTCTTTCCAGTGACTACACCAGACTACGGCGCCATATTGTTCATGTATGACAGATGACAGATGTCACCACCACTCCCGCCAGAGAGAGACCAGGTTGCGCCCTCGCACGTATTTAGTTTTATAGTGTTACTTACAATAATTGAGTTAACACTATTATTAAGAATAAACTTGTTATGCTGATTATAAGTGTCACGAACAACATCTGCCGTTTTATTACTTACAAGGCGTATAGCAACGCCAAATTGGTGACCACGAACGCGAATTGAACGCAAACGGCACCGCTACACGCGGCGTGAAGCTGGTGATTTTTTCTGCAACCTGAGCTGTTATTTCTCTCGGCAAGATCAAAGCCTATGTTCCCAAGGCTGTCTACTGGCGAACCAAGATAGCGGCAAACAAGCTCCGAGTTTTCCACTACACGAGATTTCGTTTTGGGACCAGCCTAACCCCCAGTCCAGCCGCGAAATCGTGGAAAGTGTTTTAGCGACAAGTGCAGTGTATAATTATTTCACGTCGGTACGGCAGCGAACGCCGGGAGAGGACATTGACCTTCGCTCGAGAGACAGGTGACATCGAACTTTGCCTAATATCATAAAATTTGTATCACTAACTAAAAACGTTTTTTTTTAACCATTCGAAATTGCTATTTTAACACGCAGATGCTACAGGGACATTATCTGCCTATCTCTTGATATACATATATTTTGTTGTTACTCATTAATAGTCACATTAAGTTATCTAACCCCGGAGCCTGCCATAACACAATATTGCTGTAAACAAACATTGTTATGGTACTAACTAGAGGTGTGTTGATATAGTGTGTATATACATACACACGGTTATTGATATTTTTGACCTGATACCTATTGTTGCCTGGAATGAAAACATGCTATATTTCTATGCAAATTCTTATTGACGTCTTAATTGAAATCTTATTGACTAACATTAATTTCTAATAACCAATAGTTTTTGTTGAGTATTGATCCAAAAATCGTGACAACCGGGCTGGGTTCACATTATTGCATAATTGGGTTATAATAACATCTTGGCTGAGAATACCAATATACTATTAATTGCACTGTATATTAATATTATTTTTTTGTTGTGTCATTAACCAAAATAATTGAGCTTGGTGTGTAATGCTAATCTTTTTAGGGTAAAGGTTCCTTTAACCAACTAATTGTGCATTGCTTATTTTGGGTGGTAGTATCTGGTGTGTATTTAGGTCAAGACACCTGAAACATGGCCGACGCTGAATTGAGAGCTCAGTTGGAGGAATTGCGCAGTAAAAATGCATCACTACAAGCGCAGCTTCAAGTACAACAGGAACCCAAACAGGGCACATCTAACCAACAAGCCGCAGCAGCCGGGCCAACCGAGCAGGTCTGTAGGATCTCGGTAAAGTTACCTCCGTTTTGGAGCGACAGACCAGCAATTTGGTTTGCCCAAGCAGAAGCTCAATTCCATTTAGCCGGTATTAATAATGACATGACAATGTATAGCCACATCATTGGGATGATTGATCAAAAACTTATTGGGGAGATTGAAGATATAATTATGAACCCCCCAAAGGAAGAAAAGTATCAAACTCTAAAAACAGAGCTCATCCGACGACTATCAGTATCAGAGCCCCAGCGAGTAGAACGCCTCTTGAGTGATGAAGAAATTGGTGACAGAAAGCCATCAGCTTTCTTTCGACATCTTCAATCCCAGGCAGGAACATCAAAAGATGATAGCATATTGCGTCAACTATGGATGCGGCGTCTACCACACCAAGTGCAAGCCATTCTGGCCGCACATTCTGACCTGGGCATCGAAAAACTAGCCGAGCTTGCTGATAAAATCATAGAGGTTGTGCCGGGTCCACCCAGGGTGTGCGCTGTTGATAAAGATTCAAATGAACTCTCCTCGCTCAAAGACTGTGTGATGCAGCTGAGCATGCAAATAGCTGCTCTTACTACCACACAGCAGCGTGGCCGTTCTCGCAACAGATCCATGTCCCGGAATAAGAGCCGCAACGGTACCCCGGTACCCAAATTGTGCTGGTACCACAAGAAATTTGGCATCAACGCAACCAGATGCACAGCCCCGTGTGAATGGAAGGAAAACCCCAACAGCAATCAGTAACGGCGGATACTGATTGCTGCACCATTGAACACAACAGCCGCCGCCTATTTGTTACAGATAAATCAACCAAACACCAGTTCCTCATCGACACCGGGTCTGACTTATGCTGCTATCCTCGCAACTGGCTCCGAGGGCAGAGAAAATCTACTGACTGGGAGCTTAGTGCAGCAAATGGCACCACCATCAAAACCTACGGTACTGTCAACCTTAAATTAGATTTCGGATTGCGCCGAGAATTTTCGTGGCAATTTGTAGTAGCTGACGTCAGCACTGCCATCATAGGATCAGATTTCTTGTCACATTATCATCTTTTACCCGATTGTCGCACAAAAAAATTGGTTGATGGCACTACCGGACTGAATACGGTTGCTTTTGCTGCTACGAGTAAACAGTCCAGTGTCAAAGCTATAGATCTCCAGAACTCTTCCTACGCACAAGTGCTTGTTGAGTTCCCCGACGTTGTCAGACCTCCTGGACTCCCACGTACAGTGAAACATAACACTATGCACCACATAAAGACCACCGATGGACCACCCGCCTCATGCCGTCCCCGTCGTTTAGCACCTCAAAAGTTGTCTGCCGCAAAAATCGAATTCGAAGACATGGTAAAGAACGGCATCGCAAGGCCTTCACAAAGCGCTTGGTCCTCTCCATTGCACATGACCCTAAAAAAAGACCAGTCATGGCGTCCATGTGGCGACTACCGCGCCCTGAACGCCAGGACTATCCCCGATCGGTACCCTGTCCGGAACATCAATGATTTTGTCAACAACCTTTCCGGAGCTAAAATCTTTAGCACCATAGATCTGGTAAAGGCGTATCACCAAATACCAGTAGCTGAAGAGGATATTCCCAAAACCGCTATCGTGACCCCGTTCGGCCTCTTCGAATTTCCCTTTATGACTTTCGGGCTACGCAACGCCGGTCAAACCTTTCAGCGTTTTATCGATGAGGTCACGCGGGGTCTCGACTTCGTTTTTCCCTATGTGGACGATATCCTCGTGTTTTCTACTGATGAAAACCAGCACAAGGAACACCTCAAAATGTTGTTTCAACGTTTAGAAAGCTATGGAGTGGTTATTAACCCAACGAAGTGTAAGTTCGGAGTCAGTGAGGTCGTTTTTCTAGGTTTCCATATTAGTCCTGAGGGCACTCGCCCACCACAAGATAGAATTCAAGCTATGGTTGATTTCCCGCCTCCGAGAACAGTGCAGGGCATGCGTCGTTTTCTTGGCATGTTAAATTATTACCGGCGATTCGTACCGCATGCCGCTCAGTTCCAAGCTCCGCTGATTGAGGCCGTGATAGCCACTAATGGCAAAGGTGCCAAACCATTTATATGGTCGCCTGAGCTATTAAAACATTTTGAAGCTTGTAAAGCCAGCCTTAGTAACGCTATTCTGTTGCAGCACCCTGTCAATGATGCACCTCTTGGACTGTTCACGGACGCATCTAGTGCCCATGTGGGATCTTGCCTGCAACAAAACATCGATGGCCTTTGGCGTCCACTAGCTTTCTTCAGCAAAAAGCTTACCCCAAAACAAACACAGTGGCCCGCGTACTATCGAGAACTACTGGCGGTGTACGAAAGCGTACAACACTTTCGCCACATTCTTGAAGTACAGCACGCGGTAATTTACACTGACCATAAACCGTTATTGTACGCTTTCGTACAGCGCAGAGAAAAACTTCCACCTATGCAGCTGAATCAGCTATCCTTTATTGGTCAATTCACGACAGACATCCGATACATCAAAGGAGAAGACAACGTCGTTGCAGACGCGATGTCTCGGGTCGAGGCCATATCAGTCGAAGAAAATTACGAGGCCCTGTCCAAATCACAGGAAACTGACCCTGAGCTTGCTGATCTACGCCGGAGTGACTCAGGGTTAAACTTAACTAGACTAAATATTCCAGGTACTGATGTTTTTGTCCATTGCGATGTGTCAACAGGCAAACCGCGTCCTTATTTGACCCCTCCGTTTCGCCGCGCAGCATTTGACAAGTTACACAACCTGAGTCACCCCGGCGTGAGAGCTACCACCAGGTTATTAACGACTCGCTATGTTTGGCTTTCAATTAGAAACGACTCTAGACGGTGGGCTCAGTCTTGTGAAGCGTGTCAACGCAGTAAAGTTGCAATACATAATTCCTCCCCTCTTGACAGCATTGAGCAGCCATCCGGTCGATTTATGCATATCCATATTGACATCGTAGGCCCTCTGCCGGCTAACAACGAGTTTCGTTATTGTTTAACAGCCATTGACAGAGTCTCAAGGTGGCCAGAGGTTTGGCCCATGCGCTCCATAACCGCCGAAGAAGTAGCCGATACATTCATCCGAGAATGGGTGTCCCGTTTTGGCGTGCCGTCGGTCATCACAACAGATCAAGGTACTCAGTTTGAGTCTGATTTGTTCCGTCGACTTATGCAAAGTTTTGCCACCAAGCGCATCAGGACCACAGCATACCATCCATGTGCCAACGGCATGATAGAACGAGTTCACCGGCAGTTAAAAGCTGCCCTGATGTGCCATTCTGACTCCTGGATACAGGCTCTACCTTTCGTCCTACTGGGCATGCGAACAGCTTTTAAAGAAGACCTAAAATCTACAGCTGCAGAGATGCTCTATGGAGAGCCTCTCCGCCTACCTGGAGAAATGTTAGTCCCTTTTCCTAGCGGCACAGATAACTCGGAGGATCCTGCCGACTTCGTCAGTCGACTGCGCCGAAAAATGTCGTCTCTTCGACCAATACCAGCGTCTCGGCATTGCAGACCAACAGCTTTCGTCTCGAAGGCGTTGGCCTCATCGTCTCATGTATTTCTCCGCGACGATACGGTTCGACGCCCACTACAGCCTCCCTATACCGGACCCTTCCGCGTACTAAAACGATCAGATGACAAGAAGACATTGACTCTAGACATCAAGGGCAGGCAAGTCGTAGTGAGCATTGACCGGGTTAAACCAGCATTCACTGAACAGGACGGCCATGCAGACCCCGCTCCTATCACAGCCCCAATTGACCCAATTCCACCAAGGACCTCGTCGAAGAAAGAATCTCAATCGCGGCCTGCAGAGACCTTACCGGCAGATACTGTTACTCAACATAAGCGACTGGCTATAAGTCGGTCTGGTCGGATTATAAAATTTAACACTGTTAAAGACTTTTGTTATTTTTAGTTTCTCTGTCAAATGTATTAGACATAAAATTTAGTACTAGTATTAGAGATTTTAAAACTGTTAAAATCTGTCAATTGTAGATCCGAAGATCTATATTTTGTCATGTTTGTGTACGTGTACCCTTCTCCGTGGGGGGGTGGTGTGGCGACCGTCTTTCCAGTGACTACACCAGACTACGGCGCCATATTGTTCATGTATGACAGATGACAGATGTCACCACCACTCCCGCCAGAGAGAGACCAGGTTGCGCCCTCGCACGTATTTAGTTTTATAGTGTTACTTACAATAATTGAGTTAACACTATTATTAAGAATAAACTTGTTATGCTGATTATAAGTGTCACGAACAACATCTGCCGTTTTATTACTTACAAGGCGTATAGCAACGCCAAAAACATTTTAAATAGCGTTTCTCTTTACATTCCAGTTAAAAACCCATTCCAACGGAGGTCCTTAAACTTTTTATTCCAACACTACGGAAACTTAATAGTTTTTCTGTCTCATCGGCATAAAATATGCAGGCATTTGTATACAGGCCGGATTTAAGTTGTCAACTCAATCTTAGCTGAGCTTTGAGCGGCGCTGCTTATGCGGCCTGAAGTGGCTTTATACAGCTACTATACAACCAGTAGTCGCAAAAGTACCTAACGTTGAACTATCGCGAGATTCAATCATAGAGTTTTTTTTATACGACTGGGAAGGCAAACGAACAAGTGGGTCACCTGATGGTAAGTGATCAAACTCAAACTCAAACTCACAACATTTATTGACATGAAATCACACTACATCACAACTGCCCATAGACATGCACAACCCCGGGGGGGTTTGCAAATACGTTGCCAACCTAGAGAGCTAAGATGGAATGCCTCTTGTGCCCGTAATCACACCGGCTATCTTACTCTCCACACCGGAACACAACAGTGCAAGCATTGCTGCTTAGCGGTAGGAGTAGCTAGTAAGATAGTGGTATATAGTGATCCGGACGGACCTCGCACAAGGTCCTGCCACCCGCAAAAACTTAAACGAATCACTCATAAAATTAGACGTAATGAAAACGGGATACTGACCGCGATTACCTTATAGGTTTGATGAGCTCCAGATATTTCGACGCAGTTACATGCATCATGATCACGGGCAAACTCATTAAACCTATAAGTTAATCGCGGTTAATATCCCGTTCTCATTATGTCTAAAAGTCGTGATTGCTTAGTGGTTTGACCTAATGGCCTCTCCTCTCAAGCAGAGGGTCGTGGTTTCAAACTTCGGCTCGCACCTCTTGAGGTTTTTCGGAATTTATGTGCGGAATTACATTTGTAATTTATTATGAGCTTTTCAGTGAAGGAAAACATCGTCAGGAAACCCGCACACTCCTGCGAAGCAATTCAATGATGTGTGTGAAGTTCCCAATCCGCACTGGGCCCGCGTTTGAACTATAGTCCAAGCCCTCTTATTTTGAGAGGAGGCCTGTGCCCAGCAGTGGGACGTAAAAAAGGCTGGTGATGATGTGATGATGATGATGTATTTAAGAAATTTAATTATCTGCATAAAGGCCTTACATTATTATTAATAATAATAAACGTGTGAAGCAGGGTGTCAATTATTGAAGCTAGCGTGTCGATCATTGGGACGTTTACGATGGTAGCGACCCGGGGGTCGAGCACGACTTTACGAAAGCTGAGAATGAGAGGGCAGCTCTCATTCTGCGAGGAGGCCTCTGCCCATCAGTGGGACGTAAAAAAGGCTGGTGATGATTATATCTAATGCAATTAACCGCGAATCATTTAAAACTATCACTCATAAAATGTACGTCAGTTTAGCCAGATCTTTAGGACTAATTCGTGATAATACCCAGAAAACCAGAAAAATATGTCTTACCCGAATTCTTGACATTCTGTGTCACGTGACACACCCTTGTTACACTAAAGTTAGTAGGTATACATTATACTACTAAAGTTTGTTAGTTAGCAGTACTAACTTTAGTGTAAGGGTATGGCACGTGACAGGGTCAAGTACTCAGGTTCGATCTCGGGTTTAGTCATATTTTCGGCTTTTCTGTTTACTCCTGTTTCAGTGAGTATTTTAAAGTGTAATCTAGGTATCCTAATCCTAACAAATATTATAAATGCGAAAGCAACTCGGTCTCTCTGTTTGTTACCTCTTCACGGGAAAACCGCTGCACCACTCTAGATGAAATTTATTAAGAAGATAGTTTGAATATTGAGGAATAACATAGGCTACTTTTCATATTTTTATATATATTTTATAGGGTATAGTTCCCGTGGGATAGCGATAACCGAAACCGAAAGGGGTGAAAAGGTGGGTGAAAGTTTGTATGTGAAATGAAAACGTTCACCGTTTTTGAAAATTACAACCTTAAGGAGGTGAAAACGGGGGTGGAACTTTGTACGAGAAAAACGTTATTTTTAAACTTACAATCATTATCATAAAATCTAGGGAGGGAGGGATTTTGCAAAACAGCCACGGGATAAAGAATTCTGTCACGGGAGCGAGGCCGCGGGCGGAAGCTAGTAATAGAACTATTATTGTCTACCCCGACTGTCCCGGGTCGGGACTCCGGATTTGTCCGGGATAAAGAGATATCGCTAATGTGGGTAGTTGCGGGCCCGGGATCAGTACTCACCGCGCTGCTTTATACGACTTCTAAACAGCTTAAACTGCAATCATGTTTTAAATTATGACAGTACCAAGAAAAGTACCCCTGTTTGCCTGTAAATTATGCTCTATTAAGATTTGTGATTAAAAAATACTTTTTAATAAAAGAGTTTTACTGAATGTCGTGGGAGACCCATACTGTGGCTATTTGCTGCCGTGCGAATGGGCCGGCTTGTCCGTGGAAGTACCACCCTCTCGCAGAAAATCGGCGTGAAGCAACAGCACCCCTGTTGCGTTTCGTTCGGCCAGTGAGAGTGCCGGAGGCCCGGTCCCCCCCCCCTTTTCCACCTTAAAGGCCGGTAAAGGACTAGATACTCTTGGGGTTGCTGGTTATCTTGGGTGGTGGTGATCGCTTACCATCAGGTGACCCGCTTGCTTTGCCTCCCTCTTTCAATAAAAAATAAATAAAAATTTCACTGCGCTGTTTCTAACGTCAACAAATTTCTCGATAGCGTTACTACCTACTCGATTAGGTTACGCAGGATTCGAATACTCTTGCTCGTCCCTCTGAGCGTAACGAGGATTCGAGGACGATCGGATTTAGCGAGAAAAATGGATAAAGTACCTACTTAGATTGCATTTCTGAATTATGACGTAACATTGTAAACCGCTGCTTACGTCACGTGATGACGTCACAGCGACCTAGGTCGTTCACAATCAGCCATCATCAGGTATTCATGAAGTCTTCCACTCTTCCAAGAAACTTGGTGTTCACCTTGTAGATGTAGATTGCACTACAATATTGTAGTACATAATTATGTCAGACGCAGTATTGAGGACGTATTGGATGGCCATTTTATTAATAGAACCATATACAGTTTACATCTATATACATAGCTTCAGCATATAGCCTTCTTGCTGACCGTATTTATGTTGACAGTACATAAAATTTATTTGCTATCCTAGTTGTTTTGTTTTCCTCACAGGTACTAATGTATTTTTTTTTTCCTTAAATAGGTCAGGATGTTTACGTACAAACAGTGGCGGTTCAAATATGTAAATTGATGGATGGTAGGGTTAACAATTGGTGTTGGTTTTATAAAGTGCTGATGGCAGCGTTCTGGTATATGTATGCTGGCTAGTATGACAAATAATTGTTGGGATACTTGTAAGAGGCAGATATAATACACAATCAAAATGTGTTTAGTACGCTCCGTAGGTACACAAACTTCGATAGCTTCGTTATCACCTTTTAAATATGAATTCGCGAATTAATATTTGAATCTATCGTCATACCTAAGAATTTACATTAAAACTTTAGAAACTCTGAATCATGCACTAAAACTGAAACTGGCCAGTGTTACGTCCAAACTTTTTCCATTCAACTTCTCCCGTTTTCGAATAAATCCCACTGCATTTAAAAATAGAACACACGTTTCCATTCTTAAATATAGTACCTACTCGTTTACTTCTAATTGGCCAGTAGCAATGATCACGATTGGCAACCTCCCAGCCAGTGCTATTCGAAAGCTACACTTTCACATGACTCGGTTATCCCCGCCTGCTCGCACGTACAGGATCACTGCTAAGTTAGAGTGCGACAGCAAGATCGAGTTATAGGGTAGCGTGTACGATATGTAATCTGCGGTTTGACCCGGTGACGAGGTCAAAGTTCAACTTTCAAATGCAGAATTTTACGTAGATACAGTTAAAAGTGGTTTAGTATTCGTTTGGATTTATTCCAAAACTGTTAAGTAATAGACAACAAGGCAATAAAGCTAGGTGCACACTGGCAGTGTAAATCTAGTAGCAAGTAATTACCTACTCATTCTCATTAAGTACTTATTTCTGATGATTGAACGAGCTAGTGGGTTACCTGATGGTAAGTGATCACCACCAATCATAGACATTTACAATACCAAATGCTATCAAGATTTTTGCTTATTTTTTATTACCTACATTTTTATACAAAAAATCTTGCAAAGACATTCCACATACCTAATACTAATGTCTCTGTGAGCTGTAGATTTTTTTGTTGTAGAGGAAAACAGCCGGACGGACATACTTACATACGAAAAAAATTTTATCCAAGCTGAAATGTAGACGCTTCGCTCGCGCGTCGCGCTCGCTCGGTCAATTAAGCAGATCCAGAGAAAAAACAGAACATTTTTACAAAATTCAAACTTATCTTGATTACCTACTGATTTTTTGTAACAACTTTGTTTCTTTGATAATTAGACAATGTTCTCGTTATAAAAAAATTAAGAAAAGTTGGTCTCTGATTGCTAATTAATTGCAAACAATGTCGCCTTAATTAAGAAGTTTATTTTGACTTATACAATACAAAAAAGTCATATAATTAACGAACCAAAAACAAAAAAATCACAAAGGTCGGGTAATTTTTGAACATTTAATAGACATTTAACATAGAAATGTCTCCCAACTGTTTACAGACAATAGTTCGCGGAACACCTAAAGGCGTCTCGTGTTCATCATTGCGCCCTCGATTCTAACTCCACTTACGTTTTGTGCTAAAGACTTGTCGATGTCTAATTAAGTTGAAGCTTCTTCAGAAACTGGGTAAGAGTGCGTATATAGAACGAGCGGAAGCGTAAGCGGTCGATGTAAAGTAAACACCCCAATGAGCGACACGTTAATTTCAATAATTGGCACCCCACTTACCACCTTTATTGCTACGTATTATGATTGAAGGTGTTACGATACGAAGGTGGTACGTTTTAGGATTGGATTTTATTGTTAAGTTAATTTTACGTTTCTTCATTCTGAATTTCTGCCGTCTAAAATAGCTTCTTCATCTTGGTTTCTGTATTTTGGTTGTCTGTAAGAGTTCGCTCTTTTGAGCGATAAGACCGCTTATTCCTTACCTGTTTTTTTGTAATCTCCTTCTACTGGTTTGTGGTGTTCAATAAGGAATATTTGTATTGTATTGACGGTGCCAACTATTGGGATAGTGTCGGGCACAGAGACATTTACTTTAGAGCAAGTAAAACATTAGTTTTCTTTTTGGCGTTACACTCTTCAGGGTTTGTGTCGCCAATCCTCACAAAAGGGGATGTTCACTGATGGGGATGTCATCCGTTCATTAGCTTTTATTAAATTAGAGATCGTTTAAATTGCAGTAATAAGTGAGACCTCGGTTTTACTACAACGCTATCACTTTAGAAAATGACAACCCCGAATCCCCTGAATGCTAAAACCACGGACGAACCACCCTCTGGACACCACATCTTCTATCTTTTACTGGGAAAGTCATTACGAAAAAAGCCGCGGTGAGCAGGAAGGGGGAATGCGTCGTGATTGGTTCATAGCTTGTCATCTCGCTTGTCATCTGGTCGAAAGTGGTCCGCGATTCGAGGCTAGAGAGATTTATAGGCGCAAATTAGCATTTGCGTTTCGGAAACGTACGCCCTAACAATTTGTTGACAGCAGGAAAACAGAATCGCAGGAGCCAGTAAAAGAGAAGGAGCCTTTGAAATAGTCGCTTCCACCAGCACTCTGTACCAACCCGAACTCCCCAGAACTAGTGAAATAGGTTAACACGAGAGCTACAAGACGGTCGAACAATTTGAGTGCTCCGTCTTAACCGAACAATATTGTTTTCCAGTTCGCAAGTAAGTTTGCACGGTTATTGTTGAGCATCGTGTTCGCTTGTCTAATGGACAGTATAGCTTGAGGGTTTGTGGTCTGGTTAGTGGCTGTGTGAAATTTGATTGCGTTGATATGAACTTGGATTTTATTTTTGTGAGGAGGACTCCTGCTCTTGACATGCCTTGCCTGTTGAGGTAGCATTCCATTAACAACCAACTGCGCGGCTTCATTGTCCATTTCTTCCTAATCAATCAATTCCTAATTAATAAGTAAATTTGTGTTTTTCTTGCCTTGCTCAAAGGATAAATTCCTCGTTGAAGTTGTTTATTGTTTTTGGCTTATGTATCCACATTCACTGGGATAGGATTAAGAGTGATGAATACTACATAAAGGATGACAAAATCTTCATAATGTACTTCAGAACCACTCGATTTTTGAAAGAAATACTTGTAAATCGTCCACGTAAACCGCCCATTACAATTTTCATACTGAATTTACCATCAGTCCTACCAGTAGGGCAGGGTTGGCCCTATTGATACACAATTAACCTCCATCCGTTTCTAAATAAAGGCAGTAATAACATCGATTGGTGTACGTCACAGCCCTAGGTTCAAATCTCGATTGCGGCACGAAACTGTGCGTGTCGCTAGCTCTTTGTCCTGAGAGCTTGCACAGAAAAAAAAGGCAATATAAACACACTCTTGACCCTTAATGGAACGTCTTAGAGCCCACAATACTTCGCCGCTTTCTAACCGCAATGCGGTAATACTATGGTATGACAGAAACTTTAATGGGCAAGTAAAATTAAGGGAAAAATCGGTTAGTACATGTAAGCAAAAATTTGTGTAATAGTTACGGGCCAGGGGATAATTTTCTTTCGGTTAATGCGGGTGTTAATCGTTTTGAGGCACGGATAAAGGCAGTATAACTGTAAGCTGTAAGTGAATGAAAAAAACTGTTTATGAAAAAAAATACCAAAGGTAATGATTTATTCAAAATGAAACTGTTTTGTCGTTGTTTTTATAATCTGTCTGAAAAATATAAATGTTAATCAAGTGATCTGGTACTTGAGAGTTTATTCGAAGTTGGAACATCTCAAGTTACGCTTACCACAAGCACTTATGAATGAACTTGAATCGGAGGTTGGCCTATGTCCAGCAGTGGGCGTCTTTCAGCTGATATGGTGATGATGGTGAGACAGTTTAAAGAAAATAATCATCGGAAAGTTGCGACGGGGAGTAACATTATTGCCCAAGTCGATTAACTGGCTCAGAACCCTCTAGATCCGTCACCTTATCTCCGCACGTAATGTGACTATTTCCAAAACGTCAAAATCAAGCAATCCCCAAAATAAACGGCCAGTTTTATCTATCCAACGAAAAACTCCACCCGCCCGTTTAAATGGGGATCAAAAATTAATTAGAATCGTTCATTAGCACCTCGCCGAAGGTCCGGGTACGAAATTGGCGATTAAAAACCCCGCCGGCGATGGTCGGGGCCCTAATTATTGCTGGGTTCCGTGAAATGTAGCCCTTCGGAGCCTATGTGTACCACTGGAAGGGTTTAACAAGGTAAGACTGGATTTTACAAGTTAAGTTGAAGTATTAGTGTTGTAGTCTGTAGGAGGAGCTGATGAAATCAAAGTCCAATCCGGGTTTTAATTTACTTCTACCGCTAAATTTACTTGTAATTTTACTCGTACCTTAAATCTGCTGCATATTAGGGCATCATTTACTTCCAATTTACCATTCCAACGTCTTTTAGGTATTGAGTAGTTACTTTATCTTTGAGTGATTGGATGATGTCTAATACCGTCTCTTTAGTTTTTTCAATTACACCAGAAACTGAAAACCTTTTCTTCTTCTTCTTTCAACCGAGGGTCGTCCGCTGCTGAACACAGGTCTCCCGAAACGCTTTCTCTACAAACTACTACTACTACATCTACCGGTATCCGGTGACCCATTTGGAAACTTCCTAGTTAGTAAATAATGTCATCAACAGTGGTTTTAACATGCCCACAGAGACCTATTGGTTTAATACCTGCCTCTTCCAGGCACACAACAGCGACCATTATCAGGAGATATGCCTCAAATCAATTTTATTAACCATCTGGTTCGGTTTTGTTAATTTAATGGAATTTCGGTACTTTTTAATTTAATAATTAGCTATCGAAGCTGCGGTATTACTTCAATAAATCTGTCTTGATTATTTATTTCAATCATCACCTGGCTTGGAAGTTTACTGGTGATATGAACGTTGCGTGATGACTGGTGATTTCTGAATTAAGGTCTTACTTTTAAACTGGAACAAATCTTGCTTCGTGAGTTAAACAGTTCGTTCCAATGGTTGCAAAATGACGGTACAACCTATTTTCAAAAGTACCAGATTCTTGCCTTGGAAGAAGTTTAGAAATTTCATGTAATAATTGATGATGTATCAATTGATATATGGTGCCATCTCTCAGTCCGGGTAGGACATCCTCCTCCTCTTGCCATCCTCGTTTAGAGATAGCCGCATAGATGGCGCTGTACACCCATTCGTTGTGCTAAGTAACTTGAATGCAATTGATTAAAGAAGGCATAGGAAAATTTCGACGTAAGTAAATTAGGCATGGCTAGTGTAAGAAGTTCTTATTTCAGTAAGTATTTAGAAATTTGGTATTGTTTTTTAACTATTCCAAGTTGTAGATGGTATATTCCATTATTATATAGGTAGGTACGTCGCATAACTTCAAGTAAAAAAAGACATATCCTATGAAATAAAGGAAATTTATGGTAATCCATATCATTACCACAATGATAATAGCAATACCAACTCTATAATATCAAAGACATTTCTTCTTAATTCGTTGAGAGTTCGAGATAATCTCCAATCGCAATTCTATTACCGGGATAAACAGATTCATACTGCGGCCAATGGAAAATGCTAGGTAAAGGAATAAAAATAGGGCTATTAATTGAATAACGGATGGCATTCGTTTTCGCTCGGAACCACTCGGACTTCTGAAAGTTAAGGGGATGCAAGGCGTTTCAATGCATTTTTTTAATTTTTAACCTTTGACCCAAACAATAAGTTTGACATGTGTGTTTGCGTATCTGTGTATGTCTGTGTGTATGGCATCGTAGCTCCTTAACAACTTTTCTGTCAACTTAGAAAAGTTTAAAAACCCCGACATTTTAATTTTAAGTTCAATATCTCAAAAACGGCTGAACCAATTTTAACGAAACTTCGCTAAGAACCATCTCGATTAAACTAGCTTTCGATTAAAAAAAGCTGAGGTCGAATTCGGTCTACAGAAACTTGAGAAATGTCAACATCGAATTCGATGTCGTAATGACTTTTCGATATCGAATTCGATGTTTCAAATTTGAAAACCAACGTAATTTACAATCATAGTGAAATAAAACGGATCACTTACGAATATAAGTCGAGTTCAGTCCGACATGTATAAATAATAATGTGATATTTTATTTTGTTTTACAATTAAAAAAAAACAGTTTACGAAACGTCCGGTCGGTATGTTTATCTATGATTAAAAAAACAGTCAAATTCGTGACAGGTATGGGTATGATATATGCCTTCGGCTTCTGAACCCATCTTAGAGTACTTATAATATGTGTGTAGATAAAGTAATGTATGCAACTCCACATAATTAGGCCTTAAAACACTCATTATGTAGCAGTTGCATAAACTACTATTTTCTACGCACGCAGTGAACTAGGTATGTCTTAGAACATGCATTCACTGGATCAATGGTCCTCACAAATCTTGACATACCTGCTTGATTTTCTCGTATCAGCTATAGCTGTGGCTCCGAACCTTGGGGTAATTACCCCTCACAAGGTACCATCAAGCATGGGACAGTATGAGAAGGTCACACTGCTCTTGCTTTAAAGGGGTTATTGACATCTTGCTTTAAGTGGCAGTGGACGGGGCACATTGCTAGCAGAACCGATGGGATCAGAAGGTTCTCGAATGGCGTCCGCGGACCGGGAGACGAGCTGTCGGTAGGCCTCCAACAAGATGGAGCGACGACCTAGTAAAAATTGCGAGGCGGTCGATGCGGAAAGCACAAGACCGGTCTGAGTGGAGAGCCTTGGGGAGGCCTATGTCCAGCAGTGGACGTCTTTCGGCTGACATGATGACATCTTGCAGTTTATAGGGGTAAAGGTGGAAAAAAGGTTGGGAATAACTGAGCTACTACAGCTACAGCTGATTTAATAAATATATTCTTAAAACACACCATTCCCTTAACACGAACTGTTTACACATGCAAGGGCGCGAAATTGGAAGCCAATTGAGTAGCACGCTCATTCCATTCCTATATCGCTGTGAATAGTATGTCTAGGTGTGTGTGCCGAGTCATCACGTCTCAACGGTCGCTACCTACCTACCTGTTTATATTTAATCGTAACATCACAACTGCCCATAGACATGCACAACCCCGGGGGGGTTTGCAAATACGTTGCCAACCTAGAGAGCTAAGATGGAATGCCTCTTGTGCCCGTAATCACACCGGCTATCTTACTCTCCACACCGGAACACAACAGTGCAAGCATTGCTGCTTAGCGGTAGGAGTAGCTAGTAAGATAGTGGTATATAGTGATCCGGACGGACCTCGCACAAGGTCCTGCCACCCGCAAAAACTTAAACGAATCACTCATAAAATTAGACGTAATGAAAACGGGATACTGACCGCGATTACCTTATAGGTTTGATGAGCTCCAGATATTTCGACGCAGTTACATGCATCATGATCACGGGCAAACTCATTAAACCTATAAGTTAATCGCGGTTAATATCCCGTTCTCATTATGTCTAAAAGTCGTGATTGCTTAGTGGTTTGACCTAATGGCCTCTCCTCTCAAGCAGAGGGTCGTGGTTTCAAACTTCGGCTCGCACCTCTTGAGGTTTTTCGGAATTTATGTGCGGAATTACATTTGTAATTTATTATGAGCTTTTCAGTGAAGGAAAACATCGTCAGGAAACCCGCACACTCCTGCGAAGCAATTCAATGATGTGTGTGAAGTTCCCAATCCGCACTGGGCCCGCGTTTGAACTATAGTCCAAGCCCTCTTATTTTGAGAGGAGGCCTGTGCCCAGCAGTGGGACGTAAAAAAGGCTGGTGATGATGTGATGATGATGATGTATTTAAGAAATTTAATTATCTGCATAAAGGCCTTACATTATTATTAATAATAATAAACGTGTGAAGCAGGGTGTCAATTATTGAAGCTAGCGTGTCGATCATTGGGACGTTTACGATGGTAGCGACCCGGGGGTCGAGCACGACTTTACGAAAGCTGAGAATGAGAGGGCAGCTCTCATTCTGCGAGGAGGCCTCTGCCCATCAGTGGGACGTAAAAAAGGCTGGTGATGATTATATCTAATGCAATTAACCGCGAATCATTTAAAACTATCACTCATAAAATGTACGTCAGTTTAGCCAGATCTTTAGGACTAATTCGTGATAATACCCAGAAAACCAGAAAAATATGTCTTACCCGAATTCTTGACATTCTGTGTCACGTGACACACCCTTGTTACACTAAAGTTAGTAGGTATACATTATACTACTAAAGTTTGTTAGTTAGCAGTACTAACTTTAGTGTAAGGGTATGGCACGTGACAGGGTCAAGTACTCAGGTTCGATCTCGGGTTTAGTCATATTTTCGGCTTTTCTGTTTACTCCTGTTTCAGTGAGTATTTTAAAGTGTAATCTAGGTATCCTAATCCTAACAAATATTATAAATGCGAAAGCAACTCGGTCTCTCTGTTTGTTACCTCTTCACGGGAAAACCGCTGCACCACTCTAGATGAAATTTATTAAGAAGATAGTTTGAATATTGAGGAATAACATAGGCTACTTTTCATATTTTTATATATATTTTATAGGGTATAGTTCCCGTGGGATAGCGATAACCGAAACCGAAAGGGGTGAAAAGGTGGGTGAAAGTTTGTATGTGAAATGAAAACGTTCACCGTTTTTGAAAATTACAACCTTAAGGAGGTGAAAACGGGGGTGGAACTTTGTACGAGAAAAACGTTATTTTTAAACTTACAATCATTATCATAAAATCTAGGGAGGGAGGGATTTTGCAAAACAGCCACGGGATAAAGAATTCTGTCACGGGAGCGAGGCCGCGGGCGGAAGCTAGTAATAGAACTATTATTGTCTACCCCGACTGTCCCGGGTCGGGACTCCGGATTTGTCCGGGATAAAGAGATATCGCTAATGTGGGTAGTTGCGGGCCCGGGATCAGTACTCACCGCGCTGCTTTATACGACTTCTAAACAGCTTAAACTGCAATCATGTTTTAAATTATGACAGTACCAAGAAAAGTACCCCTGTTTGCCTGTAAATTATGCTCTATTAAGATTTGTGATTAAAAAATACTTTTTAATAAAAGAGTTTTACTGAATGTCGTGGGAGACCCATACTGTGGCTATTTGCTGCCGTGCGAATGGGCCGGCTTGTCCGTGGAAGTACCACCCTCTCGCAGAAAATCGGCGTGAAGCAACAGCACCCCTGTTGCGTTTCGTTCGGCCAGTGAGAGTGCCGGAGGCCCGGTCCCCCCCCCCTTTTCCACCTTAAAGGCCGGTAAAGGACTAGATACTCTTGGGGTTGCTGGTTATCTTGGGTGGTGGTGATCGCTTACCATCAGGTGACCCGCTTGCTTTGCCTCCCTCTTTCAATAAAAAATAAATAAAAATTTCACTGCGCTGTTTCTAACGTCAACAAATTTCTCGATAGCGTTACTACCTACTCGATTAGGTTACGCAGGATTCGAATACTCTTGCTCGTCCCTCTGAGCGTAACGAGGATTCGAGGACGATCGGATTTAGCGAGAAAAATGGATAAAGTACCTACTTAGATTGCATTTCTGAATTATGACGTAACATTGTAAACCGCTGCTTACGTCACGTGATGACGTCACAGCGACCTAGGTCGTTCACAATCAGCCATCATCAGGTATTCATGAAGTCTTCCACTCTTCCAAGAAACTTGGTGTTCACCTTGTAGATGTAGATTGCACTACAATATTGTAGTACATAATTATGTCAGACGCAGTATTGAGGACGTATTGGATGGCCATTTTATTAATAGAACCATATACAGTTTACATCTATATACATAGCTTCAGCATATAGCCTTCTTGCTGACCGTATTTATGTTGACAGTACATAAAATTTATTTGCTATCCTAGTTGTTTTGTTTTCCTCACAGGTACTAATGTATTTTTTTTTTCCTTAAATAGGTCAGGATGTTTACGTACAAACAGTGGCGGTTCAAATATGTAAATTGATGGATGGTAGGGTTAACAATTGGTGTTGGTTTTATAAAGTGCTGATGGCAGCGTTCTGGTATATGTATGCTGGCTAGTATGACAAATAATTGTTGGGATACTTGTAAGAGGCAGATATAATACACAATCAAAATGTGTTTAGTACGCTCCGTAGGTACACAAACTTCGATAGCTTCGTTATCACCTTTTAAATATGAATTCGCGAATTAATATTTGAATCTATCGTCATACCTAAGAATTTACATTAAAACTTTAGAAACTCTGAATCATGCACTAAAACTGAAACTGGCCAGTGTTACGTCCAAACTTTTTCCATTCAACTTCTCCCGTTTTCGAATAAATCCCACTGCATTTAAAAATAGAACACACGTTTCCATTCTTAAATATAGTACCTACTCGTTTACTTCTAATTGGCCAGTAGCAATGATCACGATTGGCAACCTCCCAGCCAGTGCTATTCGAAAGCTACACTTTCACATGACTCGGTTATCCCCGCCTGCTCGCACGTACAGGATCACTGCTAAGTTAGAGTGCGACAGCAAGATCGAGTTATAGGGTAGCGTGTACGATATGTAATCTGCGGTTTGACCCGGTGACGAGGTCAAAGTTCAACTTTCAAATGCAGAATTTTACGTAGATACAGTTAAAAGTGGTTTAGTATTCGTTTGGATTTATTCCAAAACTGTTAAGTAATAGACAACAAGGCAATAAAGCTAGGTGCACACTGGCAGTGTAAATCTAGTAGCAAGTAATTACCTACTCATTCTCATTAAGTACTTATTTCTGATGATTGAACGAGCTAGTGGGTTACCTGATGGTAAGTGATCACCACCAATCATAGACATTTACAATACCAAATGCTATCAAGATTTTTGCTTATTTTTTATTACCTACATTTTTATACAAAAAATCTTGCAAAGACATTCCACATACCTAATACTAATGTCTCTGTGAGCTGTAGATTTTTTTGTTGTAGAGGAAAACAGCCGGACGGACATACTTACATACGAAAAAAATTTTATCCAAGCTGAAATGTAGACGCTTCGCTCGCGCGTCGCGCTCGCTCGGTCAATTAAGCAGATCCAGAGAAAAAACAGAACATTTTTACAAAATTCAAACTTATCTTGATTACCTACTGATTTTTTGTAACAACTTTGTTTCTTTGATAATTAGACAATGTTCTCGTTATAAAAAAATTAAGAAAAGTTGGTCTCTGATTGCTAATTAATTGCAAACAATGTCGCCTTAATTAAGAAGTTTATTTTGACTTATACAATACAAAAAAGTCATATAATTAACGAACCAAAAACAAAAAAATCACAAAGGTCGGGTAATTTTTGAACATTTAATAGACATTTAACATAGAAATGTCTCCCAACTGTTTACAGACAATAGTTCGCGGAACACCTAAAGGCGTCTCGTGTTCATCATTGCGCCCTCGATTCTAACTCCACTTACGTTTTGTGCTAAAGACTTGTCGATGTCTAATTAAGTTGAAGCTTCTTCAGAAACTGGGTAAGAGTGCGTATATAGAACGAGCGGAAGCGTAAGCGGTCGATGTAAAGTAAACACCCCAATGAGCGACACGTTAATTTCAATAATTGGCACCCCACTTACCACCTTTATTGCTACGTATTATGATTGAAGGTGTTACGATACGAAGGTGGTACGTTTTAGGATTGGATTTTATTGTTAAGTTAATTTTACGTTTCTTCATTCTGAATTTCTGCCGTCTAAAATAGCTTCTTCATCTTGGTTTCTGTATTTTGGTTGTCTGTAAGAGTTCGCTCTTTTGAGCGATAAGACCGCTTATTCCTTACCTGTTTTTTTGTAATCTCCTTCTACTGGTTTGTGGTGTTCAATAAGGAATATTTGTATTGTATTGACGGTGCCAACTATTGGGATAGTGTCGGGCACAGAGACATTTACTTTAGAGCAAGTAAAACATTAGTTTTCTTTTTGGCGTTACACTCTTCAGGGTTTGTGTCGCCAATCCTCACAAAAGGGGATGTTCACTGATGGGGATGTCATCCGTTCATTAGCTTTTATTAAATTAGAGATCGTTTAAATTGCAGTAATAAGTGAGACCTCGGTTTTACTACAACGCTATCACTTTAGAAAATGACAACCCCGAATCCCCTGAATGCTAAAACCACGGACGAACCACCCTCTGGACACCACATCTTCTATCTTTTACTGGGAAAGTCATTACGAAAAAAGCCGCGGTGAGCAGGAAGGGGGAATGCGTCGTGATTGGTTCATAGCTTGTCATCTCGCTTGTCATCTGGTCGAAAGTGGTCCGCGATTCGAGGCTAGAGAGATTTATAGGCGCAAATTAGCATTTGCGTTTCGGAAACGTACGCCCTAACAATTTGTTGACAGCAGGAAAACAGAATCGCAGGAGCCAGTAAAAGAGAAGGAGCCTTTGAAATAGTCGCTTCCACCAGCACTCTGTACCAACCCGAACTCCCCAGAACTAGTGAAATAGGTTAACACGAGAGCTACAAGACGGTCGAACAATTTGAGTGCTCCGTCTTAACCGAACAATATTGTTTTCCAGTTCGCAAGTAAGTTTGCACGGTTATTGTTGAGCATCGTGTTCGCTTGTCTAATGGACAGTATAGCTTGAGGGTTTGTGGTCTGGTTAGTGGCTGTGTGAAATTTGATTGCGTTGATATGAACTTGGATTTTATTTTTGTGAGGAGGACTCCTGCTCTTGACATGCCTTGCCTGTTGAGGTAGCATTCCATTAACAACCAACTGCGCGGCTTCATTGTCCATTTCTTCCTAATCAATCAATTCCTAATTAATAAGTAAATTTGTGTTTTTCTTGCCTTGCTCAAAGGATAAATTCCTCGTTGAAGTTGTTTATTGTTTTTGGCTTATGTATCCACATTCACTGGGATAGGATTAAGAGTGATGAATACTACATAAAGGATGACAAAATCTTCATAATGTACTTCAGAACCACTCGATTTTTGAAAGAAATACTTGTAAATCGTCCACGTAAACCGCCCATTACAATTTTCATACTGAATTTACCATCAGTCCTACCAGTAGGGCAGGGTTGGCCCTATTGATACACAATTAACCTCCATCCGTTTCTAAATAAAGGCAGTAATAACATCGATTGGTGTACGTCACAGCCCTAGGTTCAAATCTCGATTGCGGCACGAAACTGTGCGTGTCGCTAGCTCTTTGTCCTGAGAGCTTGCACAGAAAAAAAAGGCAATATAAACACACTCTTGACCCTTAATGGAACGTCTTAGAGCCCACAATACTTCGCCGCTTTCTAACCGCAATGCGGTAATACTATGGTATGACAGAAACTTTAATGGGCAAGTAAAATTAAGGGAAAAATCGGTTAGTACATGTAAGCAAAAATTTGTGTAATAGTTACGGGCCAGGGGATAATTTTCTTTCGGTTAATGCGGGTGTTAATCGTTTTGAGGCACGGATAAAGGCAGTATAACTGTAAGCTGTAAGTGAATGAAAAAAACTGTTTATGAAAAAAAATACCAAAGGTAATGATTTATTCAAAATGAAACTGTTTTGTCGTTGTTTTTATAATCTGTCTGAAAAATATAAATGTTAATCAAGTGATCTGGTACTTGAGAGTTTATTCGAAGTTGGAACATCTCAAGTTACGCTTACCACAAGCACTTATGAATGAACTTGAATCGGAGGTTGGCCTATGTCCAGCAGTGGGCGTCTTTCAGCTGATATGGTGATGATGGTGAGACAGTTTAAAGAAAATAATCATCGGAAAGTTGCGACGGGGAGTAACATTATTGCCCAAGTCGATTAACTGGCTCAGAACCCTCTAGATCCGTCACCTTATCTCCGCACGTAATGTGACTATTTCCAAAACGTCAAAATCAAGCAATCCCCAAAATAAACGGCCAGTTTTATCTATCCAACGAAAAACTCCACCCGCCCGTTTAAATGGGGATCAAAAATTAATTAGAATCGTTCATTAGCACCTCGCCGAAGGTCCGGGTACGAAATTGGCGATTAAAAACCCCGCCGGCGATGGTCGGGGCCCTAATTATTGCTGGGTTCCGTGAAATGTAGCCCTTCGGAGCCTATGTGTACCACTGGAAGGGTTTAACAAGGTAAGACTGGATTTTACAAGTTAAGTTGAAGTATTAGTGTTGTAGTCTGTAGGAGGAGCTGATGAAATCAAAGTCCAATCCGGGTTTTAATTTACTTCTACCGCTAAATTTACTTGTAATTTTACTCGTACCTTAAATCTGCTGCATATTAGGGCATCATTTACTTCCAATTTACCATTCCAACGTCTTTTAGGTATTGAGTAGTTACTTTATCTTTGAGTGATTGGATGATGTCTAATACCGTCTCTTTAGTTTTTTCAATTACACCAGAAACTGAAAACCTTTTCTTCTTCTTCTTTCAACCGAGGGTCGTCCGCTGCTGAACACAGGTCTCCCGAAACGCTTTCTCTACAAACTACTACTACTACATCTACCGGTATCCGGTGACCCATTTGGAAACTTCCTAGTTAGTAAATAATGTCATCAACAGTGGTTTTAACATGCCCACAGAGACCTATTGGTTTAATACCTGCCTCTTCCAGGCACACAACAGCGACCATTATCAGGAGATATGCCTCAAATCAATTTTATTAACCATCTGGTTCGGTTTTGTTAATTTAATGGAATTTCGGTACTTTTTAATTTAATAATTAGCTATCGAAGCTGCGGTATTACTTCAATAAATCTGTCTTGATTATTTATTTCAATCATCACCTGGCTTGGAAGTTTACTGGTGATATGAACGTTGCGTGATGACTGGTGATTTCTGAATTAAGGTCTTACTTTTAAACTGGAACAAATCTTGCTTCGTGAGTTAAACAGTTCGTTCCAATGGTTGCAAAATGACGGTACAACCTATTTTCAAAAGTACCAGATTCTTGCCTTGGAAGAAGTTTAGAAATTTCATGTAATAATTGATGATGTATCAATTGATATATGGTGCCATCTCTCAGTCCGGGTAGGACATCCTCCTCCTCTTGCCATCCTCGTTTAGAGATAGCCGCATAGATGGCGCTGTACACCCATTCGTTGTGCTAAGTAACTTGAATGCAATTGATTAAAGAAGGCATAGGAAAATTTCGACGTAAGTAAATTAGGCATGGCTAGTGTAAGAAGTTCTTATTTCAGTAAGTATTTAGAAATTTGGTATTGTTTTTTAACTATTCCAAGTTGTAGATGGTATATTCCATTATTATATAGGTAGGTACGTCGCATAACTTCAAGTAAAAAAAGACATATCCTATGAAATAAAGGAAATTTATGGTAATCCATATCATTACCACAATGATAATAGCAATACCAACTCTATAATATCAAAGACATTTCTTCTTAATTCGTTGAGAGTTCGAGATAATCTCCAATCGCAATTCTATTACCGGGATAAACAGATTCATACTGCGGCCAATGGAAAATGCTAGGTAAAGGAATAAAAATAGGGCTATTAATTGAATAACGGATGGCATTCGTTTTCGCTCGGAACCACTCGGACTTCTGAAAGTTAAGGGGATGCAAGGCGTTTCAATGCATTTTTTTAATTTTTAACCTTTGACCCAAACAATAAGTTTGACATGTGTGTTTGCGTATCTGTGTATGTCTGTGTGTATGGCATCGTAGCTCCTTAACAACTTTTCTGTCAACTTAGAAAAGTTTAAAAACCCCGACATTTTAATTTTAAGTTCAATATCTCAAAAACGGCTGAACCAATTTTAACGAAACTTCGCTAAGAACCATCTCGATTAAACTAGCTTTCGATTAAAAAAAGCTGAGGTCGAATTCGGTCTACAGAAACTTGAGAAATGTCAACATCGAATTCGATGTCGTAATGACTTTTCGATATCGAATTCGATGTTTCAAATTTGAAAACCAACGTAATTTACAATCATAGTGAAATAAAACGGATCACTTACGAATATAAGTCGAGTTCAGTCCGACATGTATAAATAATAATGTGATATTTTATTTTGTTTTACAATTAAAAAAAAACAGTTTACGAAACGTCCGGTCGGTATGTTTATCTATGATTAAAAAAACAGTCAAATTCGTGACAGGTATGGGTATGATATATGCCTTCGGCTTCTGAACCCATCTTAGAGTACTTATAATATGTGTGTAGATAAAGTAATGTATGCAACTCCACATAATTAGGCCTTAAAACACTCATTATGTAGCAGTTGCATAAACTACTATTTTCTACGCACGCAGTGAACTAGGTATGTCTTAGAACATGCATTCACTGGATCAATGGTCCTCACAAATCTTGACATACCTGCTTGATTTTCTCGTATCAGCTATAGCTGTGGCTCCGAACCTTGGGGTAATTACCCCTCACAAGGTACCATCAAGCATGGGACAGTATGAGAAGGTCACACTGCTCTTGCTTTAAAGGGGTTATTGACATCTTGCTTTAAGTGGCAGTGGACGGGGCACATTGCTAGCAGAACCGATGGGATCAGAAGGTTCTCGAATGGCGTCCGCGGACCGGGAGACGAGCTGTCGGTAGGCCTCCAACAAGATGGAGCGACGACCTAGTAAAAATTGCGAGGCGGTCGATGCGGAAAGCACAAGACCGGTCTGAGTGGAGAGCCTTGGGGAGGCCTATGTCCAGCAGTGGACGTCTTTCGGCTGACATGATGACATCTTGCAGTTTATAGGGGTAAAGGTGGAAAAAAGGTTGGGAATAACTGAGCTACTACAGCTACAGCTGATTTAATAAATATATTCTTAAAACACACCATTCCCTTAACACGAACTGTTTACACATGCAAGGGCGCGAAATTGGAAGCCAATTGAGTAGCACGCTCATTCCATTCCTATATCGCTGTGAATAGTATGTCTAGGTGTGTGTGCCGAGTCATCACGTCTCAACGGTCGCTACCTACCTACCTGTTTATATTTAATCGTAACTTGTAAATAAAAATATTGTAAAATAGAAAATGAGTGTGTAAAATAAATGAGTTTGTTATTTCTTCACGCTGAAACTACGGACTAGACAATGGCTAGTGAGCTGTAGACCTCGAAAGATTATATAAATTATATAATTAGCGAACCTGCTCACAAAATTTCAAAGGAATCTGTTGAGAAAATGCGACCTTTAGAGAAGAACAGCTGGACAGACTGCGGACAGACATACGAAAGCATTTTTGTCCAAGCTGAGGCTCGAGTACGTATATTCGAAACCTGCTTCACGTAAAATCGAATAGTAAACGTTACGAGTTTGTATGACATTTGGAACAGCGCCCGCCTGTGAGCGTATTTGGAACTAAAATTTAGTATGAAGTTTCTCGATCTCGATACGATAACCATAACGTTACGCAGGATTCAAAAACTCGTGCTCGACCCTCTGAAACGAAGACGCCCTGCGCTCACTTCGTTCGCTCGATCAGATAAAACATAGGCTAATTGTATATTTAGTTCATCAGTTAGGGAGCTACAATCCACAGACGTTACCTACACTTACACACAAGGCCGTCTTAGACCACGCAGAGGCCCGCGGCATAATAAAATTCAGGGGCCTTTGTAGTATCTAAACAATAAAGAGATATAGAAAACACCAACGGGCATTAGCGTATAGAGTCTATATTATAGACATAGCACATAGCATAGTAGAAAAACCTTTCCCACGGGAGAGGCAAAAATCAATCTTATGACAATGTCATAAACGTTTTGACAGGGGAAAGCTTTTCTCACTTTAACTATAACTATTTGACACTCGTCATCGGTTCGAAATGGCAGTTCTTGTACGACTTTGACAGCTAGCTGCCCCCATACTACGAAATTCGAAAATCGATGTTCGTATCGTGTCGTCCCGCTCACTCTCGTGTTAAATAATATTAGCTTGAGAGGGACGGAACGATACGAAGTTCGAATTTTGCACTTTGTAGTCGGGGGCTGCTTCCGATGCCAATTATTATCAGCCCATACAAAATGAACGCGATTGCGATTCCGAGCGAGTGGCAATAAGGCTGCAGATTCTAGTTTCGGTATTTATCCCCAAAATGCCGGGGGCCCTGGGCTCGTGCTCCTCCTGCCCTTATGGTAAAGATGGCATACCACCGGCACCATTAAACTTTTGCAACGAGAGTTAAAAACTAACGTCTCTTGTTTCAATGTTTCGCTCGAAATCAAAAGGCAGGAAAATTGCATTTAGCAGGCCGTCAGACATGGGAAAACTACGGCATTAATTTACTAAAAGACTGTACTAGACTAAGCCCTGGGGATAAATGTAACGTTGAAATGACAATTTGAACAAACAATTGAAACGGCTATGTTAATTTGGAAGCGAATGTAACAGAGTACATTGTTATGAGAGAACATTATCATTTCGAATACGATAACAACCAGTTGGAATGAAAGTGAATGAATTAGTGAAGCTTTATTTTGAATAAATAGGTAGGTTGCTTGCAGAACAGATGGCCAGTGGAATCAAAAGGTTCTCGAATGGCGTTCACGGACAGGGAGACGAGCTGTCGGTAGGCCTCCAACAAGATGGAGCGACGACCTATTAAGGATTGCGATGAATGCGGAAAGCACAAAACCGGTCTGAGTGGAGAGCCTTGGGAGAGGCCTATGTCCAGCAGTGGACGTCTTTCTGCTGACATGATGATGATGAGGTAGTGAATTTTTTTACAAGCTTTTATTTAGTTATCACCTATCCTGGTACTGTTTGTCTGTTTGTAATCAAGTCATAAATATCTTTCACCTACTTCAACAAGGCCGGATCGGATTGACTAGAAATTTGGTATGGAAGCAATGCAAGTAGCAACCAAAACCCTTTTTAACGTTCCGTATCAAAATGGTGCAAAGGAACCCTAATGGTGCGACTCAGTCTGTCTGTTTGTCCGTCTGTCTGTCGTCACAGCTGGGTATGCAACTACTAATGATATCTAAAACATTATTTAAAACCGCATAGATTTGGCTTTTTGATGAAAAATGTAAAAAAACATGCCCCCCCCCCCCCCCCCCCTTTATCCCTGAAGTTTGCCTAGACAAAAATGTGTAATAATTCTATTTAATGATAAAGGTTTTGTAAATGTGAAGTTAGATACATCGTTTTATTTTTCTTGTAATATGTCAGAAATTATATGTAAAAGAAAGAAAAGAAACTAACCTAAGACTAAAACTAATTAAGAAAATAAAGTTTTTAAAGAAAAATAATAACAATTTATTATTTACAAATATTTACAGGGGATTAGTAAAAAATACAAAGATGAGTCGTGTAGTGAAAATGTGTAGAGTGGGTGATGGGTATAGGTAGGTGTGTGAAGTGGAGTGGTTGAAGAAAAAGGGAGAAGGACGGAGGAAGGCGGCGGTGGGGAGCGTGCGTCCAAGCGCACACTATGTAGCGGAGCGGAGCACGGAGGAAGGCGGCGGTGGGGAGCGTGCGTCCAAGCGCACACTATGTAGCGGAGCGGAGCACGGAGGAAGGCGGCGGTGGGGAGCGTGCGTCCAAGCGCACACTATGTAGCGGAGCGGAGCACGGAGGAAGGCGGCGGTGGGGAGCGTGCGTCCAAGCGCACACTATGTAGCGGAGCGGAGCACGGAGGAAGGCGGCGGTGGGGAGCGTGCGTCCAAGCGCACACTATGTAGCGGAGCGGAGCACGGAGGAAGGCGGCGGTGGGGAGCGTGCGTCCAAGCGCACACTATGTAGCGGAGCGGAGCACGGAGGAAGGCGGCGGTGGGGAGCGTGCGTCCAAGCGCACACTGAGGGAGCGCACAGCACGACGGAGCTCGGGTACGGGATGATGATAGGCAGTGGAGTGGGTGCGCACGATAAGTCACGCACCCAGGGAGCGCGCACAGACTCGGTGGTTTCAAAGAGCGCACACGCCAATGGTAAGCGTGCACGCGGAGGGTGACTTCAGGTAGCGGAGTGGGTGCGCACGACGAGCCACGCACCCAGGTAGTACGAAGAACACGAAGGGCGCGTGCCAATGGGCAGTGCGCACGTGCAGGACGACCTCACGCGCCTTGTCGAGCGAGACGCGTCAGAAGGCGCAGCTTGAAGTTGACGATGAACTTTTTGAGATGAAGACTTTTATGCACAGTAGAGAAAAACTTAAGATGGCGCTGCAGGGTCCCGGGGTTTAGCGACCCCGGGACAAGGCCTTTAATTTAGTACTTTCTTGATTGAAAGCAGACGAGAGACTGCCGTCGTCGGGCGCTTGTACGGCTTATATAGCATTCGGCCGGAGATGCGTGCCCGACGGCGGCTCCAGAATCAGAACGCAAAAGATTTTGAATTAAAAGTAAAATTTTGTAGGTGGCCAAGAAGAAACGAGTAATTTTGGTGGAGATTAGATATAAAAACACCGGGCTGACGAGAAAAGAAAACAGAAATTGCTATGACGACCATATAAACAAAGACGTCAAAACATGTCAAAATTTACTTTCAGGTTCATAACATTGCTAACAAAAACGAAAACAAATAAATACAATCACAAAAGAAAAGGAAAAAGTGTAGCGCATAAGCGCGTGCGAAGCCCGGTTTTGTAAAGTTTAGTAGAAGACTGTGAAATGCAATGAAAGGTAAATCAGCCAATGTATGATTTTAAGAACGCTTATAGCGTGAAGAATTGCAGTGAAAATAAAGTGAAATGGTGTTAATATGAGTTTAAAACGTTCCAGGGTCCTATGGAAATGAATGTAGAGAAAATAATTAAGAATTGAAGATGTGTGTTCGAAAACATAAGTGACGTAAATGGAGTAAAAGGATGCTAAAAATTACACTGTAAGTAGCGTAATACTACAATGTCTATAATAAAAGTACCTAGTAATTATGGTATAGAACTAAACCTCCCTTGTCCCTGTCAAAATTATTTTCCTTCAGTCTATCTCAAAGGGCCATGTTTTTATAGCCTCTGAATTTTAAATGTTTCAATAGCATTTCAATTAGACTTATCTTTCTTTTTGCCTCTTTTTCGGGACGGGAATTCTCTTATTATGTGCGTCTGTCTCATATATTTGAAAGAAAATGTTTTGAATTCTGCACCTACAAAATAACTTGTTTCTTTTTAAATGCCTACGGCTTGCTTTTATTAATTTTAATTTGTCGTAAAGAGTTCGTAGTCAGCTTGAAAAAACAAAGTTTGACTGTAAATATGATCTCTTTTATAATTGCTTTGAGCTTAAGTCGAAAAAGTTTATTGTTATTACTGTTGGATTAAAGACACTCATTTTTAAATGTTCAGCTAGAATTTTCTACCTATCAACCAAACCAATTACACCCGCTTAAAAGCTATGGTGCCACAGACACACATACACACACATACACACACACACACACACACACACACACACACACATAGAAGTCAAACTTATTAAGCCCCTCTTTTTGCTTCGGGGGTTAAAAAAGGTCTTTATTTCGTGGAATAAACAACATTTTCGACACTAAGTATTTCACAGGTTGTTCCAGAATTCAAAGAATCCGAAATACTCATTTTTAGTTTAAGTATGTTTAGCTAGAATTTTCAACCGAATTAAGACCGAACCGTTTGAGAGCTACGGTGCACAGACAGACACACACATACATAGCGGTCATTTTCTTTTTGCGTCATTGGTTAAAAGGGTCTTTGTTTAGAGGGTTAGACAAAATTTCCGACACTATTTCACAGGTTGGTCCAAAAATCGAAGCATCCGAAATAGCACTAGATTCTCATAGACTCCCGGGCAATAAGGAATGCTCTCCCCGGCCAAGTTTGGACAGTTCCAGGTCATAAGTAACTGCGCAGCTTCCTTTCCTACCAAAACTTCCGGCTGTAAAGAAGAATACATACCTCTACAAGTGTCTCTGAGCTTTAGACCTCGCGATCTCATTTTTGAACGGTTTTAATTTTTCCTTTAATAAGTTAAATAAACTTACGTGCCTATTTGAACCACATTTCAACTTTAATTTACACAGTAGGTAGGTACATAAAATATCGTATGAGTTACGTAACACTAAAAAATCAGAAGAGAATGATCCAGAATACTATAGAGAATAGACGCGGGAAAATGATTGGACATTTGATACGACACGACAACTTATTTAAGACCGTTTTATAGAAAGAAAAATTGAAGGAACGAAAGGAAATTCGGAGGAATGGAAGGAAATTAAAGGACAGAGATGAAGACGTCAACCTAGGCAAAGCTACATGGACCAGATAAAGAACCGCCGGTGTCGTGTCGTATCAGAAGGCCAAGGAACTGGCTTATAGGAGATATGATTGGAACAAACTCCTGACAAAAATGTAACTCTTAAGTTTGATGATGATGATGAAAAATCAGAAAGATGTCATCAATAGGTCTAAGTAGGATTTTAAAGAATCTTATTTTGTTATTCTGCCCGACTGCTTCCAGAAAGGAGGGTTATGTTTTTCGAGTGTATGTTACGTATGTCTATTTGTGTAGCACGTTCGGCAGGCTGGTTTAGGATTTTGTTCAGAAAGGAGATAAGTCAAAAAGCCAACGATAAATAAAAAAAAACGCATAAATACAGGGGTTAGGCTCCAAATATGGCCTTGACCCATTCAGTGTCGAGACCCTTGGTCCGTGGGGTCCTAACGTTTTGGCTTATTCAATGGAATATTCATGAGGCTAGTCAATGTCACAGGGGACCGAAGAGCTGGGAAAAAAATAAAACGGAATTCAATTTTCAGACTCTAAGCAGCAGGCAAAATGTTTAAATGGCATATTTTGGTCATTCACGCACGTAAAAATTGTATTTTGCTATAAAACGCTGTCAACCGGCACGGGACTTGCCTGCCGGCAGTTTATTTGGTTGACGCTGTAAAGTAACCAACGTAGTTTATTTATTTTTAGGGAATTTGGTTATGTTTTATTTACACTTAGTTCAAAATAAAAATTGGCAGTCACCGCTGTGATTTTTAGGGTTCCGTTTTTTCCTTTTGAGGTACGGAATTAAGCTGACGCGTTTCGGCACTCTCCACGAGTACAGTGAGTACAGTATAGTATGCAGTACAGTACAGTGTAGTAGTGAGTATAGTGGTGGTGGTGATAGTTGGGTCTGTGTGGCATGTGTTGATTCGTGTAGCAGTGGAGGCGGAGGTGTTGCATGGAAACATACATTTGCCGCACAGATATAACTATTTGTCATTAGTGGTCGCGAGTGAGCAAAGTAATTGTTTTTTAGTTCATATATATGGACCTCCGCAAAGTAACGCCTGATTCAATAAATTAGGTACTGACTGTGTGTGTGTGTGTGTTTTTTCTACTGTAGAAGAGGATTTGTTGAATTAAATTGTAAGACTTGAATATTGATGAACCGGACTGAACCGGAAGATACAGTGCTAAATATTTTTGGTATCAAACAATTTTAAAATTATTCGTACCTATTATTGATATGTGGGACTAAATTATGAAATTAGGCACCAATTTAGTCTCCATCAATGTAATTATTAATTTATTATTTCCATTACAATGAACGAAAGCTCTCGTCTCCGATCTGTGTAAAAAATCCTATCCCAACCGCCATCTTTAAACAAAACCCTACTTTCATTCGAACATCCGTCATCTCGCTCACACTTACATCTTACCTACTCTCTCACACTCTTACGTTCCATTTCCCACAGATATCTCAACACCTGTGCTGTATAATTTTTAAAATGCATTATTATTCCATAATGAAATAAAAACGGATACGGATGGATTTTTATTTCATTATGATTGAGTCTCACGGTAGTTTCATGATAAAAGTGTATTATTCCAGTCACTACAAAACACTAAATCAATTTTTTTGTAAAAAAAAATGCGACCTTGTTTTGTCGATTGCATTTGTTGTTCATTCTTTTATTTTAATCCAATCGACAGCTGAAAATAATGACCACTGAAACGCTTGCTTCATTAACACTGCCAATCTCCCAAAACTCATTTATCACCAATCACAAACAATTTTCTCACTGCACAGAAAGTACCGTCCCATATTGGCTCAACATTTAACACCGGGAACTATACATACCTACCAATATTCCACTTTCGAAGCCCTAACGAATGATAGTAGTCCGAAAGGGAGATCCCATTTGCATAGTCAAATATTGGTCCATGTTTGCTTCACCACCACTGGGTTCTACTAAGACTAATAGACGTAAGTACCTTTGGGTTCCTATGGAGATACGCCTTTCTAAGTCAGCAGGGCAGCTTGGGCGACTCAGTTCGTTAGAATCCAAGTTGCAGCGTGAAGCAAAAACTGTTCTAACATTCGATTGTTTAGGCAAAAATCAAGGGTGAAGCGAGGGCGATGCTTATTATAATGTGAGGTTACTATTCTGACTCAGAGATGGTGGTGTTGTCAACTATGTGTAAAGAATGAAAGAATGTGTGACAACACTTGCTTGGCGGAGCAGAGCGAAGGAAAGCAGTGAAAAGTGACAAATGATTCCATTTACCAGAAACTTGTAGATTACACTGGTAGTTGTAACTTCAAAAATTTTAGCCACTGTCTTGTTGGTATCCGATTGCGATGTAATTTGGCATACTTGTGGCATCTGGTACTGAAATTCTGGTGGTCCAGCTAGGATCGTCTCCACGGAAAGGAACTCTTCAACGGTTAATGACATCGACTTGTTTAGTACGGATATGTAAGTTGAGGATACAAGAATCTACAGTGGGCAAAAAAGCTTGTATTATTTTTGACTAACCAACGACCATCAAATAACCAGTTTTAGGCGGACTAGTTTTTAATATGACGCTCCAATTTCTAGTGTTCCATAGAACAAAAGCTTGAATGAACCATTCTCCCGGCAATATGGGCGTAGGCGCCATTGTTGCCCCCTCAGTTTTAATTAACAGCTCTATGATTTATTTCATATTGAGATTGTTTTACGCAGTACCTAATATAATATCGGGCCTTTCAATTATGGTTGAGGCGATGCAAGGTCTTATAATTATATCCGATGATGTAAAAGCCACCTGGGTCCTGGGTATCGATTTTGCAGATCGCATTCGCAATCACAATTTCTATCTGTCCAATGGTATAAGGTGACGGTAGATGGAGATGGTGAATGCGATTTTCGATGGTGAAAGGTCTTTAAAAGTGATGGAACTAAATCGACGATTTATGATTACCAATAATATGATTGACAATTAGCGAACACAATGGTTCAGCGATAAATTTCATTTAAGAGGTAACAGTAACCTGGTTGTTTCTCCATACAAATAGCACAATATTTTTATATCACGAAATCTGTCACCACCACAGGCATGTCTCTTTTTTTTGTTTCTCATAATTCAGTTAATAAAAAACCAGGGTCTTTCTAAAACCGCAAAAATTGTCCGGTCCCCGTGTCATTTGCAGATGTCCAGTAAAAAGAATCGCCTAACATGAAACAAAAAGGGAAAACATAGAGACAAAGCCCAGTTATTTTATAATGTATTTGAAAAAAATCACAACTCTTAAAGTTTTGCAAGAGAAAACGGGGAACTACTTTAAGTCTGTTTTGGCCAGGTTTAATGGTTATTATCAGTTGTCTCTTTTACGCTTTGAACAGGACGATTAGACGGAGGGCGACAGCAATACTTACACATTTTGTGAACTCTCGTTCTATCTCCTTTTAAGACACGAAAAAACTCGTGTTTAAACACTAAATGCTCGATAAGTACTTTTTTTTATTGGATGAGGGAGGCTAATAGCTTAGAATAACTTCAGACACATGGCCTGCGCCAAGCAGTGGGACGTAAAAGTGGTAATGTGTGATGTGATGATGTGATTATTCAAACTCGTCACTCAATAACTCGTTTTACTTTTTCGCTAACATGAGAAGACGCTGTTGATTATGATAAACTTAAAAACAATTGGAACGGAAATAGGTACAGCTTTACAAGCTAAAAGTGTGCTGAGCTGTGGTCTACGGCTGTGACACAAATATTTGCAGCCCTGCCACTCGTAATTAACAGAATTTCAGAAAGCTCTTAACGAGTATCGTTTAATAGCACTTTGGGATACTGAAATTAGCTAAGTTGTCGTAGCTATCGGTAAACTACTAGGTCCATTAGATAGATCCAGACAGTTACAGAAATGACAGCGTAAAGGAGCGGACCGTGGAAACACTTGCCACTTCTCTGCTCTTCTCTGCTTCTCTCCGCCTTCTCCGGTTTTGTTAATTTCTGCCACCTTGATTAGCCTCTTTATCTTGGTTTCTGTATTTGGTGGTCTGGAAGAGAATAGGCAGTTACTGAACCAGTGAGTCCCACCTTTGTCCTCATCTTCACCTCATATTCACATCTTCAGGTGAGACAGGAGTCAATCACTGATCAGTTTTTGTAAAAAATAATATAAGCGTTGTTATTACGCAGAGAAAGCACAGGCGCGTCACTGCCGTGCTATGGCGACCGCGGATCGCCTTTCCACAACCCTAGTTCGCGTCCCGAAACGCACACAAACGCGAAGTCGTTTTCTAGCACACATGCGTCAGTGTCGATACTTGTTACGTCAGTAACAATATATTCTTTGGCAAAAGTCTTCCTTTTGTAGCGCAGTCGTGTTAATATTTCTTGTTTCGTCAACAAACTTAACAGTGCCTGTTAAACCAAGACCACACTTAACCTATTTCTAGCCCGATCATAATCGAAGTCAAACTTACACCGGTCAAAAAACCCTTTATAAGTAGGACTTGTAAAATCAACTCGGGTGTCACAAAGCACACGCTAGGGCCACATTAAAGGGCTTATCAAAGATCGAGGCCCAAAACAATCATTATGATAATCAATCAAAACTTGAAACGGTAATTTTTTGATTTATTAACGACGCTATCTGATCTTGGGCTAAGGGTGAAACGGTTCTTTTTGGGAACCTGCTGTAATCTATTATATTATTAATATAATACTACAGGATGTTCCAGAATAAAGACGATGAATTTTGTCATTAATAGAACATGATCATGATCACACAACAGTCAATCAATCTGTGGTTCGATTCCCGGGGCTAGCTTTAATTTTTTCTGGAGGTTTTTCTGTATATTCATGTTTCAGTGAGTATTTGAAAGTATAATAATTAATGGAGAACAGTATTTGGACCAACAAATCTCAAAGGAAACTGATTGTTTGTTTGGTTTCTAAACGCAAATGTGAGATAAGGAAACGCCAAAACAAGAGAATTTACAAGAAAATATAAAATTGAAATATGACTAGACGTAGACCTAGACCTGGCTTATCACATTATTAAAACCTAGTAATTTAAAATATTAGCTCCAGAAACACAGTTATTATTAAAACAGTCCGTGAATATTTTTTACTGCCACTAGTGCAGTCAAGGAATTTAATTCCCTACCCATTTCGTTGAAATGTTGTTAAACATTCGCAATTCATTAAGGTCGAAAATGTCAACGTAAACGCGACAAGTGTAAACGTGACAGTTTGCTATACGATATACGACCTTAGACGACCTTAGACGACCTTAGGTGGGTTGGAAATTTAATTCCTTGACTGTACAACCATTCACTGACAATTTATTTCAACTAGCGCAGTCAAAAACCGTGCATCAGCGATAGGCCGTGAAAGCACTTGGTTTATTTTCAGGCCGTTAACTGCAATCTACCGTAGTGATGCTGTTTTGAAACGCATTTTTATTTTATTAACACCATATTCAGAAACCGGTGTCCTGTCACTTTGTCGAAACTTAGCAAATTTTCGTTTCACAACCTACGAGTGACAAATGCGTCATTCCTAAAATTATCTTTACACAACTACTGATTTTGCAAATAATTTATTTTATCGAATAATAATTTAACAAATTTTGTATTGTATAATTTGTCAACTATATTCTTTTTTAATGCTATCAAATAGTCAACTAACGTATCACCTACCAACGTTTGGTATATTAATATTTGTCACAGGTTTCATTAAATTAAAAAAAAAATATAAAACCGCCGTTACGTTTTACAAGATTCAGCCCTTTTAAGGACTTTAAGGCGGAAAGACAGACGGACAGAGCGAATGGACTTACAATAGGTTAGGTTAGAGTTACGTCAAGGCACGAAGCGCATAAAGCGCGTGGAATAGACACTGTCCAAGAATCGGGGTTGAGTATAATATTTTTCAACACATTTGCTCGAAAATTTTAGAAGTCCAGCTTAGAAGTCCAATTTAGAAATCAATTATGTAAGGTACTATAAAATTACGGAGTTCGAGTATAAATGTCATACCGCCCTGCGTTTCATTACACAGAAAGTATTTTTTATGGAACAATGTTTAGAAATTGACGTTTTGCAAAAAAAACAACTGATTTTACAAATGATTTACTTGTGAAATGAACATTTTTAAAATAATATTTGCTATTCCATTATATTTGTCAGGCGTAAAAGTTTTAAATGTATATTTGTCGAGTAATTATTTATAAAATGAGCATTTATTAAAACAAGGTATTTGTGAAATGAATAGTATATGAAACGTTGGTTGTGAAATGAACTTTTGTTAAACAAGTTTCGATAAAACGTTAGTGAACTTCAGAAACCTTTTCAGTTTTTTTTTCATCACAGATCAGTTTCTAATACGCGCCTCTGGAATGTACAGTCGAACCATGTGATTCCTGACCCAACTTAGAACGTTCTCACAGTAAATGTAATAATGATCTACGAAAAGCTTCCACAATATGTCTACCATACCTGTTTTTCTGTAATCTCCTTGTACTGCTTTGTGGTTTTCAATAAAGAATATTTGTATTGTATTGTATTGTATGTCTCGATTCAGTTGGTTCGGTAGTAAGTACATGATTTTACTTTAGAGGTGTAAACATGACGTACTTACTTTTATCAATATTAATTTACCTCAATCTACTAAGTGGCCCTGTATATTGACTACTCCACTACCAAAGATATATCTACAAAGCTACACTCGCTTCACAAACATTTATTTTCGTGTATTACCTATATCTAAAATCTAATCTGAACCAGTTTAACTAGCTCAAGAGCTCTCTCGACCTCCATCAGACTTATTAGGTTTATAGTAACTCTAGAACTTGGGTTATTGGCTGAGTCCGGGCTATATCGAATGTAATTGCTTCAGATCTCTGTTATAGAAGTACTTACATTGAACTGGCTACTACGGGAAGGACGGCAGGTACTTTACTTGGTTGTTTCCCTTTTTTGGCCAAAATTCAAGGTCAAATGTGTAAATGAGCCAGTCAATGACACATGCTGAGCGGCAACCTTATTGGTGTATTTTGCTGATAAGTTATTTAAAATGTTTTTCTCTACTGTTACATACGCACCAAATAAACATTTTCTTTCTCTCTTTCTTTCTTTAAATATCTCTGACGCTTATAAAGTAGGTAAGAACAGTCAAGTGCAAAAATATGGGTGCATAATTATAACTAACTCAAAAATATGTCCCATAGCTCTTATGTCGGCGAATTAGGGTTGTGGTATTGTTGTTGTGGTAGATTAATTCGATACATATTTTGCACTTGGCTGTACCTCCGTAGAGAATCTTTCCATCAGTGATACTAGTCAAACATCACCATCATCATCGGCCTATTTACGTCCCACTGCTGGGCACAGAAGAAGAGGGCTTAGGCTATAGTTAGGGTTGCCAACTATTTCTTGGGCAAACATACCTGGTATTTCCCAGCCCAAGTGATAATAACCTAACCAACTTAGAAAAGTTGAAACACCCCCAACATTGTCATTTCAAAGTTCAATATTTCAAGAACGGGTGAATCGATTTTAATGAAACTTAGCTAAGAACCATCTCGATTAAACTAGCTTTCGATTGAAAAAAAACTGTATCAAAATCGGTCAACCCGTTTGGGAGCTATGATGCCACAGACAGACACACAGATACACAGATACACATGTCAAACTTATAACACCCCTCTTTTTCGTCGGGGGTTGAAAAATATAGTACACTCAAAGAAAATATACTTAGCAGATTGAAGATTTTTTTTTATGATCTCAGTAGGAGTATCTTTTTGTATTTTTTCTCCCATTTTTTTATTTTTACGGTTTTCCCGTGAATATCAATTACACTTTTTTTATAAGCTCACTGAAACATGAATACACAGAAAAAAAACCAGAAAAATGCCAACCCCGGGAATCGAACCCGGATCCTCGACACTCCGGGTTCGATTCCGGGGGTTGGCATTTTTCTGTTTTTTTTTTCTGTGTATTCATGTTTCAGTGAGTTTATAAAAAAAATGTAATTGATTTTTTTTTAATTCTGACAGACCAGACATGCACGGAGCGAATAGTAAAAACGGCCAACCCAAACAGCATGTAATAAGAAATATAGTCAAAAAAACACAAAACAAAACTTAAATTAAAATTAAAAAAAACACATAAAAAATGCCGACAAAAAGAAAACTAAAAAAAAGTAAAAAATAATGCCTAATATGTTTTGTTAGTATGGATTAGCCCTTTCACCAAACCTTTTGGTATATACCTACCAAAATTTTATTCTAAGCGTTGTCGGTGTCGGGGCATCGCTAAAGTCAACCAAACTATTCTTTCTATAAAACAACAACCGATTTTTATGAAACTTAGCTAAGAACCATCTTGATCAAACTAGCTTTCGATTTAAAAAAGCCGCGTCAAAATCCGTCCATCCGTTTACGAGCTACGATGCCACAGACAGATACACATGTTAAACTTATAACGCCCCTCTTTTTCGTCGGGGGTTAAAAATAAAGAAATATAGAAATCTAAGATGAATGCCTATTGTGCCCGTAATTACACCGGCTGTCTTACTCTCCACACCGGAACACAACATTGCAAGCACTGCTGCTTAGCAGCAGGATTACCGAGTAAGATGGTGGAAGATAATTACATTAAGTACAATACCTACTCTATATTATAGTACGGTTGGCTACCCTAGCTATAGTTCCCATGCGGTCAAACATACCCATTCAACTCTCTCCACATGTCACTGCCCCTGAAAAAAGAGCGTTTTTTAATCTACCCCATTTATGAATATTTCGTTTTAAAGTACAGATGGAACTAAAGGATTCCCTGTGTAGCTTTAATCCATTATAAAACGGGGGCTTGGTGAAAAGGTCAAGCCCTGTTAGAGGGGGACGGTTGTATGTGAGGCCCAAATGTGGGACAGAGACAGAAGCGTTAGCACATCATTTACACATCAGGTGACCGGCTTTGCAAACCTCGCTGACTTTGAGCTCGTTGAAATTGCGACTCGGGGGAGTGTATGGAGAGGTTATTACCATATTATATTAAATTTGTGGGATTATTTGTATGTTTGTTGCAACTGGTTAAGATGAACTAAAGTTCATTGGACGAATACATTGGTTGCAACTTTGCACGAGGTTATTCATTAACCCTAAGTCCCTCAACGCGTAAAAGGTGTGTTATGAGTTTGATGTGCGTATATTTTGTATAAGTGTGTCTGTCGTGGCATAGTAGCGGAAACATCGATTGTTTTTAGGGTTCCATACCTCAAAAGAAACAACGGAACTCTTATGGGATCACTTTGTTGTCTGTCTGTCTGTCTGTCAAGGCCCTTTTTCTCCGGAACGCGTGAAGGTAGCAAACTGAAATTAATATCAAATACTCAAACTTGAAGTGCCTTGAAGCTGTGAAAAAAAAATCAAAAATTAAGCTTCTAAATCAACGCAATAAAAACATATAGTCATCAAAAAGGGAAACTTCAAATTTGGTTTGAACTAGTTTGAAGGTTAGTTCTACCGTTCAACATGGTGGCAACCATTTCCACTACAAATAGTAGTAATAGTAGTAGTGGAAATAGTGGCATGTTGTACGGTTGTTGTAGTGCTTCGATAATGGCCTCGTGGAGAGTGCCGAAAAGCGTCAGCGTTTAGTTTAGTGGTGGTGTGATGGTTATTTTTCATTTGTGGTCGCGGGTGAGCAAAGTAATTGTTTTTAGTTCATGTTCTAACTTCCCGATATGGTATTATCATCTCTCCACATTCTGCCGAAGGGAGCGGCGTGCTCAAAAGGCGTCTCCGGGTCCACGGACACTTATACACTATTCAGAGCCTCCCTGCACTTGGCACTAATTCTCTACTAAATAACACTTTGTTAACTGTAAACTGAACAAGCAGGGACATACAAAACTTTCGCCTGCAAATATTTACAAGCCGACTTGGAGGAGTTTTACCCACAGAAATATACTGTTAGAAGGAAACAGTGTATGTACCTCGCGTGCCAAAAAGAAGCGCAGAACCTCATTGCCCGCCGCGTACCCCCCCTCTGACCACCGAGCGCTTTCCGCGTGCGACGTTACATTTTAAAAACAAAAAAGAGCGCACGACCCAGCGGCAGCGAGACGCACACTACTCACACTGGCCTCCCAGAGGAAGGACTACGAATTAGTCCAAAATATGTCGGGCTAAACCCGACTTATGTTCGTGAGTGATTTATTTCACATTTATTATTATTATTATTCGTATGGTATTTTAGTCAGTCGTTCAAACACTAATTCCACAATGATTGAGTCTCACTGTTAACCGAGGAATTTCCTTTCATCGGTAAGTACTAATTGTCCTAAAATATCTATGCAAAATGTTACACTCTCGGTTCTCATCAAAATTGAGAAGCTCTTTCCTGCTATCTCGGTACAGTTCTGTGGTTTTACCTCTTTCGCAGTTGTTGAAGAATTTATACAGGGTTTTTTGTAAGTGTACCCACTCGCGATTTTGCGGTATCTATTGTGGTGTGCTTTTGAGTGTGTTTGTGAAGGTAAAGGTGCAACTAAGGCCCTGGTGTCATGTAATAAGCCATCTAGCCCGACATAGTTCTGTGAATGAAAGTAGGTATGCAATTCATTCATGCTTTCTGCGTTAAGTTTCCTTAGCGCTCTAGGTTAGTGACAGTTTTACAGTAATGAAGGTATTCATGGATGTCTATACACAGCGTTTACTTAGCATCAGACTCCTATTTCACCAACTTTACAATTGTCAGTTTTCAATGACAATTCGAACTACATTTCTTTGACAATATGAAGCGCGCTAAAACAAAAGCACTTCAAGTCAGCAGTTGACACCGAATTGTCATTGAAAACTGACAATTGTAAAGTTGGTGAAGTAGGGGCCTGGTCGTCAACTTGTTCCCCTTCCTTTTGGGATAAAAATTTTAGGACAAAAGCATAATATTCATCCGCATATTCATTATTCCGTGACTTCGTTTTTCCAACAGAGCTGCCGCCCCAGCCAGCACAGGGTCGAGCGCGACTTTACGAATGCTGCGCAACGTTACGGTTATCGTATCGAGATCGAAAAACCTCATACTAAATTTTAGTTCCAAATACGCTCACGGGCGGGCGCTGTTCCAAACGTCATACAAACTCGACAACGTTTACTATTCGATTTTACGTGACGCAGGTTTCGAAAAGTCGTGCTCGACCCACCGGTTACATCGTCAAACGCAGATACGAGTATAATTTACTTAAAATTTACCTAACCTCGTAAAGTTTAAGATCCAAAGTAAGTTACACGCGTCTTGTCATTCGTAATTAAACGATGATGACGTCATGATGTAACTGCTAGCAGCGGGTAAATCTTTTAGCTACCGTAGCGTCGTTAGGGTTGTCACTTCATCAAACGTATTAAACTCTTCGATCAATGGTTACCTATGAAACGTACGAAAAGTGGACTATATGCAATGAATGAGCAATAGAAACGAGATTTAAAAGCACTTTAATTATAAAACACAAAAGCAAAACACGAAACTAACTATTACGCCCAACTGACAATGATAAACTAAAAAATATATAAATAAAAATCAACTGTAAAAACTCTATCAAGGAGTTTGCGACAACCTACATACTTATTAAGTACTTAATGGGTCACGAACAAAAACGAAATACAAATTATGGCATTTCCTTTTTCTCCCATCCCATCATCCCATCACAATTAAAAGACAGAATGGCCCCAAATCCACTATGCGCGCAATTCAAAAAGATAATTCCACAAGAACATTACTTGTCATGTTCGCGTTGCAATCAGGCATAATGACCTTCCCTGCCGCAATTCTGAAAAACGCTATATTCTGATGAATGAAGAACGTAAGGCATTGTGGATTGTGTATCACGTGCAGTCATAGTCACGTGGACTAGGTCAATTGGTCTCAGTTGTCCCATGACATTTATTTATTTCGCGGGACCGCGGTGGACGCGGAAAGCACAAGACCGGTCCGAGTGGAGAGCCGCGGGGGAAGCCTATGTCCAGCAGTGGACGTCTTTCGGCTGACATGATGATGATTTATTTGTTTCAAATGTGTTATAAAATTTAAATTAAATCAAATCCCGACTATGGCAACCCTGGAGGAGCTTTTAAATAATATCTCAGCAGCAACTCGGAGCTTCTTAAAATTAATGACGACATTAAAATTAAGCGGGCATCCGGCAGACAAACCGTTTTTACAGCCTTGATGCCGGCATTAAACCCTTGGATTAGCTGGGAAGACGTTAATCAATAAAAAGGAGTTATTTGTAAACCTGAGATCTAGAAATCTGAACAGTGCTCTGATTTTTAGGGTCCTTTACCTCAAAAAGAAAACGAAACCGTTATAGTATCACTCTGTTATCCGTCGTCTGTCTGGCGAAAGCCATTTTCAGGGGCAGTTTTTTTTACAAACACTGAAAGCAAAATTTCGAAACTTTCACTTGCAGTTCTAAACCTTAAACAATAATTAACGTCGCATAATGTACCAGTATGCGCATTCTAAATGCAGAAACCCCCGCGTCATTGAAAAGCTGCGAAAATAAAAACCGCAAAAGCTTTCGAGTAGAAGCTTTCGAATAACCATTTCATGAGTGCAAAGTTCATTACCCGCGAGTGCTAATTTAAATACGATCTTTAAATGAAAAACGTTCTGGCAAATGTACTGTTAATTGTTAAAAAGACACGGATTTTACGAGTTCAGTAATTTGTTAGCTAAAGGCAAATAAAAGTAAATTTTAATATTATACGTATAAAGGTCGAATGGTCGAAAGGACAGGGAGACGAGCTGTCGGTAGGCCTCCAACAAGATGGAGCGACGACCTGGTAAAGATCGCGGGACCGCGGCGCGGTAGATGCTGGAAGCAAAAGACCGGTCTGAGTAGAGAGCCTTGGGGGAGGCCTATGGCCAGCAGTGGAAGTCTTTCGGCTGACAGGATGATGATGACGTATAAAGCTGTTGAGGGATCTTATTTTACAACGAAACTGCAGAAACGAGGCGGTAAAAGTTCTTGCGGGGTCGGTAACGCGCAAATCTGCGCGGTTCTAGTGTTGCAAACATCTAAGCTGCGGTGATGGTACGAGTATCCCATCAGCTGAGCACAGCCAAAACCCGTGACCCCTCAGCTCGGCAAGTGTAGGTCGAACCACCGGGCTACCACGGCCGTTTTCGGATTTTAATTGGGTAAAATACCCTTAAGCCGAGTTAAGACCTGCAAGAGAAATCATGCAAGTTACAATACAATGCGAGACCGAAAGCAAACAAGTTTGGAATGAGCGATCGAACGCCTCAATGTACCTATTGCAACTTGTAAGATTTTTCATGCAGGTCTAAACTCGACTTTATGTTGACACTCTCCAATGCTTTTCATCTTCCAATAGAATAGTTACCCTATCTTTTAAAATTAAAATAGTCTTTGGCGAGCCTCAGAAGTCGTCTTAGAGTAGGCCTCCTTGCTGAACAGATCTTCGTGGATGCCTTATCATAGTTTGCTATTGTTTTATTTCAATTATTTCATTCTTAGGTCTATGTTGTTGACCAGTGTTTCAACAACTACATTAGGTTGTATATTGAAAACGTAAAGAGGCACAGTATGATTATCCAATGTCTTTGGTTTATCCGATAATTATTATGGGCCATCGATCAATTTCAAATTTTACTCAGAACTCAAATTAACTAATGGATCTGCCATTACGTGGTCGTGTTTCATTTAATTAGCTTCGAATATGAACTGGGCTTGATACGGTATAACTTCAAGCAACATAATGAACACGGGAATTTAGGGATTTTTAAAAAAAACTGTTTTAAATTTGAAGTTTATTAAAAAAACAATGGCCTTATAAAAAGATCATTGAATAAAATTTATGAAACTGTACTGTAGTCTACCAAAAAGTTTCAAAATGAATAACGAACAAGTTTCTGAACTGGGCAGAAAAAATCTTCCTGACACGTGGAATTTATTTGAATTAAAAACGAATAATATTAAAACGTTAATCCCATCCCAAGGCAATTTTCTATTTTTACCATATTTTTAAGTCAGTCTAGTTGGTCGTGGTTCGGAAATTCGGTTGGGATTCTATTTTCTATTGCGGGGAAAATCGGTAGGGCTGCGGTCGAGGCCATTTCCAATAAGTGTCTTTATTAGTGAAGTCTAGTTATTAATAAAATAATATTATGAGGGAAATTGTGCACATACAAGCTGGCCAGTGCGGCAACCAGATTGGAGCTAAGGTGAGAACGTTTTGTAGCATTTTACTTTCACATTTATTGCTTCTGTGCCCAGGTAGACGGTCACCCGTTTCAAATTCTTCAAAATATCATAGTTTATTTTTAACCTAAGTATACCGGAATACAATAAAACATAGCGAATGGGAATTATCAAACTTATCAAATGCTTTTTGTCTATGTGGCTGTAGAATTTGTCCCTGTGAATTAAATTCCTCGCGCTTCTAGAAGATTCTCAAATTCTTACATCCTTTCAGTTCTGGGAAGTGATATCAGACGAGCATGGGATTGATCCTACGGGAACCTATCACGGCGACTCGGATCTCCAACTGGAACGCATCAACGTGTATTACAATGAGGCCACTGGCGGCAAATACGTGCCCCGAGCCATCCTCGTGGACCTTGAGCCAGGGACCATGGACTCCGTCCGTTCCGGGCCCTTCGGACAAATCTTCCGCCCGGACAATTTCGTCTTCGGGCAGTCCGGCGCTGGTAATAATTGGGCGAAAGGACATTATACCGAAGGAGCGGAACTCGTGGATTCAGTTCTAGATGTCGTAAGGAAAGAGGCAGAGGGTTGCGATTGCCTGCAGGGCTTCCAACTGACCCACTCGCTCGGAGGCGGCACCGGAGCTGGCCTCGGAACGCTTTTAATTTCCAAAATCCGAGAAGAATACCCTGACCGAATAATGAACACCTTCAGTGTCGTACCGTCCCCCAAAGTATCGGACACTGTCGTCGAACCCTACAATGCAACGCTATCCGTGCACCAGCTGGTTGAAAACACTGACGAATCCTACTGTATTGACAATGAGGCGTTGTACGACATTTGCTTCCGAACCCTCAAGCTCACAACCCCGACCTACGGTGATCTGAACCATCTAGTTTCCGCCACGATGTCTGGAGTCACCACTTGTCTAAGATTTCCTGGCCAGTTGAATGCTGATTTGAGGAAGCTAGCTGTGAACATGGTTCCTTTCCCTCGTCTGCATTTCTTTATTCCTGGCTTTGCTCCGCTGACGTCCCGAGGCAGCCAACAGTACCGCGCTCTGACCGTGCCCGAGTTGACGCAGCAGATGTTTGACGCTAAGAACATGATGGCAGCTTGTGACCCTCGCCACGGAAGATACTTGACTGTCGCTGCTGTGTTCCGCGGCCGTATGTCCATGAAGGAAGTGGACGAGCAGATGATGAACATTCAGAACAAGAACTCTTCGTACTTTGTGGAATGGATTCCAAATAACGTGAAGACCGCCGTGTGCGATATCCCGCCTCGAGGTTTGAAGATGTCTGCCACGTTCATAGGCAACTCTACGGCCATCCAGGAGCTGTTCAAGCGTATTTCTGAGCAGTTCACGGCTATGTTCAGACGTAAGGCGTTTTTGCATTGGTATACTGGGGAGGGGATGGATGAGATGGAGTTTACTGAAGCTGAAAGCAACATGAATGATCTGGTGTCGGAGTACCAGCAGTACCAGGATGCTACGGCTGAGGAGGAGGGCGAGTTTGATGAGGAGGAAGAGGGTGGTGATGAGGGAGACTAACTAACTGAGGGATGCTATGCTTTTGCTAAGACTTAAACTTTAATATTTTACGTTTATTTTTACTTTATTTGTACGTTTGTTTTTATGTTTATTTTCCGTTATTTTCGTGTTTTTACTGCTTCTATTGCAATGTCAATAGATTTATTACATCTGCTAAATATGGTTATGTTGTTTTTGTAACCTTGTTTTCATTGGTATTATACGAATGAGGGTTTTATAGCCGACAAAATATCACAAGGTTGCATCCTGGCAGAAATTTCAAACGGACTTTTCGTACTAATTTCTGTTATAATCCGTCACTGTCTCGAGTAGTCTCAAGTGAGTAGGAACGCTGTTCTCCACACTATACAGATGACAATTCATGTTGGTAATCCGGCCGTACCGGTGATCAGCGAGTGATGTCACATTCATTATCGATTGTCAGATCAGATAGGTGACCTAAATTCAGTAGTGTGACAGGTGATCGTCTATCGATAGAATAGCTATGCCTTCGTAAACTTAATTCATCTGAACTGATTCGCCTGCAGGCAATTTTCTTTGTAGACTGGCCGCTGATTGTATTTTTTCTACGGTGTGTCTCCCTTAAACATCCTTCTCAAAATCGACCTCTATTAATTGCAATATCGATGTTTCAACGCTATTGCCTCTATTCAACAGCCCGGTCTCAATTTTACTTTACCGAAGCACTCTACCAACAGGTGAAGATACACCTAACTTAGCATTCTCCCCATAAAAATATCGGAAGCCCACCCCAAACCCAATCAAAACTTGAAAAATCCGTTGCATTCAAAACTGATTTCTGCGATATCGAATCGGAAGCGCCCTGATGCTGCGTCCGACTGCCCGCGATGCCTTCTGAATATTTTACTTCCCATTTGAGATAAATTTGGGTCAATAGCTATGTCGGAATATCAATTGCAGCTGTTTGGTTATTTGGTTCATTAAGGTCATTATAAAGCAGATAGCTTTGTGTGTTGCGGTTCGCACTATAGGTAACTAGGGAAATCGTTGTTTAACTGAAATAAACGGATCACTTCAGTATACTAAATAAGTTGAGTTTAGCAACGACATATATTTCGGACTAATTCATCTGGGAGCGCACAACTCAGTGGCAGCGAGACGCACACTGCGTGCCAAGCCCTGCTTGCGCGACTGGTATTACTAGGGCTATGACTTGAGTCTCACGGCAGTTTTATGGAAAAAAACGTAAACGTAAACTTTTTATAGGAAAAGGAGGGCAAATGCTTAGGTGGGTTACCTGATGGTAAGTGCCCAAAGACACGTAACACCAGAATGATTGCAGATACGTTTCTATCCTAAGAGGGCTAAGATAAAATGCCTCTTTAGCTCGTAGTTTCCCCGGCTCCCTGTACCCTCCACATCGGAACGCAACAACGCGCAGCGCAGAATTAGCGAGCAAAACGATGGTAGCGATCCGGACGGACCGTGCACAAGGTTTGCAGTAACGGTAACATAAAACTGATTCCACAACTTACAAATATCAAAGCACATATTGCAAATTTGCGGGGGGTAGGACATTGTGCAAGGCAAAACCATCTTACTCGCTAATCCTGCCGTTAAGCAGCAGACTTGCACTGTTGTGTTCTGGTGTGGAGAGTAAGACAGCCGGTGTAATTAGTAATTACGGGCACAAAAAGCATTTCATCTTAGCTCACTAGGTTGGCAACTCATCTGCGAACCCACCGGGGTTGCGGGTGTCAACGGGTAGTGGTGATCACTTACCATCAGGTGACCCACTTGCTCGTTTGCATTCCTCGTCGTATAAAAAAAATCTTTTATACGAATTCAAAAATAGAGTATCCACTAATCGAAGTAGGTAATAGGCTGACGCAGCAATGAATTTATTGTCAACTGCGTTGCGTTTTTGACGCCCCTCGTCGTCGTGATCAATTCCACGTGAACGTCATTCAAATATTTTATTCGATTTTGGGCAAGCGAATTACACGCAAGCTACTTTTGATTTTTCGAAACCTCAAAAAGCATCATTCTGTGCAAAATAAATCCACGCCAACGAAGTCGTGGGCAGACGGCTAGTCATAAATAAATATTGAATGCTCTACCAGTTGCGCTTCGCTTGTTAGTTAAGCTTTCAGTTAAATAAACGAGCGTTTGATTTTCATTATTTAACTTGCGGTCAGTGTGCTCGACAATCCACCGCATCATTTAATAGAGCCGCCTTTAATTATTTTCTTACGGACATAGTAAATATAATTAGAAACACTCTGAAACAAACTGCGGCACACAGAGACGCCAATGTATATTTTATCGCAATTAGTTACGTTAGTTACAGAAAGATGGGTTGGATGTTCTTCTTTATGTGACGTTTGCAACTGTGTGTCTGTGTATCTATGAGCCTGTCTGTGGCAATATAACTTCTAAGCCCATTGGCCAATTTGAACGCGGTTTATTTTAATCGAAAGCTAGTTTAATCGAAATTGTTCTTAGCCAAATTTCATCAAAATAGCGACTGCTGTTTTTAAGATATTGAACTTCTTGGAGGCTCAGTATCTTTCTTTCCATCTACGCCACGACACTCAACTTTGATGATCCTGGAAAGTCATTTTAACAATAAAATTATGTGTCAAATCTGTGTGTTTTTGTGTAGATAATATTCTGTCTGTCTGCACGTAAGTCTGTTTACACGAGCCGCTAATGAATCGCCTTATTTTGTTCCCACATGTAACAGATATCATTGAGCGACAACTTACGTTAAAATAAAAGACTGTCTTTAAATAAAGATGTACTTATATTTTTAATGTGCCATCATTATCTTCACAGAGTGCCTAGATTACAGATCTGATATATTGGAATCACTTTGACCTCTTCCGAGGCTAGCCCTAAATTCAATTCTTTTACCAAAGAGACCTTAAAAATCTGTTTCGTAAAATTCAGATCTAACTGATAGGTATCAAGGACGATAAAATCAAGAAGTCTGCCAATGTCTGTCAATATCGCATACCTTTTAACTAAAATGCCGTTAAAGTTTGTTTGCCTTTTTTGTCACATGGAGATACCCATTAGTAAGAAGAAGAAAAAACCTCATTTTGACTAATGGAGGCTTGAGTGACGTTTATGAATAATGGCAAAAGTCCAAGGTTTCAAAAACAAAATAATGATATGCGCCAAGCTATAACGATGGAGATGCACCGTTAGCATTGCGAATATTTAAAGCAGTTACGGGCATCTCTCGACCTAGGTATCTTCACAGACATACCTATACGCACAGATATATTGTGAAAATAGACTTACCTTCCTAGTAACCGTACTGAATACCGGTTATTGAAACGAGATGAAAAAAATCGACTCGAGGGGAGCTCCTATATCGTTGATTTTGCGTAATTTGAGTTGCGTCAAACTCGCAAAAGTAATTTTTTATAATTTTTAATACGCTCAAGTCTGTAAACACTGGCCTGCGTCAAAAATGTGAAGCAATAAATTTGGACACGTCAGCACGTCACTCGAATGTTATATTATTATCATCGTACCTGTAATCAATCATTCATTTAAATAGTGGTGGAATTCTACAAACATTGGATAAAAACGACAAAAAGGCACAACTTGGAAAAGTAGCAGAACACTGACGTTTTAATTTAAAAACTCTATAACTAAAGAAAGGTTGAACAGATTTTAAAGAATCTTAGCTAAGAACCGTCGCGTTAGCTTTCGATTAAAAAAAACTGCGCCCAAATCGGTTTATCCGTTTAGGAGTTATCATATCACAGACACTTAACACCCTTATGTTTTGCGTCACGGGTTATGATGTATACGTACCTAAGCTAAATAAAAACAAATGTTAGATCAGAAAAAAAATAATGAGTCGCGGAATGGCAGCTTGTACATAGGTATTCCTTCTTTCAATAACTCCATCTCACAGTAGGTGGTATGGTACATCTGTAGACATAGTACTGCATGGATCAATAGCCTCCAGGGTTGAGAGACGAGGTATTTCCAGCCAAGCTATTCTGGTCAGAGTCCGCTGAATAAATCTGTCGCTGTAATTCGGTGGATTTTAGTTGATATCGCGCGGAATAAAGCCTGGATGGAACTGGATAATATTATCTGTGATCGAGAAGCTTAGTCACATTTGACAGCTGCCATTATCATACAATTTCTAACATAGATCCATGAAATTGATTGAATTTACAGTCCGCCCCAGGTCTGTGCAAGTCGGAGGAGTGTCACTAGTCCAAAATAAAAAAGGTTGTCCTTCATAGGAAACATTTGCATAAAAACAGTTTCACGATATGATACGATAAATTAAATATAAAAACCTTGAGCAAACGTCAATGGTTTTATACACGTTTCGGACTCTTCTTCTTATATGAACATTAGCCACTTCAGTGTCTAAATTCAAATTCAAAATTCTAATGTTTTCGTTAGAACCAACACTGTTGTTTTAGGTCTGATAAAAAATGTTTGCAGGGTCACGAACTTTAGCGTGTTTTAAAGTGTTTTAATATACTTTGAAATGTTATTTTTCCTACAACTTCCTTCCTTTATTGTACTGTTTTAACCACATGCTTATAGGTACCTACTTTAGCTCTAATAAGGGAGATGGTAACGCGCACTTACGCTCTGCCGAAAATGATGATCGTCTGCTAGGATCATTTTGGTCGTATAAAATGTTAATCGTGTACTTGTTTTGAGCTTTTGTGTAACTGTGTAGTAGTTTTGTTTTGTATTGAAATTTTGACATGAAGTATAAAGCGTGTGCTGTACTATTAGCAGCAAAACTAGCTAAGCAACCAACACATTCACAATGATCTAAACACGGCTCTATTGTTATAGCCACAAGAGCTTGTGCAGATCATTGTGGCCGTTTCGGTTGCTCAGCTAAGCACGGCTCTATTGTTATAGCCACAAGAGCTTGTGCAGATCATTGTGACCGTTTCGGTTGCTCAGCTAAGCACGGCTCTATTGTTATAGCCACAAGAGCTTGTGCAGATCATTGTGGCCGTTTCGGTTGCTCAGCTAAGCACGGCTCTATTGTTATAGCCACAAGAGCTTGTGCAGATCATTGTGACCGTTTCGGTTGCTCAGCTAAGCACGGCTCTATTGTTATAGCCACAAGAGCTTGTGCAGATCATTGTGACCGTTTCGGTTGCTTAGCTACTTCCGCTGCTGACTGCACGTGTGCCTCGCGTCCTAGAAAAAAATCAGAAAAAAAATTGCGCAAAGATGAGCTAAAAGCAACTCCTGTAAAAGTGTTTTGCTAAAGATGCACTAGAGTGGGGTTGAACTGAAGCAAAAAAAATCAAATATTGTTGTCTACATCGGAAAAAGAAGGATCATTTGTGTTTAAATTCTTTTGATGGTGTACTAATGAAAGTATCTGTTGTTGCAGGGCCGGGGATGAAAGCCATGGCGATCCTGAACTGCCTGCTGGCCCGCCAGCTGTGCTTCGAAGACGCATCCTGCTCGGCTATTCTGGAGATCATCCCGCGGGTCTGTGGCTCTGAACTTGGTAAGTTACACCTTATTAGTGTGGAACTTCAAACTTTGTTTCCCACGGACCAACCACCCTCTGGACACCAAATGTTAGGGCGAACGTTTCCAAAACGCATGCTTTATGCTCATTTGCACCTATAAATCTCTCTAGCTATTATAATTATATGTAACATGAATTCCACACACAATAAATGATTGATTGATTGATAGCCTCGAATCGCGGCTCACTTTCGACCAGACGACAAGCGAGATGAACCAATCACGACGCATTCCCCCGGCCCGCTCAACGCGACTTTTTTCGTAACAGACTTTCAAAGTAAATTATAAAAGATACGGTGTCCAGAGGGAAGTTAGTCCGTGTTGTTTCCCATACAAATGAAAGTCATAATGTAATGTTTGTCAACTCTTTGTTTCTTTGAAACAGTAAAAGAGGTTAAGATAGATTTATTTTATAACTAGCTGGCCCGGAGAACTCCGTAGGTACAGTCAAGGAATTTAATTCCCTACCCATTTCGTTGAAACGTTGTTAAACATTCGCTGTGCATTAAGGTCGAAAATGTCAACGCAAACGCGACATGTCAAAGCAACGTCGTGTTCTATCTAGCTCTTATGGTAACAGTTTGCTATACGATATTAACCTTAGATGGGTTGGAAATTAAATTCCTTGACTGTACTTGGTAGGTACCGCCTAACAGTCAATGTATGGGTGACTTGAGTTGTCAATTATGGAAGATGGCGGAGTTCGAAACCTTAATTTTATTTATTTATTGCCTCGCTCACAACCTCAAGCGCTAGTGCCACTGTGTGGTACTAAATGGCAACCCGTGACCTTTATACCTGATGTTCCCATGAGTTCAATGAAGTGCTGAACGCTGTACATGCTTCCTATAAAAACCATTCAAGTATAAACCGACCCTTGACCTTTAAAACACTGCCTCCACACCTCGCTTTATTAAAATGTTACCACATTGTTACCACATTGTTACCAAATATGCCAAGTTTGGCGTTAACGAGCCACAATCGTGAGCTAACGGGGCCGGAAGCATAGTTTCTTTTGTTGGGGCACGCATTATGCATGAGGATGCGAAGGATCCGACCGCGGCATCCCTCTGCTGGGCTGACGTCACACCGACCTGTAATATTCAGCCGCCGAGCCTCGAATGAAGGCGATTTTTAACCCCCGACGCTGAAAGAGGGGTGTTATAAGTTTAACCGTGTGTAAGTCTGTTTATGGCACCGTAGCTCTTAAACGGGTGAACAAATAGTCAAAATTCAAAACCGATTTGAATGCGGATCTTTTTATTTGAAAGCAGGTTTTTTAGCGGTGCTTTGTAGTAGGTTCGCATGAAAATCGGTACAGCCGTTTTTAAGATATTGAACTTTGAAATGAAAACTCAACACTAAGGGTTTTTCAACTTTTCTAAGTTGATTTGGTTATTAGTTAATAGTAACTTCATTGCTGTAAAATTTGATACGAATTACAGCATGGGGGTATTCAAAAAGGTTTTCGCAGGGTCGGCAACTCACGAGTGATACACAGTTTCACAAAAATTCTTAATTTGCTGGGCACTATCACGTTAATTTGTTGTATGATTCACTATCTTTATTATCCACCAAACAACATCAAGCACAGAAACCAAAATTCTATTGGAGATTCTATTGGAGATATAGTGCCAAGCACCATTCCGCTCTCCCTGATTTCCCACCAGAACCCTTATTAAATTACTTTTTGGCTATGTTCAGAAAAAGTACTTCATCATGTCAGCTGAAAGACGTCCACTGCTGGACATAGGCCTCCCTCGCGGCTCTCCGCTCAGACCGGTCTTGTGCTCTCCGCATCCACCGCGATCCCGCGTGCTTTACCAGGTTGTCGCTCCATCCATCAGGCCTACCGACTGCTCGTCTCCCGGTCCGGCGACGCCATTCGAGAACCTTCTGGCCCCATGAGCCATCGGTCCTGCGAGCAATGTGTAAATAAGTGCTTACTTGTGAAATAATTCGTTCCAAGTCAAACAGTGTGACAGGCGGCCCCTAACATCGAGTATTTTGACCTTTCCCAGTCTTTGGGGAGGCGGGAATAAAATATCAGCTACAGCCTGCAACAAACTAGTGTCATTGTACTGGGAACGCTTTAGATTATGTCGTTAAGAGTGAAGTATCTGCGATAGTGCAGTGTAGAACACTTTGTTGAACATTTTGTACTTACAAGAGCTTTTAAGACGTCTTCAGAATTTGCAAGTTGAAATTGGACCCATACCATCCAGTGGCCGAATTTACTTGAAATTTGGTGTGGATAGGTAGCTAAATTCAATGACCACGTAAGTACCTATTGTCAGCAAAATAGCTTGTAGTATAAATGTTTTAAAAGCCGTGATAGCCTAGTGGTTTGACTTATGGCCTCTCAAGCAGAGGGTCGTGGTTTCAAACCCCGGCTCGCACCTCTGAGCTTTTCGGAATTTATGTGCGGAATTGCATTGGTTTGTAATTCTTTATCATGAGCTATTCGGCGAAGGAAAACATCGTGAGAAAACCTGCACACTCCTGCGAATTTAGGCACCTACTATGGTTGCATGCTACGACGAAGTGTAAAACAATTGACTGTACCAACCTGTTAGGTTTGTAACCCCATACGTCACACCGACACGTCACATCGCTACGTCAGCGGGCACGTCATCCTGTCAATATGTCACAACGCGTCACCGGCGCATCGCGAGTGCATCATGAGTGTTATTGCGCAACGGCAATCGCGCCGTCTTTAAAACCAAACCCCGCGAGTGCGCAGTGCTTTTTCGACACCTAACATCGAGTCATTAAGACATTTAGGATAATCTTAGAATAAAAGTATTTGTAATCATTTATTATTTACACATATCTTAGGTCCTCTATAACGCTTTCAGAAACCGTAGAAAATGACTAGCATTTCGATATCGTTATGAGTTTCAAATTGCCGTTATTTTCAAAAACCAACTCAATTTACAATAAAAAAAAACATTCGATACGAAGCGTGCTCGGTATGTTTGTCTTTTATAAATAAAAAAAACAGTCAAATTCGTGATAGATATAATATACATGCCTTCGGTTTCTGAACCCATCATAGAATCCTTATAAATACGTGTGTAGATAAAGTAATGTATGCAACTCTACATAATTAGGTCTTAAAACACTCATTACGTATATAGCAGTTACATAAACTACTATTCCCGATGTTGTTACGTCAAATAACCACTCGTTTAAGAAGTGCTTACGCGGTTAGCTCGCCAAAAGCTTCTAATTTAATGCTCCTGAAAAAAACTCGAAGTTTTAATTTCGTCCCGGATCAGTTAATATGTAAAAGTAGCATACATGGAAAAGCTTTCCACTCTAGCCACAATTTAGCCTGAAGAAAAACTTCTCGAATAGCATATTATACAAAAATATCGCAAAGCTATCTGTCAGTATAAATTATTTTTTTATAATTTTTAATGAAAGAGAGAGGCAAACGAGCAAGCGGGTCACCTGATGGTAAGCGGTCACCGCCACCTATGAGAACCAGCAACCCTAAGAGTCACTAGTCCGTTGCCGGCCTTTAAGGAAGAAAAGGGATAGAGGAAAGCGAGAGGAGCTGCAGGGCCTCCGGCACTCTCACTGACTGAACGAAACGCAACAGGGGTGCTGTTGCTTCACACCGATTTTCTGCGAGAGGGTGGTACTTCCCCGGACGAGTCGGCCCATTCGTGGCAGCAAATAGCTACATAATGGCTCTCCCACTAAATATGCGACAAAGTGAACTACTTAATGGTAGGAGGTTATGGCTCGGTCGTAACGGGCCCAAAAACACACTTAACCTTTTGCTCACAAGTTGGAATTTCTTGTACTTAATCTACGCCACCACTTTTAGCGAGAACGGTGCAAGTTACAGGCGTAAGCGATTTTTGATTAGCTGGCATATTACGAGACCTAAGTTATAGTGAAACTAGTTTATGCCCCGCGGCTTTGCCCCCGTGAAATAAGTAAGTAAGTAAGTAAACACTTTATAAAAAATACAAATATTTCAAAATGGGCTAGTTCCCTATCCCGTGGGAATTTTAAATCCATTCTTAGTGCAGCTCTAGGATACTCAAGGTATGTGTTTGCGAAATTTCAAGTCTTTAGGTTCAGTGGTTTGGGCTGTGCGTTGTCTGTCAGTCAGTCAGGGTAGTTTTATAGGTATAGATAATCGGCGGATTTCGTATCGCTACCGCTGAAGCATGTGCTCTCAGAGGAAAAACTACGGATAAGTCCGACACATGATACTCTACTCACATAGGTACGTGAATGATCTGTTTACTTCACTATGATTGAATTTCAAGGTAATTATATTTTAAAAGGACTTAACCGTTTCATTTTAGTCATTTTGAAGCTATCGTTTTTTTTGCAGACTGTTCTTGGTTTTGATTAATGAGTGCAAATTAAAGTATTTAGACACTTGAGAAAAGACGCAGAGAGAGGTAACTATGGCTAAGGCTTTCTATTTCTTATTTCTAAAGAAAAACCATTTCACTCGCTTATCCTGCCGCTGAGCGCTAGGTTGGCAACGCACCTTCAAACCCACCGGGGGTGCGAGTGCCTATAGGCAGATCACTTTCCATCAAGTTACCCACTTGCTCCTTTACTTTCCCTATTGTATAAAAAAACTTGCTATGCTTTTCACTAAATTAATTACACTACAATGTTGTACCTTACTTCTGCGTAATGTTGTCGCACTCATAATGTCATCACCGTCATCTTCATGTCAGCCTAAAGACACAGGCTCTCCACTCAAAACGGTCTTGTGCTTTCCGCATCCAGCCCGATCCCGGGATCTTTACCAGGCCGTCGCTCCATCTTGTTAGAGGCCTACCTACTCGTACAGCTCGTCTCCCGGTCTGCAGACGCCATTCGAGAACCTTCTGGCCCCATCGGCCGTCAGTCCTGCGAGCAATGTGCCCCGTCCACTGTCACTTAAGTTTCGCAATTCTTCGGACTTTGACTATAACCAACGGTAACCTTAGTTCTTATGCGGATATCATCATTAATGCAGTGATTTTAGTTACCAACTACCCGCTACCTCTTATGTTCACGCTTCCGCTGCCTCTCCTCCCTTAATTGCGCCTCGCTATTAACTTCACATGACTACACTTTTAATGCGTTCGCGCGCTCACTCACGGCATATTCGGTTAATAAGTTTGACTTTTATTCGACTTAGCCATTTAACTTTTTGTGCTCAAGATTCTTTGAAACTTTCGTGAAATATTGCCTCGAATGAGACTAAAGAATTGCCCTGACTACGATTTGAATAATGGTTTGATATGAGTTTGTGAAACTTGTCAAAGATGCGCGGATACTGTGAGGAGTACCGTTGAGGCAACGAATAAAATTTTTGTGTCAAAGTCAACCGAAATATACTTTAGTTGGGAGATCTAAAATTGCAGGTCTTGTTCCTTTACTAACTAAGCTATATGAATTATCTACCTGTATACTGTATTACTGAATAATCTACCTGTATAAAAATAAAGACAACTGACCTTAAAGCATCTAACCGAAGAATATTGTCTGTATGATTGCCTGGTAGAGGTCGCTTTGTAGCGATAAGGCCGCCCGTTGCTACCTTGTATTTTCTTTGTGCCTTATTTCTTGTTTTGCATGTTATGTGGTGTTCAATAAAAAGTCATTGTATTGTATTGTCAAAAACATTCCTATTAGTACTTACATGTGTAGCGACCTTAGCGCCACACGCGAGTGACGTCATCACTGTTCTACATCGCGCTAACGAAGTTTCTCAAGTCCGTTGCATAATTACAACTTCCAACTCTCTTCCTTCGGACTTCGGTCCCCAGGCATAACATCTGCCTGCAGAGAGATCTCTCTTTTATAGTACTCCCCAAACATGTTTTGATGTCATACTTAATGTTGAAGTCAAAAGTCTTTGACCAGTGTGATGCCAGTGATGACTTACGGATCTAAGACGTGGGCGCTAACGATGGGCCTCATAAGTAAGCTCAACGTTATTCAGAGGGCGATAGAGAGGGCTATGCTCGAGGTTTCTCTGCGGAACAGAATCATAAATGATGATATCCGCAGTAGAATTATAGTTACCGACATAGCCCGAATAATTGCGAAACTTAAGTGGCAGTGGGCGGGGCACATTGCTCGCAGAACAGATAGCCGATGGGGTCAGAAGGTTCTCGAATGGCATCCACGGACCGGGAGACGAGCTGTCGGTAGGCCTCCAACAAGATGGAGCGACGACCTGGTAAAGATCGCGGGACCGCGGTGGATGCGGAAAGCACAAGACCGGTCTGAGTGGAGAGCCTTGAGGGAGGCCATGTCCAGCAGTGGACGTCTTTCGGCTTACAAGAAGATGATGATGACTTAATGTTGAAGATATTCATTATACTGAGTTTAATATTCAATAGAACCCCCATGGTTGGATCCCATTGATCCCGTGACCTCGAAAATCAAATCGATCCACTTGTGCCACATATGTGACCTCGATTCATTGTTAGGCTCGCCTCACTGGCGCAGGCGGCTCAAGGACCCATTGTCTTGTTAAACGGGGGCTACGAAATTCAATATTTAGCCATAGTTACTCCTAGTTCCGGGTAGGAATCGATTAAGTATTTCTTAGACACGATAAAGGGGTTTTTAATTTAATTTAAATACGCTAGCTGCGCCTGCGGCTTCATCCCCGCTGCATTTTTACAAGCTTTTTTTAAGTTACAACGTTTGTTTGCTTGTTTGTTATAGTGTTGTAAGTCACACTTGTAATTTATCATGAGTTTTTCGGTGAAGGAAAACTGCACACTCCTGCGAAGCAAAAAATGAAGGGTGTGTGTGAAGCTCCCAATCCGCACCGGGCTGGCGTGGGAACTGTGCCCTAAGCACGACTTGTCGAATCCTGCGTCACGTAAAATCGAATAGTAAACTATAACGAGTTTGTATGGCGTTTGGAACAGCGCCCGCCCGTGAGCGTATTTGGAACTAAAATTTAGTATGAGATTTCTCGATCTCGATACGATAACCGTAACGTAACGCAGGATTCGACAAGTCGTGCTTAGGGCACTGTAGCCCAAGCCCACTCATTCTGAGAGACTAATAGACTGATGATGATGATATAGTGCACCGCCGCTATGAAGGCAATCCTGACACATTGCACAGCTATGAAGTTTCTGATTGTTGACAATGTTAACCATAAGAAAAATATTCTATACTTGCTTGTTGCGTGTTTCAATTTTTTTCCTATGGTTAAACATTTCCAATAATCCGTCGACTTTAAACATTAAAGACAGGCCACGCACCTCTTTAGCGCTGACAAAATGCGGCCTTCACTCATTAGCTGTCATTAAACTGACATGTCAAACTTCAAGGGATTATACCACCTGGATAATGAGTATATTATTTACTTACGTATGAAATGTGATTCCTTGTGCTTTGTTTTTCTTTTTTGTGTTATTTGTACAGTTCAAAAATGTGCACGACGTCATTTTGAACGGTTGAAACTGTTGTAATTGGACAAGTCAACGAGATGTCACCGCGCGGCGGCCGTTGGCGACTAAGTCACCGAGTAACCTAATCATATTGCTTGTCCGCGCGCTGTGAAGGGGTGGTACATCAATGCAATAATAACTAATCAGAAACTTCATAGCTGTGCAATGTGTCAGGATTGAGTTTAAGCGAAATCTTGTAAGTTAAATTGCAATTGCAAAAAACTTCTTCTTTTTCGGGAAAAAAAATTGTCCCGGCAATTAATTAACAAAATATCATAGTGAAATAAAACGGATCACTCACGTTTATAAGTCGAGTTTAGCCCGAGGAGGATCTGAGAGGAGGCCTGTGCCCAGCAGTGGGACGTAAATAGGCTGATGATGATGATGATGATGAACAACTTATCAAAGAGCCTTTAAACCTCTAGGTACCGCTTTATAAGTTGTTCATAAACAACATTGAACAGATGATTTTCGCAAATAATTCCCAACACTCAACGCCCATGAGAAAATACGATATTATTCCGCACGTGATAACCCGATGTACCAAATTGTTTGCTCATAACATTATTAGCCGGTATAACATTTAATTTTCCCAAGCCCACTGAGCCAATTTAAACTTTATTTACCAACAGTTAATAAAATATTACGAGCGCTAACCAAAAAATCCCCGAGGTAAGGGAATAAAATTAAAATTACGGCCCTAGGCGCGCAATAAAGTTTCTTGAGGCGAAACACGTGTTTGGAACGCAAATGAAAATACGAATTATTACATTATTCTAACGGCGCAGAAAGTCGCAGATTACAAACGAAGTATAAAAGTATAGTCCGAACATCTTCGGTAGTCTTGGGCTGTTTAACCGACTACAGAAAAATGAGGTTTTCCATTTGACAGTTTTCATCAACGTTCAGAGATAGGCATTTGCTGGCTGATAAACGATATTGGTGATTTTTCTTAAAATAAAAACGATTAATTTTGCCCACGGGTATTTTGCGGGTGAGCCAATTAATTGTTTTTAGTTCATGAATACCTAACGCCTACCTACGCAAAGTAACCGCTGATTCAAATTCAATCAATTATTGGTGATTCTGTTTAGTTTGATTGTGTTTGTTCTAATTTCAAAAAACCGGACAAGTGCGAGTCGGACTCGCGCACAAGGGTTCCGTAGAAAGATTTTAACGCTTTTCCCCAGTGTTTTAAGTTGTCCAACGTTAGCAGAGCCCTGCTCCTAAGCAAAATGTACGCAGTGTGGGTCATCTTATATTGGTCTGTGAAATCTACAGGCAGACATAAAAATTTAAGATTTTGAGAATTTTCTGAGTGGTTGAGCTACCTTCATACCAAATTTCAAGTTTCTAGGACAACTGGAAGTAGGTACCCTTTAGGTTTTCACAGCATGGCAATTTGTATGGAAACAACCTTTTTAATGACTTTATCTTTTGTTTGCGTTGACTTAGAAGGTTGATTTTGCACAGTTTTAAGGGACCGCAGACTTGAGTATTTAATATTAATTTCAGCATGCCACCTTCACGCGTTCCAGAGAAAAAGGGTCTTGACAGACAGACAGACAGACAGACGGACAACAAAATGATCCTTTAAGAGTTCCGTTTTTTCTTTTCGAGGTACGGAACCCAAAAAGTACTAAACTTTGTTGGTCATACAAATTTAGTATTTTGTCTTTCTCTTTTTTCCCCATCTCCCCTTAGTTCACCGAATTCAGGTAAGTCTCTCCGAAATTCCCCCACAAAATAACTCCGATATTCCCCCGACTTCGTACTATCGCGGGGAAAGCATGTCCCAAAATTTCTTACTTACCTAAATAATATTCCGAGTGCACTTGACAAGCCGGCCTCAAGCCTAGTGGCTAGAGACCCTGACTATGAAGCTTGAGGCCTAGTGACTAGCCTAGTGACTAGGCTATTCGGTAGTCTAATTCTCCTCTAATAACTCCGATATTCCACTGACTTCATACTATCGCGGTGACAGCATGTCCCAAAATTTCTTACTTACCTAAATAATATTCCGAGTGCACTTGACAAGCCGGAGGGTGCTCGAACGTCGTGAACTCACTTCAGGTTTGTGTGGGCATCATTAGTGTCCGTCCTTTGCATGTATTAAAAAAAAAGTATCATTTTGTGATGTTATCGGGTTATGAGAAAGCTTTGAGTGTTCTCATTGCGCTTTGTCTTCACGGTGGGATAAGTTCAGACACATAAAAGGCTTTTTATGAACAAATTGTTTTATTATGTGCGTGAGTCCTATGGCTGGGTTTTTAAACTATGTGTTGCTACATTTTTATGTATCTGTTCATATAATGTATATTTAGTGGTAATGTGTGTTTTTTATGTTTATTGATCAAAAATGTCTAAGAATCAAATGCGTATGGGAGTCTGCACATAATTGATCCCTAGACATTTTCGATTAGTGTATATGAATGTCCATTCGTTATGTTTACCACCACCGCCTGCTTTGTTGGTTCTGTTCTTTTCCTTTATTCGATCATGGTTGCCTGGTAGCGAACGCTCTGTAGCTCTCTGTGTAGCGATAAATCTGCCTGTTGTTACCAGTAATTTTCTGTATGCCTTTGTTCTGTTTTGTTTGTTAGCAATAGAATGTTTTGTATTGAACTGTATTGTGCTATTGAATCCAGTTGTGTACGCATAATCTGCTCAACTTTTGGTCACTTACTAGTTAGGCTCAGCAACCCAAAGTGGATCTTGGCCTCGGATTCTCTGAGCGAACCCTTGTTAGTCTCCCATCCGGAGGTCACGGAAATCCTTGACGACCTCATCCACATCGCACCAGCAGATCCTCAAGTGTAATTCTTGCCACAAGAAAACATTTGACGGCCGGATAGTCTAGTGGTTAGAGACTCTGAGTATGAAGCTTGAGGTCCCGGGTTCGATCCCCGGTCGGGGCAGATGTTTGTATGATAAATACGGATGTTTGTTCTCGGGTCTTGGATGTTACATGTAAGTACTTTTCTTTTTTTTTTTAACAAGAAAAGCTACTTTATTTACATAATAAAAGCAATTTACAATGACATTAAATCTAAGCTTAAACTAAATAAACTACAACTTAAAACTAAATTAAATCTAAATAAGGCCCCCGTGGCATAGTGCCCAAAAGGCTGGCAGCGTTGCCTCGCTGAATAGCGATGCTGATTCTTTGAGAGAGAAAACTGCCAGCCCTTTGGTCACAAGTTGCATGTTTAATATGTATATAAGTATGTTTATCCGTTGTCTAGTACCCATAGTACAGGCTTTGCCCAGTTTGGAACTAGGTCTATTGGTGTAAAATGTTCCATGATACTTATTTATTTATTTTTGTTTGTTTATCTCGATCGCGTTAACGTCTCGATTACTATGAACGAACCGGCAGCGCTTCTAGCGATACGTATCGATAATAAACTATTCTCATCATTATTTGACACTTTAACGCAAACTCGTGAAAATACTAAAAGCTCTGAGGCCCAAGTACGAATGTTTGAATCCTGCGTAACGTAAACATCGAAAAACTTCGTACTAAATTTTAGTTCTAAATACGCTCTCGGGCGGGCGCTGTTCCAAACGTCATACAAATTTCTCGATAACGTTACTGTTGGGTGGATTTCCAAACTGGAGACCCCTGGTCACCCTGGTGTAATTTACGTGGCCGTGTTTTTGTATGAAAAGGTGCCACACAAATTACTCTGGTGTAATGGTGGTGTGGCACTTTTTCATACAAAAATACGGCCACGCAAATTACACCAGGTGTCTCCAGTTTGAAAATCCACCCTGTTACTACTCGATTACGTTACGCAGGATTCGAATATTCGTTCTCGGGCCTTGGTACGTTGGTTTACCACATACCTATGCCACCTTTGCCATTCAATCCTTTCCCATGCTCTTACTAAGACGTCCAATCGTAACTAACATGACGTTAATCCTGACGATTATACCTAAATGCGTAAGTAAATCTGTCACAGTCTGTTTGTTACCTCTTTACGGCAAAACCGATGAAGTGATATTTAAAAAATTGACAAGGACATAGTTTGAACATTGAGGAAAAATGTAGACTACTTTTTAGGCCGGAAAATTGTTGAGTTGCCTCGGGATAATAATAATGATAACCGAATTCAACCCGATCGTACTAGGTGTTGCTGCAAACAATGATATTTTATAAGTAAAGATACATCATTATGCTCATACAACAATCGAAAAACATGTTCCGAACATGTTGACATTTTGCCCACAAGGTTGGACCTTATTCGAGAGACTGAGACCAAAGAGGCTACAACCGTAGCCTTTTCTGCGCTTCATTCTCGGCGTTCTGATGACATATCTAACTCTTCTTAGGCTGAAAATTAGACATTTGATATTGGTTGTGGTAATAATGTGGGAGAATGGATCTTTCGTCAGGGTTAATTCTTCTGGAAGTCTGAAATCCTTCACAACTCTTGGCTTCTACAAAATTCCACTTTTTATCCTAACCAATAAGACCACAAAAACTTACGGGACAACAAACTCAAAAATAAAACCTCGTAAAATCTCTCCAACAAGATAACTGGATACCGCCAAGTTAAAAACTCAAACAAGTTAGCCCGTATAATAGCGGGTATTGTTCATTGTAAGAGCTTGGTCCCGGATCGCGGCATGCCCCGGACTCTTGGAGCATTTTACTTACGGAGGTGCCATGCGCACTAAACTACCATTTATGACCGAGGATGAATGATGATAAGTAATCACGTCGTTTTATGATAATCGCACCGCACATCAATTTACCAAACACTACCCTCTGCTTTACACACACATAGGTAATATCTGCACATATAAATTGGTACTTAGGACTGCTGCGTGTCAAGAGAAGATTCTTTTTACTAACGAGAACGTTAGCAGAATAATACAAATTCAAATACAAAAATAAATTCTTTATTACATACAAATATCAAGCTTATCAGAAATATAATAATACAGCTTGCAATACTCTGGGGACCACGTGACAATAGTGTAGCAGTATTTCAAGTGAGATTGCACTGGCCCCAACACTAGGCACAGCCTGTCCCGTAGGAAACTGGTAAAGATATTGGTAATGATATTGTTTGGGATTGACCAAATAAAATTGCGCAGAACAAATTATATATCTGGCTGGGCACACTGGTCTTAACACGAGCTTCCACTACGTAATGTAAACTAGATAAAAATCACAGTTATACTCTGTAGAGAATAATAGGTTAGTCGTGGACGTCTCTGGTTCGTTTAGTGCTCTAAGCCCAGTCTGGATAATTTATACGTTCGGTCACTTCACAAAAGAGCTCGTGTGTTAGCTACGTTTTACAGTTTTACGGTTGCTGAATGCGATTTTGGATGACTCCCGAGCGGTTTTTTCGTTTTTATGGCCAGTGGCTTTTTGTAATTGATAAGACTTTTACTCTTATTCGACCAAACATGACTTATTTTATAAAACTACGACGGCAAACGGGCAAAATCAGATAAGTTAGTTTTCTAACACACTCCTTAGCTATTTCATGTACGTGATTAAATAGAAATAAGATATTGCTATCGGAGATCCATCGGATTCACGTTAAGTTGTAGGTTAGGCTCGCGTGAGTGTGATATATAAATACTATATGAGTGCTGATGATTAAATATACTTCTTATACCCTTCTGATTGGAGTCATCTCTCATTTCTCTCCGTCCTAAGGGGTCGCCACGTACGTGCGGTAAAGATAGACAAAATATTGCTAAATAGCATTACGATTGCGAGGTCTGTTTGGCATTTCTGTGAAGTTTGTGACAGAATTGTAATTTAACTAGCCAAGCCCAATCGTGACAGAAAGTCAAACGGATCTTTCGATATTAAATTAACACCATCCAGCGATATTTTGTTTGTCACATCAGAAAACCTTCATTGCCGCTCAAATGTACTCACAACACTATGCCTTGTACGAGTGTTGCCAATCTAGAAGGCGAGATGGAATGCTGTATTAGTATTTTCCCGGCTATCTTACCTCTCACTATGTCTGGAACAAAATAGAGGCTTAGCGGCAGGATCAGCGAAAAAGATGGTGTAATGTGGTTGGTCCACCAATCCAAACAGATCTTGCACAAGGTGGACAAAGCCCTACGTCATCATCATCACCAGCTTTCTTAGCGTCCCACTGCTGGGCACAGTCCCCCTCTCAGAATCAGAGGGCTAAGGAAGGCCTACCTGCAAAGTAAATTACAAGGAAATATCAAGAGTGTACATTAACTAGATTCATTTCTCAGAATTTGGCTTGGTTTTGTCGTCCCTACCCCTAGCGGCGATATGTTTACGACATATAACATTGATATATAATATCATTGTGTTTACGTAAACATATATGTACGTAATATACCTATATGCGTATGCGTTCGCTGTCAAAGGAAAACCTTACGACGAACATCCACTTTTCTTTTACCAATGCCAAAGCGAAATGGAATGGACAGGTAATCAATATCATCAAAGAAATACTTAATATCAGAAAATGGTAGGGTACGTGTCATACATAATAATAGAATAGCGTATATAGTACAGACCTCGTAGACCAACAAAGGTGGTATTTGTGAGTCCATCAGATAAATATGTCCGTCTATTATGGCCGAATTACTCAACATTACTTACAAAGACTCTATTTTCAACACAGTAGCAAGTTTCTCAGCGGTTTGTCACCAATGAGGGTTACCATCATCATCGTCATCATCATGTCAGCCGAAAGGCCTCCCCCAAGGCTCTCCACTCAGACCGTTCTTGTGCTTTCCGCATCCACCGCGATCCCGCGATCTTTACCAGGTCGTGGTACCATCTTGTTGGAGGCCTACCGACAGCTCGTCTCCCGGTCCGAGATCGCCATTCGAGAACCTTCTGGCCTCATCGGCCATCAGTCCTAAGGGCTACCGCGAGTCAAAAACCTGCCAGGATCTCTAGTGTCGAGTTCTATTTTCGACGAAACAAAGGGACCCTATTTGGTAGCATCTGCACTCAAGAGCAAAAAAATGGGTCACTTAGTATTGAATTGTCCATACAAAGTGACCCGTTTTTATTGCTCTTGCTTTATCTGGGGAGTGAATTATTTTCAAAACTCTCAACAAAGTTATCTATTCATTATCAAAAGTTTCTCATTTAAAGCTAGCCACGAAATATCCAATTTCGGTTTTTGCCAATTCACTTGGCATTGATAAGTCGCGCAGCTTCTCAGTTAATTGAGATGAATCTTCCAAGTCAAACCGTATTGTTTTCCCGATGAAAGAACTTTTAAGAAGACCTTTTTAGCGGCGACGGCGAATTTACTTTATATATATATATTTAAATAGTGTGAATAAATAATGTGTCGTATTTGTTTTTATTCTTACCAAGGCCCTAATCTTCGGCGTCATTGAGATCTCTATCGAAAGTTTGTGTGGAAAATCGAACATAGGGTGTCATGATACCTATAGATCGCACATGGAAACTGGCAATCGAGCTTCATTGTAGGTGCCATTCCCATATTGCTTCTAGAACAATCTCAAGTAAAATCCATCGAAGGTATATCTGCGAGTACTTCTTATCCTACATTGAACGTTGGAAATCCATATTACGGTACCCCAAACCTTACAGCGAGAATTTTAAGGGCATTAGTGTGACAAAATGGCGGCGTGGTAAGGGTCAGTCCCCTGTCACCAGATCATTGTGCGAAAATCGGGAAAAGTAATTGTTTTATAAACGACTGACGGTTTTTGGACTTCTATAGGGATGCTTTGAGTGATCTACTAGCACGTGGCGGCTTTTTCAACGCTGGGCTGTTGTCCTAAATTTAGGGTCAAACACTAATACACAGATTTGGGTGCAAGATTGTATTGTACTAAAATAGTATATTCTTCTTGTTCATCGGTCGAAATGACGTCTAACACCTAGCGTAAAGGAATAGCATTCATGAATTCGTTATGAACGGTAAAGAAAAATGTCTCTTGATATCTTCCATATCTACAACTAGTGCGACAATGCCTACGATCTGAGACATTCTTTATCTTACCGCCCTTGGTGTGTAAAGTGCTATTTCTTACGTATTAGAGAATACGAAATCAAAGTTCACCTACAGATTTCCAATTGCCTTCGAATAATTTTGTTACGCGACCTTCCTTCGTATCTCGTTTCGTTATTTTCCTATACTAATGTGACAGGTTACGCGTCGTAATTCCACTTGTCACTTTTGGGTATTCCGTTTATTACCTTTTCTTTATTATTATACATTTATTTTCCTCGAATATTTTATTGTGCCTACTGATAGGTACGGCGTCAGTTACCTGCCGAGTTTTTCCTGTAGCCTCACTCTCTGTTTTTAACCGACTTCAAAAAAAGAGGAGGTACTGCGTTCCACTGTTCTTGATCTGTCCTTTACCTATTTACCTACCTAACCTATTTGTCTTTTGACGACTGTATACCGGATGGCCTAGTAGAAAACCTGACTACGAACGAACCTTGAGGTCCCGAGTTCGATCCCCGGTCAAAGCATATAATATCCGCTATGATGCATAAGTTTTTTATGCGCAGGTATACCTTCGTGTTCGCTCTTTAGGTAGTCTTGTGCAGAGCCTGTACTGCACTTGTAAAATGTTAAATCGTTCTTTGAGCAAATTATTTGTAACCAAAACCAAAAAGTTACTTAGGTCAAGAAGCCAAGGAAAACCTTAAACAGCGTCTATACAAAGACCGCAATCTCATCCTATTGTAAAGCCGAGGCTCCACCGAAAACGCGCGATCATGCAGCGACGTGACTTGTTGTCGTTTGATCCCGGAATAAAAGGCCAAATTACTCCCGTTTTCGGAAACAATTAGACATTAAAAGAAGAATGGGGAGTTATTTCCACAATGCGCACATGTATACATAAGAGTACCGTTACATACTGACTGACTAACAAACCGATGACACACAGCACAAACCACTGTAGCTCATCGTCAACCTCTTATCACTCTTGCCGATGCAGTTTCCTCCAGTCCGTTATTTCCAATGCGAGTTCTTTCACCTCCTGATACGACACAACGTCTAGCTTCTTTTTTACTTGATCCCAATACTCTATTCTCGGTCATCCCCTCCCTCTCTTTCCTTCTACCTTTTCTTCTACATTTTTTAGTATCAGATCGTCGTATTGTATCAAACAGCCCGCAATTTGCACTCTCCTAGTCTCCACCATATTCAGCATATTTCTTTCTCCCCAAACCCTACTGGAGACTACAAAAGTTGCCAGACATAATTATACCTTGAGTTGATACTCTTTTTCCTCTATGATTAGAGCACCTGCCTGGTGCTACCTTGCATTTTCTTCGTACCTTTTTTTCTGTTTTGTTTATTATGTGGTGTTCAATAAAGAGTTCTTGTATTGTATTGTAATGTATTAGAAGAGCACCAAGACGGTATGTTTCAAAATTCCCACGGAATAGGGAAGTGAAGTAGCCTTTTTTTGTTTTTCTAAGGGGGCAAATCGCGGGCGTAAGCTAACACTTGGATTTACTCAATGTCATCAGAACGTTCCTCTCAGCAGAGCCCTGCTCCATCTTCAGGCCAGCTCAATGACATATTCACAAAATGCTCGCAAAGATGCTTTTAACATTTTGATTTGAAAACTAACCTAACCTATATGACAAACAATAAAATTATCCTGATTTTAGCAGAAAATAGGTTTCGATGAAATGAAACGTTTATCGACAATTCAAGGGACTCCGGCCTATAGCACTGTAATCAATGTCATTATCATTATCATCATCATCATCAACCTATTTACGTCCCACTGCTGGGCACAGGCCTCCTCTAAGAATGAGAGGGCTTGGGCTATAGTTCCCACGCGGGCCCAGTGCGGATTAGGTACTTCACACACACCATTGAATTTCTTCGCAGGAGTGTGCAGGTTTCCTCACGATATGAACTAAAAACAATTACTTTGCTCACCCGCGACCACTAATGACAAATAGTTATATCTGTGCGGCAAATGTATGTTTCCATGCAACACCTCCGCCTCCACTGCTACACGAATCAACACATGCCACACAGACCCAACGATTACCACCACCTCTATACTAAACGCTGACGCGTTTCGGCACTCTCCACGAGGCCATTTACGAAGCACAACAACAACCGCTCAACATGCCACCACTTCCACTACCACGATGTTTTCCTTCACCGAAAAGCTCATGGTAAATGTAATTGTACATGTAATGTAAACAAATGTAATTGTAATCAATGTAACAGGCGCAAATGTCAATGATGATGATGTACACACGATTTCAGCCGATTATCAACTAAATTTAGTATTGATTTTGAAACATCGAAACGCAATTACAGATAATTGGAGTACAGTAGTAAAATTCGTACAAATTGTATGAATTGTTAAATTATTGGTGTAACGGTTGGCCGGGTAGCGTGCCCGAGTGTAGTTAAAACGGTACATCGATGTTGTCATTAATTATGAACGTGAATAGTTAAAATTGGTGTTTGTGTCGATATATTGACGTCACCGTTTATCGGAAGGTCATCGGACACAATACAACACAAATACACTATAAGGGACGGTGAGCACCACGCTTCAAGAAAATAAATTGATAAGTAAGAAACAGATAATGGTTCTTCGAGAAACGACAGCTAAAAATAAATAAAAATGGTAGTTACGTTAACTGCCCCCTAGCATACAAACGTTTATCGACGACATAAATGATATAGCGAGTTTTCTTTTGTATACTTAATTAATATGTGGAATTGTGGATGTATTGCAAGAGCTATTGTACTTAATTAGTTTTTAGTAAAAATACTTTGTGCCAAGTTTCTTGCGGCGCATTCTTCTTGGCAATCATGGTATTTCCAAAAGCGCTGGTAGACTAAAAAGTTATATTTTAAAAGAGTTTGATTTTGATTGGAACCATTTATCCCTCTCCGCGGTGGATGCGGAAAGCACAAGACCAGTCAGAGTGGAGAGCCTTGGGGGAGGCCTATGTTCAGCAGTGGACGTCTTTCGGCTGACATGATGGTGATGATTTATCCCTCTCGCACTATTGCATATTTGTTAGAAAGTGACGAATGCTTTAAGTCGTCGATAAAATTTACCGTCCTAGGGAGTACCATTCGAGAAACGATAGCTGAAAAATAAATAAAAATTATTGGTAATAAATAAAAACTGTTCATTCTTTACATTGCGATAAAAATTCGTTTTTTCCACGTTACTGAAGTGAACAGTCTTTATAAACCAGTTGCGCTGCGCAGTTGACTGTATAAGTACATACTGAAGTCCTTAACTCTACAATAGAACTCTATAGAACCCAAACACGTTAAACGCACCCTCAAAAAACTAAATCATACGGGCCTACCCATCTCCAATCCAAAACCGTCGAAAAACCTAGCAGAAAAGGTCTAGCGGACCGCCTTAACAAGACCGAGCAAAAACCGTCAAGTGGCAAAACCTCGCGGGAAGTCGGGATTCGGGAACTTACATGTGATTATCTGGAGAAATCGGTTTTTGTCTCCTGCTATTAGGTCTGGATTCGAAGTCTTTTGTGATTGGTATTTACCCCGGATTGGCTATACGCGCCTAAGGCTCCACCTTTGTAAATTGTTTTAAGATGATTAGTTTTGCAACCATCTTATGTACATTGTATAATTATAATTACTGTATCAGGAAAAATATATCATAATCTGCTAGACATGAGAAGTGATTTGGTTTTCCTCGAAATCCATTTTATTGAAAGGGATGTAGAGAGAAAGAAACTAAAGTCACACCTATTTTTCCGCTTGTAACCATACTACTGCTGCATTTGGGTCATCATTTGTTGGGCGTTTATTCCGAATCACTTTTGTGGTCACTGTTTTATGGAAATGGGTAAAGATTTTGATAACGTTTTCGGTTATTTGGTAGAAGTAGGTACGGGACCGTCACCAACTAACTTAGAAATGCCACCAAAATCTACAGCCAAATTCATCAAAAACGTGTCCACGAAAGTGAGACGGTTGAAACGCTCGAATAATGACCCATTTATTATCTGAAAAATTTGAAAATGTATAATCTACCATGTCAAATAATGAACAATAACCGATCGACGACCGAATAGCCTAGTGGTTAGAGACCCTGACTATGAAGCTTGAGGTCCCGGGTTCAAATCCCGGTCGGGGCAGATGTTTGTATGATGAATATGAATGTTTGTTCTCGGGTCTTGGATGTTTAATATGTATATAAGTATGTCTTTATCCATATAAGTATGTTTATCCGTTGTCTAGTACCCATAGTACAGGCTTTGCCTAGTTTGAGACTAGGTCAATTGGTGTCAAATTGTCCCGTGATTTATTTTATTTATACAGCCAGGGGTTAAAAATTAAAACATCCAAGAAAGCTCTTAGTTGACGTATTACTTTATTTAAAGCTGCTAATGGCATCCCTAAACCGTTTATACAGCTAATTCATGCGGTTTGAGCGATACAATTTAACTCTCAACGTATAATTATCAGCTAAATCCTTTAATATAACCAGTGTGATCCAGTGAATGTCAGCGTTGTGGTGTTGAATTAACTATAAGACTACTCTAATGTTAGAATAATGTCGTTGAGAATGCATGGTTAATATTTGAGCGAAGTTATGTATTTGGTGAACTTAATGGAATTTGAGTTCCTAATCATCTCTAGTCTATTTACGTCCCACTGCTGGGCACAGGCCTCCTCTCAGGATGAGATGGCTTGGGCTATAGTTCTCAGGCGGGCCCAGAGCAGATTGGGAACGCTGTATGTCATACACACCATTGAATTACTTTGTGGAAGTGTGCAGGGTTCTTTCGCGATGTTTCTGTCGCCGAAAAGCTTGTTATAAATTACAATTGTAATTTTGTACATAAATTCGGAAAAAGTCAGAGGTGCTAGCCAGGGATCGAACCCACGACCCTGGCTTGGGAGATCATTAGGTCAAGCCAGCTAAGCCAACAAGCCTTTTTTTCCAACTAGGTAGTTGAAATTTGGATGTTTAGGAGTTTTTGTCATCAATAAGTACGAAAATTGTAAAGATGCAAGAATAAATAAGAATAAAGTTCAATGGTGGGATCATGATTCGACTGTAATTTGTATAAAAAAAGATCCCGTCAAAATCATAAAATGCAAAAAAATTACAAGACTCTCAACGCAAGTCTGACATATCGCAAAAAGTTGTAAGAACTCATGCATAACCAATGTCAGTTATTTAAAGAAGAATCTACTCGTATGGAAACATCTGTACAACAGCTTTGTCATAAATTGTTAATTATCTAATTTGTTACACCTACCAACATTAACAGTACCGTATCAATATGAGACATCTTTATTTCTATATTAATTATAATGTAATTACTTGGCACTCGCACGGAAACATAACATGCAAATTATATGAAAACAACCTACGGTTTCCTCTGCGAAGTCTAAGCAGTGTAGATACTTAGGAAGTGAATAAAGTGATCCTACAACGATTCTGTTTTTCCTTTTGCACGGAACCGTAAATAACATTATTTAAAAAAATCCTAACACAATTAAAACAAAGTCATTCTTACTTAAACGGAATAAATCACCGTCATGGCAAATTGAAGGAGAATGCACAAAAGATTTGGGATGAAAAATGTCCGCTAATATATCACCGGAGACTGGCAAATTAGGGGGTTCGAGAATTTAAGCATTTACCCTCGTCAGTAGTGTGGGCTTTAGGAGGTCGCGAGATAAGGTATGATTTTCAAATGTTGAGAAAAATGGGTACTGAGTGGAGTTTCAAGCATACAACAGCCACGAAAGCATAAAACGTATGACGATTTCAACCCTAAAATATAAAAATACAAGCTGTTTCGTAGTCTTTCGGAAACAACAGTTCTTTGGTTTTGGGGTTAATGACTTCAATTTCATATTACTTAAGAATAAAGTTGTAACTTGTAACCTAACCAACTGATATTTTTTTTAAGCTTAGGTAAGAACGATTTCGATTAAACTAGCTTTCGATTGAAAGAGCCGCGTCCACATCGGCTCAGATGCTTAGGAACTACGATGCCAAAGACAGACCCACAGATACACTTGTGAACTTACAACACACCTCTTTTTTTATACGATGAGGAAGGCAAACGAGCAAGTGGGTCACCTGATGGTACGTGATCATCACTGCCAATACACACCTGCAACCCTAAGGGTTTACAGATGTGTTTACGGTGGCGTTTAAAAAGTGTACCCTTTGTTCTTCTCTGTTGGTGAGACACGTCATTATGTCGCCATTTGAGTGCCAAATGTAATCGATACTAACAAAAAAAATTTGAAAATCTATCCACAATTGACGGAGAAATCGGGGAACATACAAAAAATATATATAGAGGATTTTTTGTGAACCCATTACGGATTACAACTCCTCGACAAGTGGAAAACGTTTTTGGGCTATATGATAATAACATTTCCCCTAAAACAAGAACATTAAAAGACTACAAATGTAAATAAAATTAAAATTGCCGAACCGATACGGAACCACTTCGACAGCATCCCTTTCAAACAAAAATGAACAAACCTGTTTATACCGAAATTACAGAGTTCCGAGGTAACAAACATTACATTATTTCACAGTTTTATGTAAAAAAAAAAAACCTAACCGGTTTTGATATAAGAAGTAATTTTTTGTATCATCTGAACAAAAAAATAATCTTAAAAATAAATTCTTGATTGGCGAAGTAATCGCGTAACAAACATACAAGAAAAACATAGTCTAATTGAGAACATCCTCTATTTTTGAAGTTGGTCTGAAGCATTTAGTCTCGGGGGTGGCTTTAGGCGTAAATTGGCCTAGCGCTAGAGCCTACTTTGTTTTGTTTTCTTTCTCAATTTGAAATCAAAGAGGCCTCGCAGAAGACTAGCGCTGCCACTGCAGCTTCAGATATTAATGACTAGTTCCTTTATTCATATTCATTTATTGATTTCTTTTTGTGCACAATAGGTCTTAGTTGTAATAGGTTTATGTATCAACACAACCCTAAGAGGGCACCGCAATACACTACAATAGGATTCCTTATCATTTAACTAAGATCTATCTAATTAAGCACTTTAAACCATGAAACACCATTGTTGCAGTGGCATGCTCGACGGTGACGGTGACGAAGTGCCAGGCGGCGCTGCGGACGCTCCAGGCATTCCCGTTCTTCAAGCCGACCTGCCTCTGCCGCGAACCCAACGTCGACCCTGAGTGCAACTCCTTCCGAGACTTCCTGTTCGACCATCCCTGCGTGTTCGTCATGAAGAAGGGTAAGTTCAAAATGAGCATCGTCATCGTCTTCTTCTTTTTGCCCCTAATCAGGGACGAATAGGGCTCAGAAGCTAAAATACGCTGATGCAGACACAATGTCACAGTCTACAGCACACAGTACGCAATCTACAGCTGCGTCGCTTTTCTACGCCAACTGTTATAACCACGTTCTTCATACCCAATTGCCTCTGCCCTAACCACAACCCGTAAATAAGCCTTAGCGTTTTTGGGCACCATAAACAACATGTGTTCTAGATCGTATGCATCACAGTAAAGAACATTTATGGATTTTTCTGACTCATGCTTAAACTGTCATAACCACAATTTTTTTTTATACGACAAGGGATGCAAACGAGCAAGTGGGTCACCTGATGGTAAAGTGATCACACGCCCATAGACACCGGCAACCCTTGAGGGTTTGCATTTGCAGATGCGTTGCCAACCTAGAGAGCTAAGACGAAATGCCTCTTGTGCCCGTAATTACACCGGCTGTCTTACTCTCCACACAGAACACAACAGTGCAAGCACTGCTGCTTAGCGGAAGGATTAGCGAGTAAGATAGTGGTAGCGATCCGGACGGACCTCGCACAAGGTCCTACCAACTATGATAAGACCGCCTATTGTCTACCATATCCACAGAGCAGATACAAAGACCATACCTGTTTTTCTGTAATCTCCTTAGTACTTACTGTTTTATGGTTTTCAATAAAGAATATTTGTATTGTATTGTATTGTAAGGATGTAATCTTCTCATCTTCCTAACCTAAACTCCCCATTTTCCTTACAGAGAAGGACCCCTACCCCGTGGAGACCCTGCCGACCTGCACCTACGCCCTGAGCGTCTGCCACAATGAGAAGTCCTGCTCCGTGCTCTTTGACCGCTTCAAGAACGCCTGCAAGACCCGCGACGGAGACTGCCGCATGGAGGACCGGTAAGATGTCATCTCATCAATCACTGTCTTTCAATCTGTAAAGTGCTAATATAATTGAGCATTCACTTTTATAAAGGAACACCGAATTTATAAGAACAGCAAGCATGAAAGCAAAGGTTTTATGTCAGGATCGTAGCAAGTGGAAGTCCGTAGTCTCTGCCTACCCCTCCGGGAAACTGGCGTGACTGTATGTATGTATGTACAACCATGGAGCCAAACATTGCTACGAACATTTGCGCGAACATTCAAGCTCTAAAGCAAATTTGCTTGTTTCGGAGAAAGCTCCCTAGAATGCTCCGTAGAACGCTCCTATTTGTAGAATTTTAACGAAGTAAGAATCGGCCGTTCTTAATGTGACAAGACAAAGACTACGACAATGTCAATTTTCTTGGTCGTACAGTCCTCGTAGTGCAAACACTCTTTGCTCAGCTTGTGTATGCGGACTCAGGGAACGTAGACGCTCATATTTGTGCAAATGCTCAGCCCGACTTAAGCTATAAACAACGCTAGGTCAAACAAGTAGCAAGTAGTTTCGTCTGAATCTACCTTTGGAAGGAGTGAGGCGGTAGCTCTTGCTTGAATACAATATTTACAAATATTCTTGAATGAGTACTTGAGTATTTAATTCGCGGCTGCTAAACATTAATTTTAATTATACTGGTATTTAGCATTACAGTTACCAAGTACATTTCTGCAGCAACGCGCCCCTTAAATTCTAAAACAAAGTGTTTTTTTAAGTACAACAATAAAGTTGTCAGTGTACGGTACGAAGAAATTGTCAAAAGTATTACAAATGACATCACATCGCTGCAGCGGGCAGACCACTCCCACGCCACTCAACACAAAAACATATCACGCAAACAAACCTACCTTGTAATATACGAAAACATACAGGGTGGAATAAATAATTAATAGAAACTATTTTGCTGACTGTACTTTTTGTTTAACAAAAAAAACATTAGGATGGGTGGTTGTCTGTTTGAATCATCAAAAGTGCATGACTGGTGTTGCTTATTTACTGTAACAATGAATATGAAGTTATTTTGCAGTCAGCTTGTTTTCATATTCCATATTATAGTTTATTTCCTGTGGCCATAACGAAGACGTCATAAGGCTGCGTTTCCACCAGAAATGTGCAAGGATACGTTGCGAGGTTTCTTCATACTTTTGAACCTCCAAAGCTTGACAGCTAACTGTCAAATGTATGAAGAAACCTCACAACGCATCCTAGCACATCTCTGGAGTAAACACAGCTTTAAACTCCACACGCTGCGAGATTCTATCCCAGTATTGCTCTTATCTTATCCAGCAATTTCTCTAGGCATCCTGACACGGGTCACTCAATTTTTAGGGTTCCGCATCTCAAAAGGAAAAACGGAATTCTTATACAATCACTTTGTTGTCCGTCTGTCTGTCTATCTGTCTGTCAAGACCCTTTTTCTCAGGAACGCGTGAAGGTAGCATGATGAAATTAATGAATATCAAATACTCAAGCCATTTCCCATTCCATCCAATGAAGCCATTTGTCCATTGAAGCCGTGAAAAAATCAAACTTCTAAATCAACGTAATCCAAAGATACAGTCATTAAAAAAGGTTGTTTTCATACAAATTGCCGTACTGTGAAAACTTAGAGGGTGCCTACTTCCAATTGTCCTAGAAACTCAGAAAAATCTCAAAATATATATTTTTTTATGTCTGTCTGTATATGTCACAGACCAATATTGTGACACTTTTGACTTCGGGGGTGCCTATCAACACCAGGATTACGAAATCAAACAAGGAAAGTGGTCAATAGTAATTTATTAAGGCAATTTGGCTCTCGGCTAGCTCGTTTACAAAATTAGGAGAGCTGGTGGGTTGTAAGGGGTCTATCTCAGTCGATGACTTTTGCTTGCTTTTAAAAATTTTGTAGGTAAAACCCGAAATATAAAAAGTAAAGGGCGCCACCAGTCGAGACGGCGACTGGACCAAGTAAGTTATAAAATCTCAAATATGTACCTCGTCTGGCGGAAAGGGTACCCGTTAATCTGGAGTCTGCTCCGGGGAGACTGCTAGGGAGCGACCCGCAGAGTCCAAGGAAGAACGGACACCAGGACCGGCAGAGCAGCAACAGGTGAAGGCCGAAAAATATGGGTGAAGACACCAGGAGTAGTCCAGGAAACGAAAAAAGAAACCCCCTGAAAACAATACAATAGTTTCATTATAACCCGAGTTAAAACGAGGTGTGCAGGAGGAAATGTATCTACCCTCTACATAAAATTATCTTGGTTTAGGGCAAGAAACTCACCAAAGGGGAATGATAGTCCCGCTTCAGCTGGCCAGGCTCGCGATGACGTCTGTCAACCCTTTGGGGGTCTCTTTGCACTCCCTTGAGTTGGTTATGCTGAAACGAATTCATTGCAATCAGAAAATGGTCACGTATCTCGCAAATGGGTGAAGCCCACAAGCTTAAGGACACTTACCGTGCGACATTTAGCGTCGCATTCGCTAGGAGGCTCAGGGCGTTCGTTACTTCCAAAGAAGTGGTACTTATCAGGCGAAGGTCAGGTGGAAAGTAAGGCGGGTGAAATGCCGGTGTCATGAAAGTTGATATTTGACACTTCCTTAGACCTTGCCATACGCGACCAAAATCGCGTTGGAGGTGACGAAATTTGCAAAAGACAACGAAGCCGTTTTAATTTTAAAATAATGGAACACTAGTACTTACGTATTTTTGGTAGGGAATTTTCAAACACTCCAGCTAATAAAATAGACCAAATGATTTAAAAAACGCATGAATGTAAACATATGAATTGCCCTATAGTAACACTGACGTTGCTAGTAAATTTTTAAACAGATTTTGAAAAGAATAAGGGACGGAGTCCCATGCAGTCAAAAATGTTGAGCGTTTATTTAAACGCTAAGGGGATTAAAAATTATATGTCACAGTACTCCCCAACCCGAGGAAAATTTTGACGCAAGGCAAAATTTTAGGCTGGCCCCCAGCTTCTATAACACCGAGAACCTAAAACCACACCTAAAGGCAAGACACGAGAAAGGGAATCCAGTGTCCTGTACCTAAACAGAAGGAAGTAAAAAAAAAAGAAGAGGCGCCGGCAAAAACGACCAGCGGCTCAACTCACCATAACGTTCACTCCAACATCATTACAAACTGATGGGATGAACAACATTACGAAAAACGGAAGAGACGCCAGCAAAAAAAACTAGCGGCTCAACTCACCGTAACGTTCACTCCAACACCATTACAAACTGGCGGGATGAACGCAATAAAAGTCTCATCTAGTCGAAGACAAGAAAAAAATCAGAAAAATAACACCGAATCGAACCCACGCGCTTTACCAGTCTCTAGCTTTATAAAACAGCTGCGGACCGAACGGAAATCTAAATAATTAATGACAGCACTGAGACCCTGGCGGTGCAACGAGAGGTGATTCAGCAACGGGTTGCACGTCCAGCGTCTAACAGTAAAATACATGCATTAATCGATGCATAGAGTAAAACTAATCACCCTTAAGGTGTTGAACGTGCCAAGAGCCTAAGTTCTTGCCACTAATAACACTCTCTAGCTCTTATACTAGAGGGGAATGTTTATACAAGACACGACATTTCTCAAAACGGGGTGCGAGTTTTGCCATGAAAAATTTACTGGCATCACTCTGAGGAAACGTCTTTTTCCACACTATATCTCCTACTTCGTACTCATTAGTCCGCCGTCCCTTGTTGTAGTTGCGAGCATTTCGTTCGTGAGCCTTACTCAATGCTGTCAAAACCTTACCAAAAACGTCCTGCAAGCCTCCCAATCTAGCAACGTAATCTTCCTGTGAAGCACACGACATATCTAACTGTGAGGTTTTTTGACTACTATAAACCTTACCACAGGGGATGGCTTCACGACCGTGTACCAGGAAAAAGGGAGTAAAACGGGTAGATTCGTTTACCGAAGTGTTCAGGGCGAATTGGACCTTTGGCAATGTGGTATCCCACGAACGGTGGTCTTGCTGGACTAGAATAGATACAGCAGTCATCAGCGTGCGGTGGTAACGCTCAATAATGTTGACCTGTGGACAGTGACGCGGTATTAGATGAACTTGTGGAATGTCGAATCTCCTAAACAAAGCATTTAGTTCACTTCCGGTGAACTGCGTTCCGTGGTCAGCTATAATCGTACGCGGTATGCCGTGCTTAAGAAAGACTTCATCCTCAAGACGCTGTGCTATAGTTTTACCAATGGCGCGGCGCAAAGGAAACAACATGACGTATTTAGAAAAACAACAGAGTACTGTAAAAATGTACGTATAACCAGCACGCGACCGTGGCAACGGACCCACTAAATCCATGCTGATAGACTCAAAAGGACGTGAGCAGACTTTGGGATTCCCCATAAGACCTGCTGGTGGTTTTTGCGAGTGTTTGTAAGCCGCACACACATCGCAATTCTTAATAAAGTTTACCACATCCTGATATAAATCAGGCCAATAATAATTTGAAGAGAGACGCTTGTAAGTTTTGAAAATTCCAAGATGAAAAAGTTCATCACAATGGCAAGATTTAAGCAACTCTGAGCGACGGTCAGAGGGGACTACCTCTTTCCAGTCGAACTCACCAGGAAAATGAAATTTATTTTTTGAATAACGAAATAACTTCCCGTCGTTGATAATAAAGTTTGGACAAGAAGTGGGAAACTGTTGACATTTCTGATAAAGTTTGTTATACCAATCGCAAGAATGAATCTCCAAAACAGGAACTGTACGCGATAACGCGTCCGGAACAACGTGTTCCTTACCCTTACGGTGTATAATTTGAAAATCGTATGGTGAAAGACGACATCCCCAACGAGCTAACCTACCGGTTGGATTGGTTAAATTAAAAAACCATTTCAAGCTTGAATGATCAGTCACCACCCGAAAACGTTGACCTCCCTCCAAATAAGGGCGAAAATGTTCTACTGAGAATACCACTGCCAATGCTTCCCTTTCCGTTGCCGAATAATTACGCTCGGCCTTGTTTAAGGATCGGCTCGCGAAGGCGATCGGATGTTCTTGACCGTCCTCCAGCATCTGCGTCAAAGTTCCGCCAATGCCGAAACCGGAGGCATCACAATGCACGGCAAAAGGTCTAGTGAAGTCAGGACAGGCCAAAATGGGTGCTGATACTAAGGCAGCCCTCAGCCTCTGAAAGGATCTGTCAGCGTCGTCAGACCAAAGAAAAGGAGGCGCGTTCTTGCGAGTACTCGTCAGTGCGTTCAAAGGAGCGGCAATATCACTAAAATTTTGAATAAAGCGGCGATAGTACGAAGCGGTGCCCAGAAACATTTTAACCTCTTTACGATTACACGGAGTGGGGTAGTCCACAATAGCTTTAATTTTGGATGGGTCCGTGCGCAATCCCCGCTCATCTACAATGTATCCAAGATACTTTAACTCACTACGAAAAAAATTGGATTTGCCGAAGTTAATAGTCAAATTAGCAGACTTTAGACGATCCAAAACTCGGTCGAGTAAAGCAATATGATCATCAAACGTATTACTAACAACGATGATGTCATCCAAATAGACGAAAAGCCTACCATTAAATTCTGGTCCAAATAATTTGTCCATTAATCTTTGTTGCGTTGCCGGAGCGCCTGTCAAACCGAAACACATAACTTTGAATTGAAAAAGTCCGCGGCCGGGAACCGTAAACGCGGTGCGCTCCTTGGATTGCGTATCAAGAGGTATTTGCCAGAAGGCACTCTTTAAATCTATGGAAGAAAGAAACTTAGCATCTCTTAACTGGTCAAGGATGCAAGAAACGTAAGGTAAAGGATAGGCGTCATGCTTGCTCACAGAATTCAACTTGCGGCTATCTATGCAAAAGCGAAGTTCGCCGTTAGACTTAGGCGTAAAAAGCGTCGGGTTGTTCCATGCACTCGTGCTAGCTTCGACCACGTCCTGTTCTAGCATTTCGTCCAACTGACGATTTAATTCTACCAGCCTGTGTGGCGAGATGGGGTAGTATCGCTGCTTTAAGGGTTTGCAATCGCCGGTATCAATGGTGTGTACAATCAAATCCGTTCGCCCTAAACCTTTCCTTTCAAAAGAGATATCTTCAAATTTACGAATCATATTATCGGCGATTATTCTTTGATCGGTGTCGAGCCGGTCAAAGGAATGCAAGCGAACCTCAGAAACAAAATTCTGGGTGGAAACGTTTCTATTAATACAGAAGTCTTCAAATAAATTAGGTGCAATTCGAAAGGCTTTCCAAAAATCAACGCCTAATATCAATGGTGTAGTCACATCCGGTATAACATAAAATTTGATCACACGTGTCAAGTCACGAACCTTGACTGGTAAAGATAAATAACCTTTGACCTTCGCCTGAGAATCGTTAGCGGTGGCAATGTAAGTTATGTCACGGCAACCGTATAACGGGGCTCCCCAGGACAAAAACAAATCGGACAGATCCGACCCCAATATGGAGATCGAAGAACCTGAATCCAACAAACCATTAAACTCATGGTTATGAATAACCACAGAAATATAAGGACGATCATCATCTCGATTGACAAAATTCCGAACCGCGGAAACACTAGAGGAAACAAATGCATTTAGCTTTATACCATCACTATTAACATTATCACGAGAAGAGTTCCCACGTTTAAAATCGCAAGAGCTCGAAACAAATTTGTTACTACGGTTCGGGTTTATTAGTTTTTTGGCCGTTCGCCCGAACCGGAGGGTTTAGCTAAACATTCAGGGCAAGAAGTGCTCCTCACATCTTTCTTTCCGCATTTGAAACAAACAATGGCCCTAGAACGACATTCCCGGAGGGAATGGGTATCCAACCTGCAGCGGGGACAATATACTTTTGGCGAAGTAGCCTCTACTCTAGGTCGAGGAAAAGATTTCCAACTCAGGTCTGTGGCAAGCGCACTTGAAGAAGGTTTTGGAGGTTCCACAAAAGTATTTGCACGATGCCAGCTGTCTTCGAGAACACGACAAACTCGCCTAAGCTCACTAAGGGACTCTACAGGACTGAGTGCTAAGAGAACAGAATAATCCGGCCTTATATTCAAGTACACAATATCAAACTTTTCCTTCTCAGTAAGAGGTGAAGTCAAACGGCTGAAATAATTCAGCATTACGCTGAGATAAGAGCATATGCCTTCCTGTGGACCTTGGGTTCGGCTGCGGATCTCCTTCATCAGTCGCCTGTCGTAGTCGAACGGTAAAAATTCTGCTAAAAGCAGTGATTCCAGCTGAGCCCATGAAGTACAATCAGATTTTACAGATCTATACCACTGCAGTGCATCTCCCTCGAACAATTCTACAGCTGAGACAAACAATCTTTCCGAAAGAATACCGCGCGAGCTACAGAGTTCCTCAAGACGCTGGAGAAAAACTTTGATGCAAGTCCGACCATCATACTTTAAATTAAGCGAACCGACAGTTTGGTATTTACTTACAGCAACTGGAGCTGGAGATACAACCCCCGCAGGATGCGCTTCGGGTACAGGATCCTGGGTGCTAGTTTTAAAAATATGAAGCAAGTTGTCGAGTTTGGACAAGTATTTATTGAGAGTAATCATTTGCTCGTTGCATGCAGCCAGGGCTGCGTCATTCGGAGTAATTCGCGTTAGACGGTGGAAAAGATGATGTGCTAAGGCTTGAATACGATTCAAGGATTTTAATGTTAAGGTACGCGATGAAGGGGTAATCAACTGAGATAGCTCCTCTAATTTACAAGATGTGTTGACCAGCTCCTCAACAACATCACCCTCAAAATTAACAATATCGTCGGAGGGGTACTCCTTAACCAACTTTCGCAGCTGGGTACGCAAAGCATTTACATCTTCTTCAGGTACACTATGTCTAATTTGGACCTCATAAATTAATTCGTCCTTGTGAAGCAAGTTCCATGAAATTGGCCGTTCCTCCATACTGATTCCAGATACAGCAGTATACTTCCGGTATATAAAAGCTAGTCCAATTCAACTTTACTTAACAACTGCTATGGCTGTCCTCAGAAATGCAGTAACGATAACTATGAAATCTATAAAAAGTTGCACAAACCAAAAAAAAATGTGGCCTATACTCAAAGAAGTTAAATTATAGAAGCAGGATGTGCAAAAAAAGCGATAATTCAATATACTCGATTCTGTTTCAAAGTTGTATAACAATGTTGCTGACCGTACAAAAAAATATGCAGGCCAGTATGGCTGAGCGTACAAAAAAAAGTTCCAAAACAGTATGGAAGAGTGTACAAAAAAGTATTATTAAATGAAGCCGATTTTACCAATTAGATTATTAACTAATGTGGCCGATTGTACAAAAAAATATCACTAACCAATGCGGCTGACTGTACTAAAAATATTAACAACTAATGCGGCTGACTGTACAAAAATATTACCAATTAATGTGGTTGACTGTACTAAAAATATTACCAATTAATGTGGTTGACTGTACCAGCAAGGTAACAAAATAATGTGGTAGAATAATAAAAAGTTAATAATTCAATGTCGCCAACTGTACTATAAGAAGTTACGAATTAATGAAGCCTAACTGTGCTAAAAACAACCAAGATGTAAAAGTATACAGGTATAAAAAAGTTCAAAATGTAAGCGGCCGAAAGTACTGAAAGAGGTTACAAATCGATGCGGCCAACTGTACTATAAGGTTCAGTAATGAATGTCGCCAACTGTACAATAGAAACTGGTAGGTATATGAAAGTGGCTAACAAAAAAAATAAAATTCAAGCTATGTGGCCAACTGTACTAGAAAGTTCCGTAATTAATGTTGCCAAATACACAAAATAAACTAATATATGAAGGTTATATTCTTGTTATGTGGCCAACTGTACCAAAAGGTTTAGTAATTAAAGTTGCCTACTAATGCATGAAAGTGGCCGACAATGCAAAAAAATATTTAACCTGGTGTGACCAACAGTACCAGATGAAGTTATAAATTAATGTTGCCGTCTGTACAATAATACAACAACACAGTCCGGAATATTAGTTGATGAATACCATGAACAAGACAAAATAGGAACTTTGACCGTTGATCTCAACAGTGCTTCAGATACTAAGACAATGGAACCATGTAAAATTAACAAAATTTCAACAAAATTAAATTATTATGTAAACCCTGAAAAATAATATTCAGAAAATAACCATCACTATCTAATAAAATGTTTACTATGTATGAAGAACATTCAAAGTGAAAAAACTACTGTACCAAAAAAATGTGGCTAACTGTACTTTAATTTATTAATGCAAAATTATAAAGAAATGTGTTAAGTCACTGAAAGTTATATCAAAAGTAATTTTTAACTATACCACATTAGCCGTTCAAAAGGTTTCACAACAAAGTTTAATATGTTCACAACAAGCAACAGGTTTGTTCACAATTGTTCAACAAAAGAAGTAACTTGAAACTAAAATAAGTAATATCCTTAAAGTAAGAATAACCAATTAAGAATAAGTTGAGAACTTGCTATAAATGTTAAGGGTGACTTGGTTACACAAAATGGTGGCTTATTTTAAGCATACCCACAAGTTACATAGGAAAAAAAATTATATAAAGTTGATTACGAACTCAACACTAAATATGAGCAAATCACCATAAATTAACACTTTTCACAAGTCCCAACCATTCAGAACAACAATCTAATCATGTAGTTACAAGAAAACAAGCAAAAGCATCAGCCGAAGATTACCATAGCTATATCGACATAGTAATTGGACCCTTACTAAAGCCCCACGTTGGGCGCCACTGTGACACTTTTGACTTCGGGGGTGCCTATCAACACCAGGATTACGAAATCAAACAAGGAAAGTGGTCAATAGTAATTTATTAAGGCAATTTGGCTCTCGGCTAGCTCGTTTACAAAATTAGGAGAGCTGGTGGGTTGTAAGGGGTCTATCTCAGTCGATGACTTTTGCTTGCTTTTAAAAATTTTGTAGGTAAAACCCGAAATATAAAAAGTAAAGGGCGCCACCAGTCGAGACGGCGACTGGACCAAGTAAGTTATAAAATCTCAAATATGTACCTCGTCTGGCGGAAAGGGTACCCGTTAATCTGGAGTCTGCTCCGGGGAGACTGCTAGGGAGCGACCCGCAGAGTCCAAGGAAGAACGGACACCAGGACCGGCAGAGCAGCAACAGGTGAAGGCCGAAAAATATGGGTGAAGACACCAGGAGTAGTCCAGGAAACGAAAAAAGAAACCCCCTGAAAACAATACAATAGTTTCATTATAACCCGAGTTAAAACGAGGTGTGCAGGAGGAAATGTATCTACCCTCTACATAAAATTATCTTGGTTTAGGGCAAGAAACTCACCAAAGGGGAATGATAGTCCCGCTTCAGCTGGCCAGGCTCGCGATGACGTCTGTCAACCCTTTGGGGGTCTCTTTGCACTCCCTTGAGTTGGTTATGCTGAAACGAATTCATTGCAATCAGAAAATGGTCACGTATCTCGCAAATGGGTGAAGCCCACAAGCTTAAGGACACTTACCGTGCGACATTTAGCGTCGCATTCGCTAGGAGGCTCAGGGCGTTCGTTACTTCCAAAGAAGTGGTACTTATCAGGCGAAGGTCAGGTGGAAAGTAAGGCGGGTGAAATGCCGGTGTCATGAAAGTTGATATTTGACACTTCCTTAGACCTTGCCATACGCGACCAAAATCGCGTTGGAGGTGACGAAATTTGCAAAAGACAACGAAGCCGTTTTAATTTTAAAATAATGGAACACTAGTACTTACGTATTTTTGGTAGGGAATTTTCAAACACTCCAGCTAATAAAATAGACCAAATGATTTAAAAAACGCATGAATGTAAACATATGAATTGCCCTATAGTAACACTGACGTTGCTAGTAAATTTTTAAACAGATTTTGAAAAGAATAAGGGACGGAGTCCCATGCAGTCAAAAATGTTGAGCGTTTATTTAAACGCTAAGGGGATTAAAAATTATATGTCACAATATAGACCACACTGCGTACATTTTACTTAGGAGCAGGACTCTGCTAACTAGAGAACTTAAAACACTGAAGACAAGCGTGAAAATCTTTGTACGGAACCCTCGGTGCGCGAGTCCGACTCGCACTTGGCCGGTTTTTATGTATGTCTGTATATGTCACAGACCAATATAGACCACATCGTACATTTTGCTTAGGAGCAGGGCTGTGCTAAATGGACAACTTAAAACACTGGGGAAGAGCGGGGAAATCTATGCACAGTTTTTCCACCCCGTGTGTCCCACACATGAAACATAACAATGTAATTTGTCTAATTGGGTCACAGCGAGGCATGCCGCGAGGCCTGGGCAGGGCTCCGCCTGTCCCCACTTTTCGGCTGCATCTGCCCCAACACGCACATGAAGAAGCGATGCGATCGGATCTTCGCCGTCGTCAACCACAACCCCTGCGTCGGTGAGTAAGCATCCATAGATTTGTGTGTACAAGCGAGTTCTGAGTGAGAATACGTGGTACCGATTTTAGAAAATTGGGTGTTCCGATTTTCGTAGAGGCGAAGGAAGGCATTTTGAGCTGATTTTAAAGTGAAAGGGAATGTAGGTAGGTACGCTCGAGTAACTGTTTGGTAATACACATTTAAACGTCGTTCCTATTCTTGCGATTGTCCCGATTTTTTGCTCTGTCAAAAAAAATTATAGGTTTATTAACCTACATAACGATGGCGGAACGAAACCTCTTTCCGTCCTTTGTAGGTAATGTCTCTTGGCAACAGTTTCAATTATAATCTACTATAGGTACCTATAACTTAGTCCATCGCTGAATTAACCGAGAAAGTAACTTAATGTAAAAGTTCTACCTTCAAAGAAGTAAATCCTTGATGTCATGACAAACAATTTTACGTCAGTAAAAACTCGGGACCACATTAAAATATCATTATCAAAAATAACTACTCACTCCACTCTACTCGTAAATATGTCATCTAATCTATTTCCCCTCTCGAACACGCAGACAGGTTAAACTTTAACCCTTCCTGTTCGGCCGAGGCGGAATAGCCCCGTCAACGGTTAAAGTAATCTAGCTCCAAATTTAGTGCAGCCAAGTTTAGCTTATTGATTCAGCCCGGGACTCCGGGATGCCCGCGCATCGCCCGTGTGCGAATTTAAAGCGGCTAAAACGCTAAAAGCGAACGGTGATAGAGAATTATATGTGCAACATAGCTTTTTCTAGGTTAAAACTTTCTCGAGGACATTATTCGGGCTCCATACTTCAAATGGAAAGCACAGAGCTTTTTTAGGATCCGTCAAGCGTGCTTTGCCAATCAAATTTGAGCTTGGTAGGTACTTTAGTGTAAAAATTGGCACAGGTCTTAAATCCCGCATCCAAAAAAATTTTTCGCTTGTAAAAATCTTAAGATAAAACAAAACATTCGGTTCACTTTTAAAAACCATTAAAGTCGACCCTGTAAAACCTCAACCCTTACCGCAAAGCCCGTTCAAAAAGGGCCAACCCTTTCAGCGAACTATTTTCATTAGCGAATCAATGCGATCCATTCACTCGAGTATCATTCAATATAGACCCGATCCGAATATAATGGACTTGGCTCTAGATAACGACGTAATATGAAGCCGCACGGGAGTGTCGTTGCCAAGTTCCTGTGAAATATCTAGCTCAGATGCTTTCTTACTTAGAAATTACAGTACTTCTATTTATTTTGTAATCATTTCTTTGTTAGCCCTGAAGCAGAGGGTTTTATAAGTTTGTCGTATGTATCTGTGTACAGCATAGTACCTCTTAAACAGATGAGCCGATTTGAACGCGCGGCGTTTAAATCATAAGCTGGTTTATTCGAGACGGTTCTTACCTTACTTGGGTTCAGCGGTTTTTGAAATAAGTACCTATTGAAGTTGAAAAAAAAAGGAAAAATGATTTATTACCAAAAAAGGAGATACAACTTTGGCAATGGCGACACCCACACTAGGCTGAGCCTGTATCGTGGGAGTCATAACATAACACACATAATTAAACTTAAACAGTGCGGCTTGAAAGAAAACGAAAATGTCGAATGTTTAAATTTTTTTCTTAAGTCGCGTCTACGTTTAACCTCAAAGACTATGAAAGGTTATTAGTTATCAGTAAACATAATTATATCCTTCTGGCATATTAATTAATCCATTGATGATATTGATCCACCAATTTTGCACCTTCCTCTTTGATGTGACATGAAATTTATCCGAAGGAAATTTATAACCGTTTTTGCACGTTTGTGTTGAATTTGGTAAGGTAAATTTTTGATAAAACCACCTTTTAGTTAAATGCGTGAGCGAGGATGTCAACTTCTTTATGTACTTACATAATTATCTAAAACCATCAGTCTTTTTTATTTATATAGTCGTCCCACGATAACTTTGCAACGACTGACAACAGTAGAAATCTAAAGTTTGTGTATGGCAACACTGATTTATAGTCAAACAACACGTTTTGAACTTTTGACTAGATTAAACATTAAACAGGTCATCGTTCATTCACCGTCCACCATTAAAGTACCTGTCATATTTCGTTTTCTGGATTTTTTTACAGTACAATGGCAAAACCTACTAAACACTGGCAAAATTGTCCTCCAATGGACAGAGCCATTATTATAATTTAATTTTGATTGCTACTATCATTATTATTTTTAATTAAAGAAATGTCTGACTGACATGAAAAAAGTATTACCACAGCGTGATTTTTCTGGGTTGCCAATTAATATCTTATGCAGAGTTATCGTGGGACGATTATACACTCAAGAGCAAAAAAACGGGTCACTTTGTATGGAATTGTTCATACAAAGTGACCCGTTTTTATTGCTCTTGAGTAGGTATAATACAGGACGCTTAGTTTGAAATCAAAATTACCTACTTATTCGTATTTAATCTCATCTCATGTTACCCACAAACCGTAGGAATTTGGCCGCATTTCTCGCCGCTCTCGCTGAAATTCAATATACGGTGGAGGAGTTTGATTCATTTCTTATAATCTCTCAAGAGTTTCCGGGATCCCGGGGCCCCGTTCTCGGGACTAATCCCGGGGTAATCCCCACCCCGTCCGCGTCAACTTTCAATCTCTCGTGAGCCCTTTAATTCTATGAATTGATCGTGACTTTTATTCTGTTTTCAATGCATTAGCGTTATTGGATTGAATGAAAACTCACACTAGTGTTGTTAGGGTCCTGCGGGACGTTAAATGAACATAAGCTTACTGTATAATATAGGGCTGGTTTAATCGCTGTTACAAGTACAAGTTTAACTCTAATTAATAATAGAAAATATGAATTATTTTGGGAGGTGTCCGCGGTCGGTGGAGATCGTAAGGCGAGTGGTGGCGACGCTGCCGGCGCGATGGTCGTGACGTCGCCGTGTCGTCCACCCGCACACCTCCTCCGGCTCGTAGCGGAGCCGGTGCTTAACAAGTGTAGTTATGTGGTACCTAGTTATGACCACAGAACTAACAAAAATTGGATAGACATTCTATCGTTCGTATTTTCTTCCACAACCAATGTTGCCGCTTTTTTCCCTCCACTTGCCATATGAAAATGGGTTAAAATAAATAAACAGTAATATGAAGGATACACGGAAAGAATATGTCTAGTCACTTTTTTTTAAATTAGATTATAATCTCAAATGTAGAGCACTCGATAGACTAAGTTACCACTCAGATCAGATCAGAGTTACAGATACAAATATTTATGAAACTTGTATTTTTTATCACTTCAAAAAAATATTTAAGTATACGAAAATTATATGGATAGTTATATCGTTCCAAACTTTCAAATCGCGATAAAGACCTAGACATGTTCTTTCCGTGTACCCTTCATATTTTGACAAAAAGTAAAACTGCCTTTAAAAAAACCTCTAATTCAATTACAAGACAATGTGACAATCAGCCTTGTTTTTTTTTCTTAAGTTGGGACTGTCATATAAACTGGTAGAGCACTTCGTTGATGGACTGTACTAGCTGTAGAGCAACAGGATACAAAGGTGATGAGCTACTTTTTACACAGACTCTACATTAACTTCATCACATTACATCACATTATCTTTAGAAATCCTGTCATGTATTGAGCTAAGTATTTAAAAACATCTAGAATATTTTATGTGATTAAATAATAGTTTTCGTGTTTACATGCAGCACTCTCTACTTTAATCCGGTTTTAAGGCAACTTTAATATTCAGCTAACCCTCACAGATCGAGCCCTAAAAGCTTTTTACGAATGTATTTATTCATCCCACGAAATTATTTTCGGAACATTAAATTCATGTGAATTCGTCATTTGGAAATCAAAACAGTCAAAATTCAGGACAGTGTAATGTAGCCCCGTCGCTCGTTGAAATCCGACGTTCGCTGAAAAACTCAATGTTTGAATTTCACAAGATCTTAATGGTTTGAAACGAGGCACAGGAGGCAGCGAGAGCCGCCAAGCTTTATGACTGCTAATTTAGCAGTTGCATAGTATTGTTCTATATTTTGGGTACTAAACCTAGACTCAGATTTTATTATATGCTCCCGGTTTCTTGCGGTCAACGACCAGTCCTTGAAGATTATATAATAAGGCACGTTCAACCCGCCATCGCAGTCTAGGGTGGCGTGGTCACCGTTTTCAGTTTATGAGAATCTACTCGATGATTATCCAGGGTGTCTAGTGCACATTATATATGTTATGTCTATGGTCTAGTGTAAATCAACATGTACCTAATCAATGGGCAAATTGGCAGCGCCACTAGTGGCACGTGTCGACAACGAACAATTCTCATACTATTGTCACTTTATAACGCAAACGAGTTCGATTCGAGACGCGGGTGGTAGGACCTTGTACGAGGTCCGTCCGGATCACTCCCACCATCTTACTTGCTAATCCTGCCGTTAAGTGCTTGGACTGATGTGTTCCGATGTGGACTGCAAACCCTGGTTGCGCAAATCTGGTCTGCAAATCCGGTTACGGGTGTCTATGGGCAGTGGTGGTCACTTGTCATCAGGTGACCCACTCGCTCGTTTGCCTTCCTTGTCGTATAAAAAAAGACGTATTTTTTACCTTCTATTACAATTAAAGGCTCATGTGGTCATCACCATCAAACTACGCCAAGTCTCATGACTTGGCCCAAGACTTAAGAAGTCTCGACTGAAACGCGAGGCGACGGCTCGGGGATTAGACAAGAAGATTTATCAAACATATATAAATAAAAAGCGTTAGCCGAAACCGTTAACTTTTTAGTGAGATTTAGGCATGGATTTTAATTTGAAACTTTTTTTATACGACAAGGAAGGCAAACGAGCGAGTGGGTCTCCTGATGGTAAGTGATCACCACTGCCCATAGACACCCGTAACCTTTCTGCCTGTTAGCATTGAAAATACGAATGCCTTAGTTAATAAACCATAAATATTTTTTGGAAAAAAATCAAATCAATTCGTAGGTACTTAGTAGTAGAGGTATTATGTATTTTAGTTTTTATTTATTCAAGAAAAAATTACAGAGGTGGTGAACCTATATGCGTTCAACTAAATTTCCCCAATCATATTATGAAATATTCACGATTCTGGAACCCTATATTAACCTCTTAAATACAATACACAAGATACAACCCCTAATCGAGTTAATTTGCATTAAAATACATATCACAGACAAGGATAACTGCCTCACAAAACCAATTTATCTTAAATTGAAGATGAAAACGTTTCTTAAATGTGTACAAGTATTTGTTAGATATCGCTTCATAAACCTTCGGGGCGTTCTCCGAATTTCGTTCTAATCGAACAAAGCAAATATATTAATAAGCTCTGTGCTTCTCTTTGAAGATCCATTCAGTAATTTCAAATGGTGCCAGTTATATTTCGGCAGGATATCTTCACTGTTTAAAGGAGATTTGAACGAGCTCGCTTAAACTATAAAGCGTGAGATAGCTTTTATAATTCTAAAGGCAAAGACGCAGTCAGTTGCAAATACATTTTTATTCGGAAGAATAAATAAAAAAAAAAAAAATATCACGGGACAAATTGACACCAATTGACCTAGTCCCAAACTAGGCAAAGCCTGTACTATGGGTACTAGACAACGGATAAACATACTTATATAGATAAATACATACTTATATACATATTAAACATCCAAGACCCGAGAACAAACATTCGTATTCATCATACAAACATCTGCCCCGACTGGGATTCGAACCCGGGACCTCAAGCTTCATAGTCAGGGTCTCTAACCACTAGGCTATTCGGTCGTCAAAACGTAAAAAAACGTCAATGATAATATTCACACGTCAAAATTAGATGCTAACCTACTTTTGTACCTTGTCACTTTATAAAGTATATATGTACATAGTGCATACAGTACGGTACCATTACTCTTAAACCACTGACAGATGTAGGTAAATATGTCACAGATTTTGTAATAAGTATTTTATTTGTACGATATTAAGTTTGAAAATGAAATGAAGACAAACCATCTTAGTGAGAAACTTAGAGTAATCGCTCTGTACAAGACTGACAAAGTATAAAATAAATTGACACGACAAGGTACAAATATAATCATCCATATTAAAAGTTGACTGTTATACAACAGTCTCGAATCATAGTGAAACTAGCTTTATGTCCCGCGGCCTGTCCCCGTGAAATATTCCAAAATGGGCTAGTTCCCTATCCCGTGAGAATTTCGAAAAATCCCTTCTTAGCGCACCGCTAGGATACTCAAGGTATAGTTAGCCAAATTTTAAGTCTCTAGGTCCAGTGGTTTAGGCTGTGCCTTGTCTGCCAGTGAGTCACGGTACTGTTTTATAGGTATAAGATAATCATCTAGAAAGGCCGGGAAACCTTTCCAGACTAACATTGTTGGCTCTACCGGCCCTCGGTGCAGTCTCCGAAACATTTTCCAGCAATCTCAATCACCTGTTTACCAGCCGCCCAATCCGTTTGGCAAACATTTGCGCACAAATGTTTGTCAGAATTCAGTTTCTGAGCGATTTCCTTTTGTCTCCCAACTACGGCGATGGCAACCAATTACAGCTTCACAAAACAAATATTTGGCCAACAAACACTGCGATTTGCAGAAATGTGGAGTGAAAAATTACGGGACGCAATTTGGTCATAAAGATCGTTAAGAATCGCAGCCGGCGTTTTCTTGTTAAACGGTTTGACCTAGTTACGATGGGACATCGTCACCAAAGAATAGATGTCGGCGTCTGCTGCTACAGGACTCGGCGACGTCAAATTATATTTTACCACATTTTAGATTTAAAACATAACATTGCAACACCCTTCGTGGGTAGCATGTACGATCTCATTTAAATGTACCCTACCATATCTGTTAATTACATGTATGCAATAAATTAACAATAAACAATATTTCATCGTTCATCTGTTCCAAGGGTCTGTATTTTTTTAGAAAGTCTATAAAACTGCTTAGCACAAATTGAAGATTCGCCTTCCAATCCAGAAAGCAAATTTAGAATCTAATAACCACATACTAAATATCCACGGATAACTAATGTCGGCTATAATTTCGTCAAAGAAGTTTTCTGTTAAAAAAAAAAACTGTTAGTCGCAGATTGTAACTTGTATTGTCATCCAACATACACATCATCCATACCAGATTCCAAGTCAATCCAAGCGAAGTGGGTCAAATTTATCTTGCAAACTCTGAAGCAGACACCTTACATAGTTACATACGAACAGTGCAAGTTAAATAAAAGTCTGTAAATCCCTGTTGCTGTGATAGAATGTTTAATGGAAATCAAACTATCTGAATACTTAAAACGGTATGTTTCACCCTAACATGATAAATGTTTGATGACACCCTACCCTAGCTAAACACCTTTTATTTTGTTGCAGTTGAACTGACACCTCTATTTTAATAACTAATAACTAATAGGTACTATTCCAATAGTAAGCTAAATCCTCGAATAGAATAGACGAAAACCTCCCACGTGCGAGTCGGATTCACGCAAGAAGGGTTTCCTTATCATTATCTATAATAACGACACAAAAAATCATGTCTATTGTATGGGAGCCTTATTTTATTCTGTTTTTAGTATTTGTTGTTATAGCGCAACAGAAATGTAATAATCAGTGAAAATTTCAACTGTTTAACTAACACGGTTCATGAGAGACGGACAGACGGACGCACAGCGGAGTCTTAGTAATAGGGTCCCGTTTTTCACCCTTTGGGTCTCATCATCTTATTTAAGATAGACGTTTTGCCGTTCTTTCCAATGCGAGTTCTTTCACCTCCTGATACGACAAAACGTCTATCTTCTTTTTTATTTGATCCAAGTACTCTATCCTCCGCCTTCCCTTTCCTCTCTTTCCTTGTATAATTTTCAGTATCAGATCGTCGTGTCGTATCAAATGGCCCACCATTTTTCCTCTCCTACCCCCCTAACCCCTTTTCCCCTTTTACTTTTTTTTCCTTTTTGTACGGGACCCTAAAAACACCATATTTCTTTTCCGTAGCTGACCGACAATAAACCAATAGGTACCTACCTAGCACTTATAAAATATTAATTTCTAAGTCGAAAACGCTATACGCGAAACAACAGGGAGGAAACTCATCGACCTTACCCTTTGTGAAGAGCACTTTGAGCTACCTAAGATTCCTGAATATTTTTTGAAGATTTCTTTCTTTTCTCTTTGACGGAGCGTCTTATCAACCGGAGTGGGGAAATGCAGTGTTGCAAATTTTTGAGGTTTCATAGGGGGTTGAGTGGTGGGTAGCGGTTTTGATGGGTCTATATTTTCTCCCATATACTACTTAATACAGTTGAAAGTCATAATCTAATGTTTGTTATATTCTATCACTTGTCAATAATCGTACTTAAATCATTTATTTTTTTTCTGAACCTAAAACCTAACCTAACCTATAGAGTTGTACACTGTAGATAGAAATTCAGGAAATTTGTAATGGTCATCCATCTTGTAGAATCTATAGGTGACCATTACAAAACTCTTGAATTTTTTACGGTTTCAGAGAAAAAAAAAGAGTTGTGACTATACTCAAGAGCAATAAAAACGGGTCACTTTGTATGAACAATTCCATACAAAGTGACCCGTTTTTTTTGCTCTTGAGTGTAGTTTAAATTATGACAAACATTGCATTATGGTTATTTGATGGCCGCCAACGGATTATCGACTCTCTTGGGGTTGCCAGTTCTTATAGGTGGTGGTAACCCACTATCAGGTGACCCGCTTGCTCGTTTCCCTCGTGCTTCCAATAAAGAAAATTAACTTGTGCCTTTTACTATACTAGTGTGAGTAAAGAATAAATATAAACTGTAAACAAGACTAATCAAATCTCTGTGCGTGTGTAAAGAACGTTAACTTAGCACCGAGCCTTATAAAAGTACTCCGAATATAACAAATTCTCCGGCATATACTTGAAAATTAAGTTTTATTATTTCAAGAACAAAGCATTTCTGTGAAATTAAACCCCGTCCAGTTAACAGGCACATTAGTTTGGGCAGGGCTATAGAAACATGGGCGCAGGGTACAGAGTTAAAGCAATAAGTTAACTTTAACTGATCAGAAGGTTTTTTATTGACACTACATTATTTACGTGTATTTCTTGTTTTTATCTGCACTGTTCCCTACACAGGTTTCCTACATTTTTCCAATGAAATCGTTTTTGATAAATAAATAAAATTATTTAAATTCATTATTTAACAACAGACAATACAAAGACGTACGCTGATATTTTTTTCGAAGCAAGCATTCAATTTGCACTGTATTTATTGGAACATCAAAAAATCTTTGCATCGATTTTACGAAATACGAAAATCATTTTGATATAGGTTGAAACTCAATTTATTATTTTTCTTGTTAGGATAATGAATCTTTAAACCGAAATTAATACTAATCAATCTAGGTCTCTATTACCTACGTTAAATTGTCAATGAAAAAATGAATAGTTCCGAAGACGTATTTCACTTAAGTTAGGTACTTATATGACAATTAAAACGTGTGTTTATTCAAATTGGTGATCAAATCAAATGAAGGTAGCTGTGCCCTGCTTAATGGATCATTTGAGCCACACCAGATAAATATTATATTGATCGAAGCGAGTATGGTTTGACTTTTATATTATGCATCTGTACGTTCGGCAATCCACCATTATCCCTCTGGACTCTCTGGTCGTCACAAAAAGGATAAAACGCTCCCAAAATTAACTTTCTAAAACACTAACCGGCTGTCACCCCACACGTCCACAGACGCCTCATAAAACCTTCCACTTGCAAAAGGGTATGGAACGAAAACAGTTTGAAAACACAATATCTGCACCTGTGTGCTGCGGCTCTGGTCAGACAATGGTAAGCCGGCCTCTTTCACCCGGCTTGCTTTCAACCGTGGGAACGCGCACCTGCCCAAATTACTTCAAGTTTCAAAGCGGGAAAATAACCGAGCGGCCATTCCTGAAAAACATGACATCGATCGGAAGATCCTAAGTAAAAGACGAGCACTTTAAATGTGTCGAACGTCAATTTCAAAGTAGTTTTCGGGAAATTAAGCCTGACCTAGATACAGGAGCTAACAGAAATAAACACGTATGTTATGAGTGCTAATGATAAAGATAATTTATAAATATCTGAAGGAAACTTGATTTTGATGATAATTATACGTAACAAAACAACCTTTCAGAAAATGTCTTTTATAGTTACCGACTAAAAATAAAAATAGACATGAAATCGATGTCTAGCGGAACAAATAACCTTTCAGTCACTTTTTATAAGGGCTGTAAGGTATTTATTCTTATACTTGAAGGGCGTGGTTCATTGGAGGGACAAGATGTCGGTAATCATTAAATGTCTTGAATTAGATCTATGGGTGGTTCATCGTCAATCTTTTAGAGTTAAACTCTTGTTGGCACAATATCATCCAATCATATCGCCTATAAGCCAGCTCCTTGATTCACTAGATATATATGTGGGCTGATAATTCTCAGTGACAAATTTAGCAATTGCACCAGCAATGATGGATAAACGCTTCTTCATTCTCACGTCACTTTGCGTGGTATGAATGACCATAAACTTAACAGAAAAGAAAGGTGGTAGGTATACATACTGACCAATATTACTAGCAACGACAACGTCGCACCGCTTTCAGAATGGACCCTCTTATTGTATTTGAGCGACAAATTGTGGTTTCGCTTGCGTGGACGCGTTATCAAACAAAGCTCCTCTAAATAACGCCATTGTGGTACATACTGTACCTGTATTTTAATGCCAAACACGTCCGAAGCTAGATTATCGCCTGAGAATAGTGTACCTATTGTATTGGATTATGTTTGCGAAACAAGTATAGAGCGTCTAATTGGAAGTGCGAGTTGAACTGCTAATGTGATGCATCCTTCGGTGCAAAGAAAATGTTCAAAATGCTATGCTTATTATATATTTACTACAGATTGTTTGTTTGTTTTCATTGTATGGTGTTAATATCTAAGGGTAAAACGGAACGATTCTCACTCAGCACTCGTAGAACAAATATAGCATATTATAGCTTTAAGTGTTTATATAATTGCAAAGCATAGGTACCTACACGCGTAAGATATGTTAATGTGACACTAAATGTGCAAGAAGAAAGTAAAGTTGCGCCCAACACCGCGCCTTGCGGGACTCCACAACGTATTTCACAATATGCATACAATCCAAACGTTTTTAGTGCCTTATGTTTTTAATTAAAGTAAACTAACCAACAATATAAAACAAGTCATAATACTAACAACAAAAAAGTAATATAAACAAGCAAACAGTAACACTACACTATCAAACGCTTCAAGGAGTACTAGACTCACTTTCAATAGCCGTCAACGTGTTAAATTAGTTCTGTTTTGTATTTATTTTGTGTTCTATTCCTTTCATATACGTGCCTATTTTCTTTCCACACCATTTAGATGCCTAGGCTATAGGATTGACTTAGTTCACTACTTTACCACACAAGGCTGTTGACTTTTATGTTTCACGGACACTGAGCTTCTTTTTAGTGTACTCCTGACCTCAGACACCGTACAAATGCCCGCAGTTACCTCAACTCTTAGCTTCCGACACCTTCGGCCTTCGGTGATGGTATCTGGACTGCCGTCTATAGATCGTTTATGATGTGGCGTCGAACACTACCCTACCTCGCGTCTACCTTGTCTTCTGATGAAACACCCTTAAGGCACCTATTCCGCCCGCATAACTTGTTAACCGCATGGCTTGAGTGTCGTGTCCCTTAAGGGTGTTAAGTGCGGCTAGCGAGGGTGGTTGGCACTGGGCCTGGCTGGTAGTACCATTCTTGGTAACGTGGTTGTGGGGCAGCGGCGGCGTGGGGCGCGTGCCCGCCGGCGGTGCGCGCTCTCTTCGAGGCCCCGCGCCGGCCCGTTGCGCGCGCGCCGCCCCTCACCCGGTACGCCGCGCCCGATGGTACCATCCTGCTTCTCACCGAGAATGGGACCCGCCTGATGACGCGCGCGGCCGCCGACAGCCTTCTGCGTGAAGCTCTCCTCTCCCCGCGACCCCTGCGGCCCCGCCCCGGTGAGCCGCCGCCCTCCCTTTCTCTCTCTCTCTCTCTCATTCTCTCTTTATGTCTCTCTCTCTCTCTCTGTCGGATTCCGTCGCCTCTCGCACTGCACGCTTTGCACTCCGCTTCATAAGGTAGGAGCGTGGAGTACTGGCTGCCGGTCGCAATGTTCCCCACGATTACTCTCATCCGACTCATTCACAATATAAACACGAAGAGCACCGGAAAGGTAATATTTTTCAAGTAAACACCTCTTACTGGCATAAAAGTTTCAACCGTCACTAATTCGATGGAAGTTGTAATGAAAATCAGCACTTCTTAACTCGTTTTAAACAAAAGGTAATCCAATTTGTAAAATTCTGATTGGAGTTTAATTTTTAGCCGTGTTAGCAGTTTACAAGTTAAGCTTACCAATTAAATATCACATTATGACTGAGCAATTGTTTCAACTTTTCGCTCCTACTTTATGTCTGCATGCTTTATATTACTGCTGATTTCCTTTTTCCCTATATTCGGCCGCGGAGCCCGGGTACGCAAGCGGAGCGCCCGGGGCTCCACGGCGGAAGGTCTTGAGATGAGCATGGCTGCATGTTTTCTTTCTGCATCTCCTATACGATCTCTATGGTTACTGCGCGGCATAGACTTGGCTTGACGAATAGTTCGAGTGGGACTGCCGTCCGAAGGCTTTGCTATTCAGAATCTTTAATCGGGATCACTAAATAAAATTTCAAATTATTAAATAATTTTGCCCGATAAGTGTTTGTCGATATCGTTGTTTGTCTGATCGTTTTTTTATCTTTACCGTCAGTAGGGTGAGATTTTTAACTATCGATGTGCCGCAACCGATCCTTGCGCGCTCGCCTCTGATGTACTGATTCGGAGTCCCGTCGCGCCATGGCTCGGTCATCGAGCTTGCCACAGCTAAGCGATTCGATGGATGCAATTCCAGTAAAACTGATGTCGGACGGACGGCACGCGAACCGGAACGGCACGGGTGTGACCTCGTGGATCGGGGGTATGTCCATAACACAGGATGGCAACCTAATCGCCCCGGACAAAATATTGAGCCACGTTCATCGTTACGCGAGCCCGCACTACAACCCGCACGGCCGCCATTACCAGCGCTGGAGCCACGAGCCCGGGGGGAGCGAAGACCCGCTATACGCCACAAAGACCGTCTACGGACCAGGATATATTGATGAGAACCGTACGTATGGTTAATACTTGTACGTTGGCCAATCTCTCAACTTCAAATACTTCAGAGGCAGAGATTAGTTAACGTCCAAATGAACTAGTTGGTATAAAGAGTTAACTTACACTTTTAAACAGACAGTACTAACTAACCATAGATATCGTAAGTTACACTCACTTGTCCAGCTTACAAGATGTACAGTTAGCCGGATCATGTACAAGACCATTTGCGACACGGGTGATTGGTATTCCCTTTATTACAGCACCAAAATGTATGTAACCCTCAGCGGTCATGTTGTCCATCCCCTCTTTATTTACCCCTGTATTACGAGCACTTTCTAGATGTTTAGTACTTCCACAGTTTTTAGTCTTTCCTAGGTTTTGATGAAGCAGAAAGTGCTTTTTACAATCGAAAGATAACACAGAGTAAAGCTTTGCGTAGATACAAATGATTTAGAAGGGATTCTCCTAGCTGCTTTAGAGCCCTCGAGATCCGCCTCCTACCCCTGCGTCACGGATACTTATAGAGACCCTAGTTGAAACGAGTTAATAGAAACGGTGCTTAGCCAAACTCTCCGCGAAGCTTTGCAGTCATGGCAAATGCAACAAACGAAAACTTTGTTGATCACACCGACCATTTGAAACGTTGACACAAAATCGTATTAGGTGGTAAATAAATCCTAATTGAAAACTTGCTTCCATCCGCATTGCATGATTCCCTTGAGACAAACCAGATCACAGTAATTAAGCAGTGAATTTTACTCTCATCGTTTACGTTGACATCAGTATAAGTTTATTACGATCCACCCCTTTCAGCATGATCAAATTTTATAAAGATTTAAGCTTGAGGTAAATCGAGATCATTGGCAAGTCATCGTGATTTGAACACAAAGTGTTTTTCAGATTCCTCACATTTTGTGTCAGTTTTACTACAATTTGTAAATTATATTTGTCTTGGCATGAGAATATTATATTTATATCACGTAACCGAGTCCATCGTACCTAACTTATTTATTGGTTTATTTATTAAAGGTGTTTAGTTTTATGTATATTGTTTTCCTTATTTATGTATATGACGTTATAGTTTGTCGTACCTATTTTGTTTTTATTATTAACGTTATAGGTGTTTACTGCTTTAACTGTTGTGTTAAGAAGTGTATATGATTAACAGGAACATGATCAGGCCAGGGAACATTGGCTCTTTCTATTGTTCTGTTTGAAAAAGCGGCTAACTTTTCTTTTCAGGCGTAGGTGTTTCTATGTCATAATCAAAAATAACATGAGCTTCATTAAAAATAAATAATGTATCTTTACGCTTAGATGTCATTAGACGATTTATCAACTGTCTGCAAAAAACTTTCACGTGTACCTCCTATAGCTCACATATCATTAGCGTTAAGTGTCTAGTTTGTTATGTCAAATACAAAACCTAAATATAATAATCCACAATCAACAAAATTTTCCACTCACAACACCCACACAAACTAACACTTGACCACAACCAACAGAGAGGATTGGCAAAGAGAACGGTAAAGCAGGTGATGACAAGGTGGCCCTCCAATCGACGTGCCACGTGGCCCTGGAGTCCTGCATCAAGGACAACGAGTGCTCCACAACCCTGGACCCTGTCCTGCAGAACTGCCACAACACCAACTGCGACAGAGAAGGCTGCATGACTGCGCTGCGTGGGTTCTATAGGAAACCTGGTGTGGCTTGGAACACTGAGATCGCGTTCTGCCTTTGCAAGTAAGTGGGTTTCTATTTTTGAAGGACCAACTTAGGTTTCATATTTGATAATGTATTATAGAGATTCCAGTACCCTACTTTACTTACGACTGTAAGATGACGCAAAAAAAATGTTTCTTGCCCACTTCCTAAAAGTGCCCGGGCTGAAGTGGACCTTGTGCAAAGTCCGTCCGGATCGCTACCACCATCTTACTCGCTAATCCTGCCGCTAAGCAGCAGTGCTTGCACTGTTGTGTTCCGGTGTGGAGAGTACAGCCGGTGTAATTACGGGTACAAGAGGCATTTCATCTTAGCTCACTAGGTTGGCAACGCATAATCTGCAAACCCTACGGGGTTGCGGGTGTCTGTGGGCAGTGGTGATCACTTATTATCAGATGACCCACTTGTTCGTTTGCCTTCTTCGTCGTATAATAAAAAAGTAAGCGGTGCTTTAAGTGACGTTTTCTTGTCAGAGTTTTTAAGAAGGATCAGAATTATTTTGTGAAAAAGTTAAGATTTCTAATCTGTTCCGTATTTATGTGAATACTAATATAATACATCCACGTCATTTTGTATTTGATGAAGGATTGTACGTGATTCAAATGACTGCAAGTCGCCCACAAGTACTCTTTATTAGTTGATCATTGAATTGATATGTCACCATAACTACTTATAGGCCGAGTAATCTTTTCGTTCGTTGTATGAAGACCCCCGCATAAAATCCTGAGTCGATGAAACTTTGCAGGGATATAATATAACGTGAGATAAAACTAAAATAAAAATATCCAAAAAAAAAACATGCCGAAGATAGGTATTTATACCTAAAAGTACAAATAGCTTGATATATTGGACTGAGTAATTCCTCAGTTCAAAATTATCATACTAAATGAATCATTTTCATTGTTAGGTGTAAATTTATAAAAATCCAAAAATTTTACTAAAAAAAAATGTCACTTTTTAAAGATAATAACTTTTTTTTCCGTAATTTCGGTGCCAAAATTTCTCAGTCAAATTTTTCTTGTTTTAGAATGACATTTGGCGTAACCAGTAAGAAAATCCAAAAAATGCTTACCAAAATCAAGCTATCTCACTTCAATTTAAAAATGCCAAAAACTCAGCATGGAAAATTTCTCAGTCCGATGTTTTTCTTTAATAATACCAAATGGTCTCATTACCACTTGAAACCAAAATATCCAAATTAACAATCATTCTCTGTTGAACACGATTTTAATACTTCTGCAAATTTATTCGATTTTAATGCGCTTGATATTTTTTTGGATATTTTTGTAGTTGAAAGAAAATAAATTAATATAGTTGTATCAGTAAATAAAACGGAGCAATTTTCCGCAGCGACTAAAAAGCTATTTTTTGAAAAAAATATAGTTTAATGGTAAATATTTTGGATTTTTATGTCGTAAGTATAAAACGGAAATAAATTCGTATTGCACTGAAAAAAGTGACTGAGCAATTTTGCGGTGCAAGTTATGATAAAAAAACATATTTATGAAGAAAAAAGTGGTTTTTGTAAGGAGGTTTTTTTGGATATTTCACATACAGTTTTCGTATTTGTAGTGAATGTTTGTAGTGAAGAAAATTTTATCTGAGCATTTTTCCGAACAAAGCTATCAACGAAATAGGAATTTTGGCCAAAATACCTAACTTGCGGTATATTTTTTTTTGATTTTTATAATATGCTTACCTTCAAACCATGATACTCATACTATAAAAGTTTTCTTTGCCTGAGGATTTACAGTTGGGGTCCCTTGCTTCGTTTCCTGGCCTATTAGGCACCATGTCAACCGCTATTATGATTTTTATCATGTCCAATGTGTTTTAGTGACTGTCTATAACTGTCATAGCCGTGATAATCATAATGTTATTTTTAACGATTGGGGCTTTGTACAACATTATGGGCCTAATTAGTACTTGATAGGATGATAGGTTGATAGTATTTGATAGGATGGATGAGTACCACTAAGTATAATGGTTCGATAGTGATTATTGTAATAGGTACTGCGTAACAAGAACAACATAACAACCACAAACCAGAGTAATGGACACAGAAAATTGTGGATTGCCATTTTTTTATTACCGTTTAATGTGAAACTACCGTGAGACTCAATCATAGTGAAATAAAAACGAATCACTCACGTATATAAGTCGAGTTTAGTCGAGTAGTGTGCGTCTCGCCGCCGCTGGGTCGTGCGCTCCCAGAGGAAGGACTACGAATTAGTCCGAAACATGTCCGGCTAAACTCGACTTATATACGTGAGTGATCCGTTTTTATTTCACCGTTTAATGTCTAAATGCTTTCATTGCGCAAAAATTTGTTGCATCCGATAATTATAAATTAGAAAAAGTACGTTACCTATGCCATTTGACTGATTGGTTCGACAACTTTGCTAATGTAACCTACTTAAAGTAGCTTTTTGGTTGACATTATGGATTCATGGGATTTGATCTTTTGAATGTATGACATTTTTATACTTGGACAGGCTGTGTTGTTTTGATTTGGTCTACTTCAACGGTCATTCTATATGTATGTATACATTCTGTGGCATCAACCGGTGTCCTGCGATCTTCACTCGTTAATCTGTCTAACCTGCATAGTACCTACTTAGCTTATTAAAAAGACCCATTACTGACACACTTGGAGACTTTTGTCTTTGAACATTGCCAAATTTCTAAAGGCACGAAAAATTTTCCTATAAATAACCTCAAAATTCTTCTTGCAGGAAAACCGAGAACAAGGAGGACTCGTGCATGCGCGCGCAGGAGCAGCTGCACCCGTCGTGTGCGCAGCGGCCCCCCTCCGGCTTCCCCCTCCCTGCCTGCCACACCCTTGCCCATGCTTGCCGGGAGGAACCAGAGTGCAGGTCAGTTATTAGTAATGCAATTACAAATAAGTCTTGTACAGACCCGCGCCCCCCCCCCCCCCCCCCCGAGATTCCCCTGGCCGCCTGCCAAAACCATGGCCCATGCTTACCGAGAAGAACCAGAGTGCATGCCAGTTAATCTTTATGCAATCCAACTAAAATATGAGAAATGTGAAAGTTTTTCCACTCAATCATACATAAACCGCTGGACAGATTCCGATCAAAGGAATTACCCTAGATTAAGAATAAGAATAAGAAATCTTTATTTCGCAACAACAATACGGTAATACTCGTATACAGTTAACTTAAAATTAAATTAAATATAAGTACTTAGTTGCGAAAAAAGGAATCGACTCAGCATTCGTCGGGTCACTAAAGGTGGCTCGACGCTGTTATTATATTATGTGGATCCTGGTTGGCATGCGATACAGAGCCGCACGACACGCAGCGTCGCAAGCCCACGCAAACACACTACATACTCCAGATATACAGCTCACTCAAACAGTACCCACCCAAACAGAAGTATTGCCAACAACATCCATCACTCGTAACCCCAACCAGTAACGAGGGCCCACTGTCCCTCCACACATACAACCTTCCACGACATCCCACACAGAAGCGCTAAACTGGGTTGATTTGCAAATCTAATAAATGGTTACGAAGGTCTTTCTTGAATTTACATAACGATCCCACGTTCCTGACGGCAATATACTTATTATTCCAAATAAACAATCTGAGCCATGTAAAAAAAATATAATTCAGTCGGTTAACAGCATAAAACTTCTTACATGTTTCAAATTTAACATTAGGTACCACTGAAGTATAAGTTGAGTTGCGATTTACACAGTGCAGAAGCAGCAACAATATGACAGCGACACTGCAACTGTCGCAAACAAACAAATGTAGTAAGGGGTGGGCACCGCTCCCGAGTGTTGTATGAGTGTATATAATGTAACAAAAAAGATGTATGTTTATATAACTACAATATAGAGGTGGCGTAAATATTACTAAACAGATATTTAAAATAAAAAATACATAGATATTAGGCATACAAAAATTAAGGTCGAACAAAAACTAGTTTCAGCAGACTACTCCAATATTTCCAGCCAATGCTTTAGCCACCAAAAACCTCATTGAGATCAGCTTCCGAGCGAATTCTCCAGGGTTTCTCACCGGAGGCCTGGCGTGCATATATACCGCCCTGCCAGGTCCACGCGCGGTCCCATTCCAAGCGACGAGATTCCAGGCGCGCTTTGTAGAAGAGATACCGGTTCAGTCGCGTGAGACGCTCGTTTATGTACAAGCGACAAGGGTCTCCCAGACCAAAGCCCTCAGTATCTATGGCACGTCGAACACGAGCCGCCCGCAGCAGCTGGTCACGCTGTACTCGCCGCACCAACCGCACCACCAGGGGTCGCGGATCACGAGGTGCCTGCACGAGCACACTGTTTTCTGTATCAGACTGGCCAGGACTCACTGCTGCCCCATCACTTGAACCAGTGGTAGTCTGATCCTGTGGCAACACCCGTGGCGACGCAACATCACGATTGTCCCCAGATGAGACCTTGGGCCGGGCCCCCACCCGGTACACATTGACAATATCGCGCTCCTCTAAAGTCATCCCCAACTTACGCGCAATCAAAGGTCACAAGATGAACTGCACTCTCACTTTTAGTTTCCGTCACCCCTGTTATCTCCAAATCATTCAACATCAGCTCCTGGTCACGGTCATTTAGGTCTGTCTTCAGACGTTCCACTTCCTCGAAAGCATTTAAATCGCTATTGGTGCTTTCAAGACGGGCCTCAAAAGACGAAACGCGATCCTCGAAGCCATCCATGCGGGATGTCAAAACAGCTATTGATGAAGTAACCGTTTCAAATTTTTGGAAAAAATCGCTTGAAAAGTCATTCAATAATCTAGTAACACAAGCTTCTATTGTTGACTTTAAAGTTTTATTAATTTCGTGTTGTACCGTAGCAATCGCGCAGTTTAGGTCGTCCCTCGTTACGCTCGCATCATATTCAACCTCAGATTCGTACGATATCGGAGAATTTCTTGTTCGCAAAGTGACGTTTTGGGAATCCAAAGGGATAGTTACTTTTTCATTATTTTCCTGGGCAACCAAATTGTGCCCGGCGTACGGAAGTGGGGAGGGGGCCGCTGATCGCACGGGGGTATTCTTATTATCCCGTTTTGGTACTTTGTTTATGCATTCAGGGCATATCCACTCCACAGAGTACCTTTTTATAACTGAGATAGAGATGTCACTTCAACGTTTCGCACACAGCGACATCTGGTGCTTTGTGACGGCAAAATATGCGATGACGTCATTGACGTCTAGTTTCTTAAATGTTAAAATAATTTACTTTGAGCAATTGCTATTACACCATTTTCTATTATATACATTAGAACATGGTGTAATAGAAATTGCCCAATTTCCCGTTTTGATGAATTTGATAATTATTCAGTGCTTTATTTTTTACACATTTTCTTTTTATAAGGCATTCCAACTCCAACTTAGACACCCGGTGAATGTGAAAAACCACGAATTAGAAAGATAATCGCGGCCATTATTCATTCGTTCCGTTGGAATCGTTCATCGGTGATATTAGCACAGTCGATGTCGTAAAGGTGTTTACATCGGGCACAATTCAAAAACTGTCTACCCTCTATTGGCTTTCTGCAACCCGAGCACTCTCCAACAGCAATAGAAGTTTCAGACATCATTATCTATTTTAGAAACATATAATTCCCAGATGAGTAGATGAATCACAAACGAATGAATCACAAATATAGGCTATTTTATTTTGTCCCAGGAAATTAAATATTAGTTCCCGCGGGATAGCGATAACCGAATTCTATGCAAGCGAAGTTCTTTTTCAACATACAATGACAATGCAAAGAAAAATTCGTTAAGCAGCTGGACAACCAGCAACCTCGGTAATCCGTACCAACGTATTGTCCAGCTGCTTAACGAATTTTTCTTTGCATTGTCATTGTATGTTGAATTTCATTCTATGAATGTTTCATAAAAATAAAACAAAAATAATCAATAAATCGATTATTTTCATTAAGTTCTTTTTCGTTCGAAGGACCCTGATTCCGGCGAATGAACTCCCCATTCGTATACGAAAAATGCAAGAACGAACTTTACAGCTCCATCTCATTTACACTAACTAGTCAGAGTGAGAGACAAAACATTTGGTACACTTGTTATTATTTGAATTCGATTTGCAATTCAAGTTGAGAACTCGATAATTTCATTCGAAAAGCAATCTCATTTGGTAACAGAGGGTCGAGCACAACTTTACGAATGCTGCGTAACGTTACGGTTATCGTATCGAGATCGAGTAACCTCATACTAAATTTTAGTTCCAAATACGCTCACGGGCGGGCGCTGTTCTAAACGTCATACAAACTCGACAACGTTTACTATTCGATTTTACGTTACGCAGCATTCGTAAAGTCGTGCTCGACCCTCTGTACGAGGTGTTTTTTTGGTGTTGAATGGAAGCCAGGAGTCATGTTGAGAGCTAGTTTGGAGAGTGGGTAAATAGAGAAAATTATAACGAAGCGAGCATTTATCAGAAGTCTACATTTTCACATTCAATGAACCAACATGGTTCGTATATTATTAACTGTGAAATTCAACTTGCATTTACGCTTAAATGCATTATGTACTTACCAACAAATTTGTAGCAGTTTCTGCATAATACCTATAGAGAAACGGCAACAAAACTGGGTTTCTCTAAAATGCCGTATTATCGCTCAAATTGCGGGTAGTCGATCGGAAATCTGTTTGTTTAAGAGTTCGAGGCCGGTGACCTGTGCCCTAGGCACGACTTGTCGAATCCTGCGTCACGTAAAATCGAATAATAAACTATAACGAGTTTGTATGACGTTTGGAACAGCGCCGGCCCGTGAGCGTATTTTGAACTAAAATTTAGTATGAGATTTCTCTATCTCGATACGATAACCGTAACGTAACACAGGATTCGACAAGTCGTGCTTATGGCACTGGCATTATAATGTTCATACGGTACATTTGTCCAATAAACATGTGTAAAAATGTAAGTAAGGCATGCGAACAACAACACTATCCCTTTTCCTAAGCTTTTTAACCCCCGACAAAAAAGAGGGGTGTTATAAGTTTGACATGTGTATCTGTGTATCTGTGTGTCTGTGTATCTGTGTATATGTGTATCTGTGTATATGTGTATCTGTGTATCTGTGTGTCTGTGTATCTGTGTATATGTGTATCTGTGTATATGTGTATCTGTGTATCTTGTGTATCTGTGTATATGTGTATCTGTGTATCTGTGTGTCTGTGTATCTGTGTATGTGTGTATCTGTGTATCTGTGAATCTGTGTATCTGTGTGTCTGTGTATCTGTGTGTCTGTGTGTCTGTGTATATGTGTATCTGTGTATCTGTGTATATGTGTATATGTGTATCTGTGTGTCTGTGTATCTGTGTATCTGTGTATCTGTGAATCTGTGTATCTGTGTGTCTGTTTATCTGTGTATCTGTGTATATGTGTATCTGTGTATCTGTGTATCTGTGTGTCTGTGTATCTGTGTATCTGTGTATTTGTGTATCTGTGTCTCTGTGTATCTGTGTATCTGTGTGCCTGTGTATCTGTGTATATGTGTATCTGTGTATCTGTGAATCTGTGTATCTGTGTGTCTGTGTACTGTGTATCTGTTTATCTGTGTATCTGTCTGTGGCATCATAGCTCCCAAAGCTAATGTAATCGAGATGGTTCTTGGGCAAGTTTCATTAAAATCGGTTAAACCCGTTTTTGAAATATTGATCTCCTTAAAAGCCGGCAACTGACTAGTGACTCTCTTGGAGTTGCTGGCTTTCATGGGTGATGGTGATCGCTTACCATCAGGTGCCCACGTGCTCGTTTGCATCCCTATTTCAATAAAAAAAGCAAGTAAAATAAAACTACCCGCTAAAGAAAGAAAAGTTGCCCAAGAGGGTATCGGACACGTCCAGTGCCCTAAGCACGACTTGTCGAATCCTGCGTTACGTTACGGTTATCGTATCGAGATCGAGAAATCTCATACTAAATTTTAGTTCCAAATACGCTCACGGGCGGGCGCTGTTCCAAACGTCATACAAACTCGTTATAGTTTACTATTCGAGTTTACGTGACGCAGGATTCGACAAGTCGTGCTTAGGGCACTGGGCACAGAGTAGAATTCCGTAGTCGTTACGAAAAAGTGTAATGTTTTGTTTTCATGTTAGTAATTAACCCCCGACGAAAAAGAGGGGTGTTATAAGTTTGACTTGTGTATCTTTGTGTCTGTGTATCTGTGTATCTGTCTGTGGCATCATAGCTCCCGAACGGGTGGACCGATCTCGATGCGATCTTTTTTTAATCGAAAGCTAGTTTAATCGAGATGGTTCTTAGCTAAGTTTCATTAAAACCGGTGTACTCGTTTTTGAAATATTGAACTTTGAAATAAAAATGTCGGGGGTTTTTCAACTTTTCTAAGTTGGTTAAGCTGTTATTTATAAGTTGCTCAAATGGTCACCCAACAACCAACTCTTTCTGACTGTTCGCTTCAAACAACTCTACGCGAGTACGTGACGGCCAACTATGCAACTATCTTATACCAGGACCATAATAGTAGTTTATGCAACTGCTACATAATGAGGGTCCTTAAAACAGTGTTTTAATGCCTAATTATGTGGAGTTGCATACATTACTTTATCTACACACATATTATAAGTACTCTAAGATGGATTCAGAAACCGAAGGCAAATATCATACCCATACCTGTCACGAATTTGACTGTTTTTTTTAATCATAGACAAACATACCGAGCTGACGTTTCGTGAACTGTTTTTTTTTTGTAAAAAAAAAATCACATAAATTATACATGTCGAACTGAACTCGACTTATATACGTGAATGATCCGTTTTATTTCACTATTATTGTAAATTACGTTGGTTTTCAAATTCGAAAAATCTAATTCGATATCGAAAAGTCATTACGACAATCGATGTCGTAATGACTATTACTTTACTGCTGGACCTTCTGGTGGTGGCTTGCGGCGAAAAGGCGTCGTCATGCTGCAATGCTGGTCATTTTCTACGGTTTCTGAACGCATTATAGAGGACTTATGATATGTGTGTAGATAAAACCAAGAGGACTGCCAGTGTCTATATGATGCCGCGTTCCTTTGAAATAATAAGCCTGCTGTAGCTAGTTTTGCTACGGAGGGATCTCTGTACCATTCATTTGGTATGACATTTAGACCTCTGGCTATATAACACAATAGCGCCATCTAAATTCGTTTTTTCTTTCAGTTCATGGATGGCGCTATTGTGTTAGCCAGAGGTTTAATGGTACAGAGACCTCCCTATAGTGAAACAGCAGGCTCATTATTTTACAGGAACGCGACATTGTATGTTGTATTGTATTGGCAGTAGCATTGGTTTTATAGCCCTTGCTTATACGCTATCTTTACGCTGTAATAACCATTGCGATTTATTTTTTAAATCGGCAAGTCGGATGATCATTATTATGAATATTTAAAATCATACGAAATCTAAGATGAAAGCTGTTTTCACGAATGCCGATGTAAAAATAAACACGTCTGTAAATTTTACTGCAGCAGAATGCATTTCCGAACTCAAAATACCGCGAGTCAATAGTGCAATGCGGCGTTGAAGTTCAGATGCAATTTTAATGATCGCATATCGCATTGTATTGGGATATGAAAAGCAATATTATACTAATTTAAATAAGATTTACAATTTATTTAGCTGTAGCTACGTTCTAAGTTTCTTTGTCAACATTCCCCATTAAGTCCTTTGTTAAGTACTTATAAGCTTTTATTCTGTTCCACCTGTCCGGATATCTGTCTGTCTGTTATCAAATCTTCCATGATAAATTTGACCCATTTTCAGTAGTCCGAGGATGACAACACAAATACAGTCAACAAAAAGTACAGCGGGCAAAGAATGTTCAAGTTGAAAAAGGTTTTACACTTTTTGGTTAACTAGTGGAATCACTTAAACTTATCTACGCTGCTGTAAGCTTCGTAGATTGAAACACGTTTCCCGACTAAACTGGATTAGTGTAATAAATGAAGATTAGTAAATTTCCTGAACGAAATGTCGTTCAAAGTATTCATAATGTAACTTTGCACCGAGTATTGACCCAAAATTTACGTTGTACCACGATAACCGAAAGCCACAGCTTGAAATAATAATTCCTCATCCATTCTTTATAAATTTACTGAGAAAATGTGTTTTAATTCGGCATCGGCAAACATCGCGATGGATTTGCTTTCACTGATATTTCGCCTTAGCGTTTACGTAATGGATACAGATTGAGTGACGCAGCTGCTGCAATCGCTGTATTTAAATAATACTAGACACATGTATTTTTTAAAGGTCGAAGAATATCAAGTACATGAGATAACCGTTAAAAATGCACGGAAAAAAGCCATGTAAAAAAAAATTCATCTGCAAAATAACAAATGGACACTTCCGTTGAATTGTTGCCTCCAATGAATTGAAATTATGGACAGGAGCCCAAGGAAATTTTAGCGCTTGTCCTAACAATTGTTGGCATTTTCTTAGACTTTGCGATTTTCAAACGTAATGAAAATACAACGTAAGTAATACTGATACGGAATTATGTCGCGTTCACCGTGGCCCCGTGGCGCGTGGGCCGGTCTTTGCAAAGCGGTCGAAACGTCCAGATATTTATGAACAAAAACAATTACTTTGCTCACCCGCGAACAAACCGCGCGATAAAACCAAGTTTCAGTATCTGCTGTCAATGATTACATTCTTCATTTAGATATTTGTTTCAAATGTGTATTGTATTATTATTTATTCGCCTTCACTATTTTCACATAGTTATCAACTTCTCTCTACCGCTCAAATGTTGACTGGTAGAGATCCCTTATAGGGATAAGTCAGCCTTTGTACTTGTATCTCACTGTTTGTAACTTGTATTTATTTCTGTATTTTCTGTACAACAAAGCGTTTACTTACTTACCTACTTACTTACTATATAAAATGGGACAGTGATTCAGCTTCTTCCCGTAAGCTGTGCACTCCAAGGCACCGTAAATGGATGTTGAATTATTCCTCGTTGAGATTTCGCATATTCTCGCTAAGCATTAGATATTTATTTACCTTTTGAAACGACGAAGGGAATGCGAGGGGTTTCGAGAGTCGCCATTTTTTATTTAGGCACGAATCATAAATGATTGCGCCGTTTTTATGGGTACATTTTTGATGACTTTTGAACGGTTCTTTGAGGTCGGGTCTCGGTCTTAATTGTATCATGATGTTTGGGTTTCAGGTTTGAAATAATCCATGCAGTTACAAAAATTAAGCGTTTGACATAATTAACTAAAAAGTTGACCCATGCTCTGTTTTTCTTAGGGGGGATCTGTGCCCAGAAGTGAGACGGAAATGAGCTAGCTGGTGATGACTGAAACTGAGTTTTGAATTAAAAGAGTCCGGTGCCATTCCCTCGAATATCGTCATACGATAAGTGGCAGAATACTGGCAATACCTGGCTTCTTGATAGATACTAATATTATGGATGCAGTCGCAAGCATTCACCTTACAACAACTACAACTTACTTACTTTTACAATCTTTTGTTTACACGCTTACTTGTTTTCAGTGGTTGGACTGTCATTTTTGGTATGGTCTCGTAGGACCGGTAACAATAATAATAAACAAACGAAAACTTGTCAAAAAATGATATAACCACGCCTAACGTAACGTACACATACACCGATTTACAATTTACCGAAGGAAGAGAGTTGAAAGTTGTATTTATGCATCTGAGAAATACTTTATTTACATAATAAAAGCAATTTACAGTGACATTAAATCTAAGCTTAAACTAAATAAACTACAACTTAAAACTAAATTAAATCTAAATAAGGCCCCCGTGGCATAGTGCCCAAAAGGCTGGCAGCGTTGCCTCGCTGAATAGCGATGCTGATTCTTTGAGAGAGAAAACTGCCAGCCCTTTGGTCACAAGTTGCATCAACTAAGCGCTTTTGTAACTCAGAAATAAGCTTGTAAGCGCTGGGACCCCATGGACCCAAAGTTTCAAACCCGACAGGAACAAAATTATAATTCGGACCGAGAGATTGATACTTAGATTTTTTTCTATTTTCGGCCGTTTCTGCCGCCACACTAGCTTTTTGTGTGGTTCCCTGGAGATGTGAGGGTGCTACTGTATCGACACAGGTCGCAACCCAAACCAGAACCCTACCCATTCTCCAGGGAATCAGAGACGTACCGTCCGGCCTTTTGCCATCGTCGCCTGCAATGCCGCTTGGCTCCAAAATGGCCGGCACGTTTGCAGAGGCAAGAGCCCGGCGGATTATGTCATTGAGCGCGGCATGACGGGAGAAACGGCCGGCGCTCTTTTGACAGGAAAGACCATGGTGTCCCATTTCGTCCACATTGGTGCCACAGAGGCATTCCGAGGCCCGACTGCAATTCTCAGTGTTTCAGGCTCAAGAAAGGTTCCGGTGTTAACGGAAGGATAAGCATGAAGCCAGTCACCGGATTCCTTTCTTGCCACAGCCAAAAGCCTTGCGCGGTCTGGGCCTGAACTGGAACTAAGTTTAGAATCTTCAATAACTGAATTCTCGTGGCAGTTTTGAGCTGTCATAGGGACTTTTCGTTTATCGACTTCCGATATACATAGTGTATGTCGATAAATACAGAGTACATTGTTGAACATATTATGATTAAGAGTATAAGTAAACAACAGGCAGTCTTAGCGGGAATGGGCGATTTCTTCGAGATAACCTTTGGATACCAACTTTTGGAAATTTTAAATGGGAATTATAATAATTATTATTATATTGATCCTTTTAAATAATTTGTGAATCTGATTTCACATTTTCACCTACTTATCTGAAAGGGATCGCTCTTTAGCGATAAGAGGGCCTGTTGTTTACCTCTACTTCTAATCTTCTTTAATATGATAATGTACCTAGGTATAATATGTACATCGGCAGTCGATAAATGAGAAGTCCCTATGACAGCTTACAAGTGCCACGAGAATTCCGGCCTCTGAGGCCCAAGTACGAATATTCGAATCCCGCGTAACGTAACGTTATCGTATCGAAATCGAGAAACTTCATATTAAATTTTTGTTCCAAATACGCTCACGGGCGGGCGCTGTACCAAACGTCATACGAATTTCTCGATAACGTTATTACTCGATCACGTTACGCAGGATTCGAATATTCGCACTCACTCATGAAGAACATTGATTGACAGAAAGCCAACAACTAGTACGTCGTACCAATAAACCTATGGGACAACTAGATGGCGTTAGGCCCATAAACAATAGCGATTGTTAACAATACATGCTCCCCACACATTACCTCATCATCATCAGCCTATTTACGTCCCACTGCTGGGCACAGGCCTCCTCTCAGAATGAGAGGGCTTGGGCTATAGTTCCCACGCGGGCCCAGTGCGGATTGGGAACTTCACATATGTGTGGAAAAGATCGTGATCGATGTTTTCCTTCACCGAAAAGCTCATGATAAATGACAAATGTAATTACCTAACCTAACCTTCAATATTTCGATTCCTCCAGGATCCGCCTCGAAAACTACGAGCAATGGTGCGCCGTGGACGCAGTGACGCAGGGCTGCGCGGGCGCACCGGCCGCGTGCCGCGCAGCCGTGCTGGCCGTGCTGGGCACGCAGCTGCGCGCCGCCTGCGCCTGCCGCGGGACCGACTTCGCGCAGCTTTACGACTGCCTAGGCTGGCAACGGCTGTTGTGGCTGAACCCTTGCGTTGGTAAGCTGGATCAGAGTGACCACATGTGGTAGACTTCTACTTTTTTAGATGTAGATTTAAGGCTTTTTACCCGACTGCGATACGCAAAGGAGGGTAATGTGTTTATCATCCTATGTATATATTTATGTATATTTTTTGACTGTATTTTGTGTGTAGATTTACACATTTTTAATTTTTTCCCAATCTGGACAACGCTAGGTCATTCTCATCATCATATCAGTAAGACGTCCACTGCTGGACGTAGGCCTTCCCCAAGGATCTCCACGAGGATTGGTTTTGTGCTACCCGCAGCCAATGGCTTCCCGCGATCTTTATCAGATTGTCCGTCCACCTTGCGAGAGTTTAGAAAATGACGCCCATATCGATTTTGAACAAAAAGAAACCGCCATCTTGGATTTGAAAATGAGTGTCATTTTTGTAATCAGCATCCCCGGAAACCTAGAAAATGACACCCATATCGATTTTTAACAAGAAAATATGTTCGCCATCTTGTTTTAAAGTGTCGTCACACTCATTCTTCATCAGGTCATTCTAAGCTCTCTAATTTCATCCCCTGGTAAGTCCTCCATGCCACCTCCCAGGGATCCTAATATGACGCGGCTCTCACAGTATTTTTCGCACTGAAAAATGGCTTATTGTACGGGTACCTACAAGCTTTTTATTAACTTGCGATGTATGTTATGTATGTTCGGGTCAAATCTTGCAAGTTAAGTGTAACTAACCCACTTCCAACGGTCGGACTGACTTGAAATTTGGTACCTATGGTTATTTAATTTAAATTGGACGACAATACAACTACAGTCAAAAAAAGATACAGTCAGCAAAAAAAACTTGTATAAACAATGACAGAATTTTTATCTTCTACAAGGAATGTAATTAAAGAAGTCGAAATGTCCTTCTTGCAGTGGAATCTCAGAGCGACTACCACGTGCGGATGTACGGGAGCCTGCTGACGACGGCGCCGTACGAGGACGGCGTGGTCACCGTCGCGCCGGCGCCGGCCGTGCACCACACCACACACCACCACTCGCACACCACGCACGTCGCCCAGATCATACCACCCCAGGTATGGTATCAAGACTATCAAGAACCTTTGTCTTCATTTTCACGTCTCTAATTATCCACACGCCTCTCTGTTGAGGAGATGCGTCCTCTGCGAATAAGAGGATTAAGCTTTAGTTTCCACGCTGCCGTTTTCGATTCGTGTTGGTACCCTCACCAAGTTTTCCTGCGCCAACAGCAGTTCGCGGTATCAAAAATGTAGTCTCGCACAGGAATTCCGAAGATCTCAAAGGTGGGAGAACCACAACCAATGCGCTTGAGAGCATATAAGATATAAGTAAAAGTGTGTCTAATCTCTGCATCAACTACGACGAAACAAATGCTTCACATGGAAAAGTTCGGGATTTCTGTCTGCCACATACTGATCTGACATCTTAAAGCATGTAAATAAATGCAACGCCCAACACAGCTGAAGCTTGTCCTACATTAAGAGCACCTTACTACAATGTGCGCATTTTCAATCATGCCGTGAAATTCCAGGAAAGCCGCGACCCCGTCAGCCCCATAACAACGCGGTCCGACCAAACCGTCCGTCCCGATGTGGTCCTCGAGGAAATCATCTCGGAGCCGGCCGCGCCCGCCGACACGACGCCCGACACGACCACGACCACCACGACCACGACCACCACGACCACCACGACCACGACGGCCAGACCGACGACCACGCTGGAGCCGGCCAAGTACTGCATTGTGAAAAAGCCGGAGAGTGATGACGAAGCGCAGTATATTAAGATGGGGGAGACGAGACGGGTGAGTGATTAAATGTGGTTTTATTCTCAAGATGCTTCAAGTTAAATGGTAAAATTGCTTGGTCTTGATCGCGTAGGTTAACAGAACAGAGTTAAAAGTAGAAAAGAATCTGCAAGGATAGCTACTAGAAGCCTTGCAGCTTCTTGAAATAGTCGTAAGGAGAATAAGGTGGCCGACGCTGTCCTAATAATTGGTACCTTCAATCTTAACTTGTGTTTTATCCTGTTTTTTGTACAATAAAGTGTTTACTTACTTACTTACTTAATACGTAGCAATAAAAGTGACAAGCGGGGTGTTAATTATTGGAATTAACATGTACGATCATTTTGACGTTTACCTTAGACCAGATCATCACTAACTTTTGAAAATAGTTACTGACGCCAGAAAAACGTCAGTCTTGGCACTTTTAAGATTAACCTTTCGATGCCAATCGATCTTATTCCTTAGAGAAAGAAAAAAAAAGTTATTTCCAGCACTTTGCACTTTGGAGTTTACTCTTTTCCAAAGCCAAGATTTATAAAAAAACTGTCTAAAATTCCAGCTGTACCGCTCAGCAGAGCTAGCGGAGTGCACAGACCTATGCGTGTGTGAGGTCAGTCTGCAAGTGTCGTGCAAGGTGGCGTGCGTGCCGCGCGCGCCGTGCTCGTCCCGCCTGGCGCACTACTCGCACGCCGCGCCTGCATACCAGGCGTACCGCGGCCGCTGCTACTGCTACTCCGGATCCTTCATCTGCATGCGCCCCAACCCCGGTGAGTGGAGAGGGGGAGACCCCATCGGCATCATTACCTGTAGCAGCCTGTAGGAGGGTTCCGTACCTCAAAAGGAAAAAACGGAACCCTTATAGGATCACTTTGTTGTCCGTCTGTCTGTCTGTCTGTCTGTCAAGACCCTTTTTCTCTGGAACGCGTGGAGGTAGCATGCTGAAATGAATATCAAATACTCGAGCCTGCGGTCCCTTGAAGCTGTGAAAAAATCAACTTTACAAGTGAACGCAATCAAAAGATACAGTCATTAAAAAGGTCGTTTCCATACAAATCGCCGTACTGAGAAAACCTAAAGGGTAGTTCCAGTTGTCCTAGAAACTTGAAATTTGGTATGAAGGTAACTCTTATAGTACAACCACTCAGAAAAGTCTCAAAATCTAATTTTTTATGTCTGTCTGTAGATTTCGCAGACCAATATAAGTTGACCCCACACTGCGTACATTTTGCTTAGGAGTAGGGCTCTGCTAACACTGGACTTCTTAAAACACTGGGGATAAGCGTTAAAATCTTTCTACGGAACCCTCGTGCGCAAGTCCGACTCGCACTTGGCCAGTTTTTAACATTGTCATCAAATCATCAACGTGATGTTGCTAGTGATGAAGCTGAAGCTGAAGCTTCGTCATTAGTATCTTAATTACCATCATCATCTTCATCATCACCATTAATAACAGCAGAATCAGCATCATCGTATTCGTTATTAGCGGCATCATTAATATCATTATCGTCATCACAACCTTCGTCATCACTGGTATTGTTATCGTAATCATCATTTGTTTTATTTTATTTAATTCTTCGGTTAAAGTAACACCGGATTCAATCAACTATCCTAAATCTTAATTAGACGACCGAATAGTCTAGAGGTTAAAGACCCTGACTACGAAGCTTGAGGTCCCGGGTTCGACCACCGGTCGGGGCAGATGTTTGTATGATGAATACGAATGTTTGTCCTCGGGTCTTGAATGTTTATTATGTATCTACGTATGTTTATCCGTTACCCACAGTACCCATAGTACAGGCTTTGCCTAGTTTGAGACTAGATCAATTGGTGTCAATTGTTCCATGATATTTATTCATTTATACCTCTAATTACATATTTCCAGGTGAATACAAGCTGCCTGAAGGCGTGTACCTGCTGCTTGGCTTCAGCTCTGTGGACGAGGCGCTGCTGCGCCCGCACACGGGGCTCGGCGCTGAAGACGCCGTCCGCCTGCTGCAGACTTACTTGCACACTGTGCAGCGGGAGGTAAGTCCATCATCAGCTGCTACAGTCTACTGCTGGCAAGGACCCCTCGGTCTTCGGTTTTCCGCATCCAGTCACTGCCAGCAGCCCTGCGCTGATAGGCTCTACGCTACGTTTTTCGAAACTAGCTCTCCACTTTAAAACTCATCCTTCTTTTATGGCTCAACGAGAGCATCACTCCGAGCCACAAAGAAGAAACCACAACGTGGCACTTTCATTTCATAGTTCAATATCTTAAAAACGGCTGAATTGGTTTTTATAAAACTTAGGTAAGAACCATCTCGATTAAACTTGCTTTCGATTAAAAAAAGCCGCGTCCAAATCCGTTCATTCGTTCAGGTGCTACGATGCCACAGACAGATACACAGGTATACGCATACACAGGTCAAACTTATAACACCCTTCTTTTTGTATCAGCGGTTAAAAATAATCCCTTCCCTAGACATCAGTGGGTCATAACTTGCTTTTTTTTCTTTCTTGTAACTCGCCCATGAAAAACCCACTATTGACTTCCAGAGCAACTGCACCCTGACGCTCTTTAACATCAGCAATGAGAACGTTATCATCTCGGCCAGCATCCCCGCGAAGGAACAAGAGACTCTCAGGGAGGCAGGAGAGGCTCTCCTGGACAGGGAGAAGGTATGGCCTATCATAAATGACTAGCCCTATACTTGAGTCCAAATTCGATTCATTACCAGTCCTTTTACGTCCCACTGCTGGGCACAAGCCTCCTCTCAGATTGAAAGAGCTATATTCCCATGTGGGCCCAAGGCGGATTGGGAACTTCACACACACCATTGCTTCACAGGAGTGTGCTGGATTGTGAGTCGGAGGTGTGAGCCGGTGCTCAAGTCCAACGACCCTGCTTGAGAGGCGAGGCTATCACGGCTTTTTCAAATTCGGCTACTGTGTTTCAAATTGTTAACAAAGTGTCTATATATTAATTACTTACTTCTTTCGTACCAATCACAAATTGTTCTCGTGCTTAGACATTTATTTATACTTTCAGGAGGAGTGCATCGACGTGCTTAAGATCGTCAAGTCCCGCATCAATTCGCAGCACGAGGACATCTCCTCCCATCTCCTGCTCTCCATCTTCAAGATCGCCGAAGTGGATGTGGTCTACCCCTCGCCCCCCAGCTCCGCCATAGCCGCCACCAGACCCGACAGGAACCTTTACATCATCATAATCCTCCTAACTATCCTTTCCAACCTTAAAGGCATCCTCAACCTCCTCATCATCACAAAAGTCGTCAATTGTTTATCGAATTTATTCGATGCTAAGAAAACCATCGGGCAAGTCATCGCCGCTGAGAAATATTTTTCGGATTTTGTATCTATTTTGAACGGTGTTAGTAAAGTAGTTGTTGTAAATTATATTGATACTTCGCACAATGCACTCGCTTTAGGTCGCACACCAAAACACGATGGTAACGTAGCGTTAAGTTTAATATATGTAAATAATTATAAACAAATGAAACATATCATAAAAGCTGTGAGTATTACAATATTTACTAATTTTAATGAACTTGTTGCTGATGTAATTATACCTAAATATTTTTCTAGAGATGTGTATTACGAAATTGTATGTACTAATGATTCGGAGATGCTTTCTGGTGATTTCAGTTTTGGAAAAATCGCGTCCTCTTCTTATGGGATTATAAAATCCACTAGCTTAGGACTGACTCTAGTAGTAGTATGAAGACTGAGCCGATACTTAACGTACGATAGTTAAATGTATTTCGTTCCGTTTCGACTTAGAACTGGTGCTTGTAGGTCGATCTTTAAGGCTGGGTTTTGTAAATAAGAGTTATTGCGCCTTTTACACTGTTAGATTTGTTCCACGCCGCCTGTGCGTTTGGGCTGCAGACATGGGAAGACTAACAAAGGCTTTGAAAAATATGACTGCCTACTTTGCGCTACTTGTCGTTAATACTGCAGTTTTTAATCTTTAATTAAAACACGTCGTGGTGATGCAAATAATTTAATCTATAAATTTAGAATTTGGGAGAATTCTAAACTTTTTAAAAAGTTTATTGTCGTTATTTAGAAGCTTACGTGTCACCCAGCATGTCATCAAACTCAAGTCAAGAAAATTTAACATTTTTGCTATATGGTTCGGGTTAAAAGATTTTCTAAAAGGTTAAAGACACCCATGTCTTCAGCAGCGAACGCGCTTCTTCTTTCTACGTTTGTAGGTCCATTCGTAGTTATTAAATATGCCTTTCTGTCAATGACTGTGTAGCATCCATGTCTATATTAATGCACTTAGAACGCGACGGACAAAACCGAGCAACGCCATACAGCACGATAAAACGTGCATTTAAAGAAAGCAATAATAGAAATATAGGGTAACGTTGTTTTTGAAATCAGAGAAGTCTAAATAGGTGTTTGCTTTGGTCTTTTTTTTTTTTGGTTGAGTATTTTGGGTCGTTCGTTCAAAACCGATAAATAAATACTTAATAAGAGATACTGATTTTCTATGATACCGGAATTCATATTTTTCTAAAGCTATTCTACTGCATAGGAAATCTTGGTGGTGGTCGGTTTTATTCGACTGATAACTTCGAATACTTAAATATTTTTACCTATTAATAATAAACGAGCCTAGATTCTTGCTACATTTGTTTGTTAATGAAGATACCTAGATTAGGTAAAACACTGTTAGTAACACGTTCTTTTCCCAAAAACATTTATGTATAGCTTCAATCCTCAATCTCAAGCATTTTGATGACATACACTTTTGAATGAACGACTCTGAAGCAATGGCGAACGTTGCAACCTTAATATTTCGTTGCCGTGATTTGTCCGCGGTTGTATTCATAGCGTCTACGTTAGTTAGGTTAAAGTTGTGGCTAAAACCCGTGTGAACCGATGTGACATTCTTCACCAATCACAACATGTTCAAATATTTAAAGTGGGTACACTATCGACATTAACACGCTAACATTTATTTACGTAAGTATTCGTAAGTTAAATTTCTCAAAACTGAAATTGATCAAGAAAAGATTAGTCAAAATGTTATCCTATGAATCTTAAGCTTTCGACCGTTAATGTCTTAAATGTAAATAAAATACCTAAGGCTTGCAAAGCATACGCATAAGTACGTACCTTACTATTCATTTGGTTTTTATAACACTGCTGTTGGTAAAATGGTTAAATAACTACCTGTTTCATTTCTTACATACCTACTGGAAAGTTATACCGCCTGTATCTGTATATCTGTAGGTAAGATGTTTACGGAAGTAACTACCTACACAAATTGATCAAATCCGATTATCATAATCATAAGGACAGACAAAGTTTGACCGAAACTCTTAACAATGAAGTTTAATCTTTGGCATAGAATATGTAATATCGGTCATGTCGTTGGCATTGAATAGGTTAAAGAATATATTTGTTAATATCGGTAGGCACGGGCTTTAGCCATGTTTCTGGCACAGCACGTGACGGACGTGTTATTGGTAAAGAAAGAAGCTTTAATTTCGAGTAGACTAGAGTCTTGTGTTCTAAAAGAGTTTTAACGAATATTAGTGTGAGTAGGCTATCTGTGTTTAACTGTTTAGATACTTGTTGTACAAAAAATCCTTGTATTTTTTGTTAGATGTTTAAATGTGTATAACATCTGCGTAGTAAAATGAAGAAGTATGTCGTCTACTTACAATACAATATATAGCCATAGCACGATAGCATTTGACGCCAACATGAAGCATTTATCTCTTTCCAACTTTCTAACCATTAAGCAAGTGTGAGAGTGAGGGGTGTTTTATGCTCGCGATAAATTCTATCAAGCTAAGGCCTCTGTTGCGTGCTTATTACACATTGGTAAATTTTATCAAACGTTTAGCAACGTTTGTATATCCTTTTCTAGATGATACTGTAGGAAAGAGACAAACGAGAAAATGACAACCGTACGAGCCGCTCAGTGCTAGTATAGTATATTCTGACACAGCATATAAATTGTGTAGTGAAAATATTACGCATTGGATGACTTCTATTTATTTTACTACGGTATTCGATTTGGTTGCTGTCTGAAAATCACGTTTATAAGAAAAATATACATATTTCATAACATGTTATGTTAGGTTTTTTTTTTGTTTACAAAGCACATTAGGACAATTATATTAAAAATGTAAAAATGTTGGATTATTCGTATTATTCTGTATTCCGGAAGTACAATTCAAAGGTTTAGAAAATGAATGATATTTAGCAAGAAAACTTTGAATTACTTCCCGATTAAGTATGTTTCAATCAAAAACATATCAGTTTTGTAAGTAAATAATCTTAGCGTGTACTTAATTAAAGAAGAACAGTGACTCTACTGTCAATTAATGAAACTAAACAATGCAATCATAGATTTTCAACCTGTTTGCACTTTTCCGGGTTGAATCGATGTCCAGTAGAAAAATTGGCTACAACTTGCTGCTGACGTATTAAAAAAATTAACAGCGTCTAGTTACATTTATTTCAAACGACGCTGTTCTAGTAATTCGTATCGTTATTTATTCTTATATCTATTCGATCGTTATATCTTTTATTCGTAAAAAAAATACAGTCCGGTCGAAGCAAAATTGTTAGGTCTGTGTTTGACAAAACCAACTTTCAATGTGAAAGATAACGAACATGAGCTTGACATTTGTCTATGAATAAAGAGCTACCATTTGCATTTTGCATCGACCAATGCAAAGCACAAACATGCTTGATTTATAAAATATCGTTTAACCTTTAGACCGTAACAATTAAGCTTGTTTCGAAAAAGGTTAAGAGAACTTTTTTTATTAATTTACATCGTTCTTAGTAGTAATAATTGTAGTGTTATACATTCGTTTATATTTAAAACTTGGCATATTTTTTTAAGTTACTGTTATAGAAAATTGTTGATCACTGTATGGAAATATGTACTTTTGAATGAATTGCATTTATATTTAATAACAATGAAATTATAATGAAATGTGAGTCTCGATCATAATATTTGCGCAAAATCAAAGCGATGTTAGTTTATTGTTGATTTTCTACTATTTATTGTTTTAGACTTCTTAGTTACAAGTTAATCAATTTAGTAGTATTAATCGAGGTCCTGTGATGTAATATCACTATGTAAACTATACATATCACTAAAATTACACAAATAATTTTGCGAAATTGATTCTAACGATACATATCAATAAAGCTCAATTTTGTACCTATTGTATTTCTAGGGTTAGATGTTGCAAAGCAAAAACATGGTGTACGTCTTTATGTAGCTTAGATTTTAGAGAAAAGTGTAATTAATAATTTAAAGTGAAATTAAAGAAGATATTTCTAAATTGAATGTTATTGTTCTGTTGTAGGGTAATGAGAAATTTGTCGTGTTTTTTGTATTGGCTAAAGTTTTGTAATAATCATTTCGTTCTACAATTTTTCGGAATTCCTGGATTAGACAGGAAAAAATAAAAAAGTTAAAAGGTAAAGAACCATTGTTAAGAAAAAAGAACCTAGCTTTTCGTACCTAATTTTAAACTTTGTGATTGACAAATTTTTTTTTCCTGGACTTAAGTTCTAAGAAAAATCAATGGTTCAGAGAAAATACGTCCTTTTTTTTCGAAATATACGAACGTCATGCACACGCCTCATGCCTTCCATGTAAATATTAAAAAAAATATAGAAAATAGTTAATATTTTACAAACACTCGACGAAATCTAAAGTTATTTTATAACGCTATTATTTATCTATAGAATAGAATGCACGTTTTGCTAAATAGGTAACTTAATATACATTTTACAAAAACTAACACCTCATCTTATCATATTTTTGGCACAAGTAAATAATAGAACTAAAGTTACCTACCTACCTACCCATATTTATCAATTTCTGTTTATTTTTATAACGCAACATAATATTTTTTAATTAAGACAAGTTAACTTTTTTATGTATACTTAATGGTGTTTTTCGACATTTTCATCTTTACTTGTGCCAAAACAATTATTCCTTAAATATGTTTGAACCTTCTCAAAACCAATATCTTACAAATATCTAACTATTTTTTAACCTGTTTCTGTAAAGTTGTAGGGAAATTCTTCTCTTAATAAGTTAAAAGTAGTAAAAAACTAACTTTGAATGAAACCTAAAACTTACTTAAATATTTTTTAAGTTCAATGTTGCTATGTCGCTTTTAATGAATGTGTATTAGTGAAATTACTGTGCAGCGACATCTGTAGTATAAGTTAATGTATAGAAATTACAGTTAATTTTGTAGACACATTTTAATATCGGTTTGGGAAAACATTCATGGTTTCATAAAAAAAATCCTTCGAAGTGTTTAACCTTTTAACCCGTTTTTGTTTTATCACAACTCGGCACATACCTTAATGCACAATAACAAAACATTTATATCAACCTGAATAGAATATCTGACTAGATTTTAATTTTTATAATACCTATTAATTAATTTCCTGAACCGAAATTAAATAAAGTTTAAAGAAATGTGAATACACGGCACAGTAGTGATATAATGCGTAACTGAGCTTCAACAGAGACATTGTTTTATACACTATTACATACATACATTATACATATTTTATTTATTTATCCGCTGTTCTTTCAGGGGTGGTTCTTATGTCGACATTTTGTTGTAGCTAATAAAGAAATTCATATAAAAATATTGACATTGTTTCCTCATTTTAACCTTTAACTTTAACCTTATTAAGGCTTACGTGTCACAGACTAGCACCGGTAAAAGGGGCCTTAAATTGCAATACAGGTTAAAACGCTTTTTTTAATTATGTAACGGCAAGTAACAATTGAATAACAATGAGATTTAATTATTTATAATGTGTAATTGTTATGGTTTTACACGTAACAGTTACTTGTTTTTAATAAGTGTTTTCAGTAAAGACATGTCAAGCAAGATTGTTACCTTCTTTCTCAGTAATGCTAAAAAAATACGAAGTCCTTACCTATAAGCCGTTAATAAAAAAAACTAGCGCTTGCGCTGTTATGTTCCCGTGTGGAGAGCAAGACAGGGAAATTACGGGAACACGAGGCCTTTCATCCCAGCCCTCTTAAGGCTGGGAACCCACCTGCCCTACACCCATGCCATGCCATGCACCAATGGCCCATGACTTAAGAAGGATCATAGGTGTCAAGGGCAGCGCATGCATAGTAGGACCACACAGGACACTACCTGCCTACTGGGTTAGGCCAGTGTACTCTCGATCTAAGCAACCAAATTAATATAATAGAAGTAAGTTAGGTACTTAGTTAAAAAAAAGGCTGGTTTTAGTGTCAGGAGATGAGATACCTACACATCTTCAATTGTTTGAAAACTGGTAAAAATACTTGTGTAAGTAGGTACATAAACAGGTAGGTGGTTTGGTGATTTTTTTTTGTTTATTTACCTACCTACTTGTTACTTAATTATTGAACTAACGATGGCTTCCTTAATTATAATTTTAATAATTAGTGCGCCTGGAGTGAAGTCAGCCACTTGCAAGGGAAGCGAGACGCACAGAGACAAACGGGAATGTGGGAGCAGAACCGCGCAACTTCAGGGCGCATAAACTGTTTGTACCTACCTACCTACCAACTCAATTTTATTAGGTATAAAAAATAAACAACCCAAATCAGGTAACCTTAATATTATTTATTTGCTTACAATAGGCAATACAAAATTAAACCAGTCTCAACTCAACCACGAATGGCACCGCCAACTTTGGAATACAAAAATTACAGATTTAAATTTAACTTAAAACAAACCGTTTACTTCGCTTCTTTCTCTTTCTTATCGTTAGTGCCCTCGCTCTGGTCTTTAATCTCCTTCCTGACCGGTCCAGTCTGTGTGATGGCGACGTTCCTCTCCCCCTTAACAGCCTCTGGAACTTTCCTCGGGGCAACAATGCTCAAAACGCCGTCGGAAGAAAGCTTCGACTCAACAGACTCGGCGGTGGTACTTTCAGGCAGGGCGTAGCGTCTTGTAAACTGGCGGGAAATGAAACCGTGGTCATCCTGCTTCTCCTCGTGTTTGCCTTCGACCACGATATACCCGTCGACAGTCTTGACAGAGATCTCTTCGGGCTTGAAATGCTGCACGTCTAGGTTAATCTGGAACTTGTCTTTGTCAGCCTTAATGCTTGAACCGACGTCCCGAGCCGCCGCTGCGAGGTGACGCCATGGCCTGTAGTAATCCCGGCTCGGAGGCAAGGCGATAGCGGATAGTAAGTCGTCTGGAGTCAGCGCCAGGCCGAAATGCTGGTCCAAAACTCGGCTCGGGTAGTGGTGATGGTGGTAGCGGGGACGGGAGTAGCCCCAGTCGTCGAACAAATACGGCAGAAGAGACATTTTTCTTGATAAAACTCCGTAGAAACTGATACAAGCCTTAAAATTGCTTCGATCGCTTCCCTTGCGTGTTCGGAATTCAACTGACGCTGTCGGAATGGCGCGCGGTATTTATACGCGGCGGGGCGCCATCTAGCATCGAGTAGAAGTATCTCGAATGTAATTGTTTATCTTCTTGGCGGCAGGGGCGTTCAATGTTGCGGGCCGCTTGGAGAAATTGCTAGAAATATCTCGGTGCTTTAAATTTTTTTCGGTGTTTTAATAGATTTAAATTCGTTTTATTGTTTGAAACTGTGTTCTTAAGCATAAGAAGTGTTAATAAATAAAAATAAAGAGACAGTTTATTATTTTTACTTTCCCTTCAGTTATAAAAAAAATACTGACCCGGGACCTTAAGCTTCATAGTCATATGAAGCTTAAGGTCCCGGGTTCCATTCCCGGTCGGGCAGATATTTTGTGTGATAAATCTCGAGTCTTGGGTGTTTAATATATGTACCTATTTATGTGTATTAACTACATAGTATGTTTATCCGTTATCTAGTAGCCATAAAACAAACTGCTAGTCCCAACTATGTCAATTAGCGTCAAATTGTCCCACGATTTTTTTTGTAATATTTTCAGTTGGAAATGCTTTATTGAATTGTTGTAATAAGTTAATGCCTCAAGAATTATATTATCCGCCTCTTCAAAATGTTTTGCTATGCGCCTCGTGTATGCAAAAGTGTAATGACGTCAAGTATCTTTTTCTTTAAAGTAAGATTTGGAACTTTGCAACTTTAAACACTATCAAATTCTAACATGTCTTTACCCAAACTTTCCTAAAACTGTAACAGTAATTAATACTAGTAACAAGACTTTTTTAGTTAAAGCGACCCGCAAGCTTGAGCTGCCCAGCTGAGTAGCGCAGTCAACGCCCTCCTCGAAACATCTAGTACATTCGCGAGTGTGGTAGGTCATGACCAAGGTCGCGAGACGAGACACTAATTTGAAAAAGGAACATTAATGCATGGTTTATGGTCCGTTTTATTTTGTTTTGGGTTTAGGGGATTACTGAGTGATAATAAAAAATAAAAAAATGAACAGAAACGTAATAAATAAAAACTACAACAGAAATTTAACGGACGTGAAATGTGAATGAAACGATGATTGTATACGATATGCTATTAGACCCAAAAAAATATTTAAATAAAATGGGTTCAGAGGGTCGAGCACCACTTTTCGAATCCTGCGTAACGTAAAATCGAATAGTAAACGTTGTCGAGTTTGTATGACGTTTGGAACAGAGTCCGCCCGTGAGCGTATTTGGAACTAAAATTTCGAGTAAAATTAAAATTAAAACTAAAACTAAAATCTGAGTTACAAAAGCGCTTAGTCCATGCAACTTGTGACCAAAGGGCTAGCAGTTTTCTCTCTCAAAGAATCAGCATCGCTATTCAGCGAGGCAACGCTGCCAGCCTTTTGGGCACTATGCCACGGGGGCCTTATTTAGATTTAATTTAGTTTTAAGTTTTAGTTTATTTAGTTTAAGCTTAGATTTAATGTCATTGTAAATTGCTTTTATTATGTTAATTAAATTTAAATTTCGAATTAGGTTTCTCGATCTCGATACGATAACCGTAACGTTAAGCAGGATTCGACAAGTCGTGCTCGACCCTCTGAGCCAACGAAAATAATTATTTACGAACATAATTATCATGACCTACCCTGAAGACCTACCTATCAACTTCATAAAAAAATTGCATTGCGATTATTGCGAACCTCCCTAACTTTTTAATTTTCAATTTTAATTAAACACTTACTTACTTTCTAGGTATCTAAGTATCTTGCAAGACGAAATCCACCCTCTTTCCGTTGTCGGATTTAAACCTCAAATTTGGTAAGTATAGTAGTTTATGCAACTGCTACATAATGAGGGTCCTTAAAACACGAGTGTGTTTTTATGAAACGAGGCGAAGCTGAGTTTTATAATAGTGTTTTACGAGTGTTTTAAGGCCTAATTATGTGTAGTTGCATACATTACTTTATCTACACACATATTATAAGTACTCTAAGATGGGTTCGGAAGCCGAAGGCATGTATCATACCCTGTCACGAATTTGATTGTTTTTTTTAATCATAGACAAACATACCGAGCTGATGTTTCGTAAACTGTTTTTTTTTGTAAAAAAAAATCACATGATTAATTATACATGTCGGACTGAACTCGACTTATATACGTGAGTGATCCGTTTTATTTCACTATGATTGTAAATTACGTTGATTGTCAAATTCGAAAAATCGAAAAGTCATTACGACATCGAATTCGATGTCGTAATGACTATAATTTACAGCTGGACCTGCTGGTCGTGGTGGTTGGCGGCGGAGGCGTCGTCGTGCTGCAATGCTGGTCATTTTCTACGGTTTCTGAACGCATTATAGAGGACTTATGATATGTGTGTAGATAAAGTAGGTTATATGTATATAGGTTTGCAAATTTTATGGCAATGCATAAAATGCTATAAAATCAAATCAAAATTTACTACTAAATTGTTAATGGAAGATAAACAGTCATTATAAATTTTATTATCCTACCCTCAAGCTGTACGATACAACATGATTACCAGAAATTAGTATTACCCACCATTGGCTACGGATTATAATATTAACCGTTTTAATTATGCCTCAATTTACTAATAAGTAGGTACTAACTTAAGGTTTTTATACACTTACTAACAATGATATTAAAAGTGAGATACCTACGTCATATGCTCACAAGACAACCCAAAAACGTTTTCCGAACATTTTGACATTTGCGCGCATGTTTGAACCTTATTTTGAGAGAGATTGTGGCCAAAGGGGCTACAATTTTGGTGACATAATCCACCTCTTCTTTACAAAAGCGCTGTTTTCCTTTGACAAAAGGACTGCAAATTCATTGCCTTCAAACGCAGATAGATAAACAAATTATAAAAATGATAAACACCTACATAGGTCTGTTTACCGAGCCTGCGTCCGGCGACATTCCTGAAATTTCCATTCATTTTTATTGGTTAACTTACCAGGTTGATTTTGCGGGTGGTAAAATTATTAAACTGTGAGCAAGTGAGTATTTTACGCAGACGGCAGCGACATAGTGACCGCACGGTTACCTTGTAAATGTTTATTTTGCTACTCGCCGCTAGATGGCGCTGATGTCAGCTTTAAATTAACTTTTTAAATCTTTTTTTTGCAAAGGTTTTGTTATTGTGTTGATTTTTAATAATGTTTCGTTTTTCATTACCATGTTTGTAATTTGAGAAACAAACAGCAATATATTAATCATAATAACAATAAAGGCGGTAGTTTTAACATTCACAGTCGAACTTAATTTTAAATGGCATTGGTGAAATCTAACTAAAAAAAGTTCCCATCGATTGAGTTACCTACTTGTCAATATTTGACAACGCCATAATCAAATCAAAACAACAAGTATTTTTTCCCAAAATTTTTCAATACATCCACAAATTTGAAATTTCACAGCACTCATCAACAAAAAAATGATGGTCAGCCGAATTCTACGCTTAGGCGTATTTCCTAACCTGAAACACATACGGAATATTCGGCCAACTATAAAAATGGGCAAAGAAAGGTTCCAGCTGACTATAGACGTGCATCATTTCTCGAAAGACGAGATCAGAGTCAAAGCTCGTCCAGAGTTCGTGATGATTGAAGGGAAGCAGGAGCGAAAGACGAAGAGAGGGTACATTATACGGCAGTTTGCGAGAAGGTTTAAGCTGCCTCCAGGATGCAATCCTGGAAAGGTGAAGTCCTCGTTGTCTCCCGAAGGTTAAGCTTGTTTGTTAAACTGTTGCTAACTTAAACTGTTGGGGCCAGTTGAGAACTCCGGGAACACACTGGTTATCATCATCATCATGTCAGCCGAAAGACGTCCACTGCTGGACATAGGCCTCCCCCAAGGCTCTCCACTCAGACCGGTCTTGTGCTCTTGTGACTCACGGGTTATGACCTTCCTAAAAACATCCGCGATCTGGGGCATACCGTGAATTTGTGGGGCCCCGGGCGCGGCCTTGGGGCGGGTTGATTAAAACAAGAAATTGCCGTAAGTGCTTTTTTTAATGGACAATCCATTGACTTCAATAGGTGCTGGGGCCCTTTATATCCACAGGGCTTATGGGCTTATTATTTATATAATGTACTTTAAGTACTTATTTTTGTTTATTAATTTTTTATCAAAGTTCATGCATTTCCTTGCATTAAGTATAATTCAAGGCGAGTCCCTGTCCAAGGTTGGATATCATATTATTCATTTATTCATTTATTATAACAATATTATAACCATGGTATTCATAGTTACCATCTATCTATCTAAATAAATGTAATGGTACGACATAGACCCCGGTGGGGTACAGCAATATTATTGTATATTACGCCGACCTACTCGTAAACGATTTGAACGGAACTTTTTCCCTCGCACGACGAAGATATGGAATCAGCTTCCTGCGGCCACATTCCCGGAGCGATACAACTTAGGAATCTTTAAGAAACGAGCCTACCTATTCCTTAAAGGGCTGGCAACGCACCCGTGATTCCCCTCGTGTTGCAGGTGTCCATGGGCGGCGGTGATTGCTTTACGTCAACCGCCTGCTCGTTTTCCCCCTCTGTATAAAAAAAACTGAGTTTGACACTAACCGAGGATTAACTTGACGTAGGTACCTACATATTTGTATCGTGTAACGTAATGTTAACACCAAGTTAAAGTCCAACCCAGGTCATTCAGGCTTTTGTGTTAAGACACCATAATTATGAAGCCCTACCATTCGCTCTCTTTTTTTAACCGTGAGAAATGCATTGGGAACTCATACCCCCGCGCCGTGGGGACGACTCGGTAATTATTGGGACTCAATTCCCCGCAATTTCCCTCAATAAAGGGGGAAGGGAGAGGCAACCCACTAAGCCCCACCGATGGTGCCCTCCTGCCGGGTGGCCGCCTGGGGGATAACCGCCCGCTCCTTGCATAAACCCCAACCGTCCTCCTTACAGGTGTCCTCACAGTAATAGCACCCAGAGACTCCTGCGACACCAACCTCCCCTGCGAGACCGTGGTGCCCATCGACTATGCAGCACCAGCTAAGCAGTCCGAAGAATCCATCGTGGAAGTCCAGGCTAAAGAGAACAAGGCGGACATTTGTAAGAAGATTATAGGCAACGCGACGGAGCCAGCGGGGCAAAAGCAAAAGAAGTGATTTCTGAAACATGGTGTTTTATTTTCGTACGACATTTGCCTGGGGTCTCGAAAGGGACCAAGAACAAACACCGTTTACATCAAACAGGTGATTGCTTCCCCATTCAGATTTCGCTTTACCTTTATGACGCGAACATTTGCAGTGGCCTCTAGGGATCAATTTTTGAATCTCATCTCATCTGATGACTTAATTCAGTGGTTTCTAAAAGGTTCTAAAGTTCTTATATATTTGAATCTCACCAGTGACTAAAATTATCATGCCTATGATGTCAAATACGAATGCCCCCACCCACTCGTAAACGAGTGACTGACTGACTTCTTGATCATTGGCAGTGACAGCTAACCTCAATCCACTATGTTGACATGCTTGTCTACGACAGAAACGCAAATTAGCTGCATGTCATAAAACATTAAAAAAAAACCGTCAAAAGCGAGTCGGACTCGCGCACGAGGGTTCCGTAGAAAGATTTTAACGCTTTTCCCCAATGTTTTAAGATGTCCAGTGTTAGCAGAGCCCTACTCCTAAGCAAAATGTACGCAGTGTGGGGTCAACTTATATTGGTCTGCGAAATCTACAAACAGACTTTTCGGAGTGGTTGTGCTATAAGAGCTACCTTCATACCAAATTTCAAGTTTCTAGGACATCTGCAAGTACCCTTTAGGTTTTTGGAAATCGGCAATTTGTATGGAAATTGCCTTTTTAATTACTGTATCTTTTGATTGCGTTGACTTAGGTTGATTTTTTCACAGCTTCAAGGGAGCGCGGGCTTGATTATTTGGTATTAATTTCAGCATGCTACCTCCACGCGTTCCAGAGAAAAAGGGTCTTGTCTTGACAGACAGACGGACGGACGGACGGACGGACGGATGGACGGACGGACGGACGGACGGACGGACGGACAGACAGACAGACGGACAAGAAAGTGATCCTATAAGGGTTCCGTTTTTTCCTTTTGAGGTACGGAATCCTAATAAGTCTTTTGGCAAATAATGATATCAATGTCACGGATGACGATTTAGTCACCAAGTGGGATTCAAAAGTCGACCCCTATTTGGCCTTTACGATACTTACCCTTATGCTTACCGAATCTCTTTTTGCACGACTGCCCGAAAAAAAGAGTGTATTGCTTTCAGGGATCATGTAAGTACGTATGTATGTAATTATGTGAGTTTCTTTATTCCACTAATTACCGATTGCAGTTACCCTCAACGACCGGCATTTACTGCTTAATCACTTTGGGATTTTATTTTTAGATGAGTCTTAATTGAAGCCGGATAGAAATTTTATAGTAAGTATTACTGGGTGTGGCAAAAGAAACACCAAAGTAGAGTGAATGCAGTGGAAATGAGAGCGTTGAGAAGTATGTGTGGTGTGACTTTGAGAGATAGAGTGACGAATAATGCGATAAGAGAGAAGTGCGGTGTGAATGAAGACGTAGTGACGAAAATTGAGAAGGGTATGTTAAGATGGTTTGGGCATGTAGAGAGAATGAGTGAAAGCAGATTTACAAAAAGGGTGCATGAAGGGAGAGTGGATGGAAAAGTGGGAAAGGGAAGACCTCGGCGAACGTACTCCGATAAAATCGGTGATATTTTGGAAAAAGGACAGGTCAGGAGTACCCAAAACCGAAGAGCATGTATGAAGAATGTTATGAGATTAAGGGAAGCAAAGGTTGTATGTCAGGATCGTAGCAAGTGGAAGTCCGTGGTCTCTGCCTACCCCTCCGGGAAACAGGCGTGACTGTATGTATGTATGTATTGCTGCGTATGTTAGCCGTCTAGAGTAGTGCGTTTTTTGGCTGACAAACAGAATAAGATAATTCTAGTCGTCTTAGTGTCATTTAAAATGCTAACCAAATACCAACTTGTCTAGGCTAAAGCAGACAAAAGACAGGTTTCTATGTGGTCGGGTCGGGGTTTACGAGTACAAAAACAGCTTCTATAGAACAGAAGTGCAGAAGTCCAAATTTTATCGAGTTGTTTATAAACGGGCAATCAATGGTGATAACGTAATAATGTTGATTAAAATATGATATGATATGATGATATGATATGATGATTTAGACTTCTTAGTTCCGACACGGATTTTACTTAATCACTTCTTATTAAAAAACCGTGGGTGTACATTTTTGGAGACTTTTTTGTCTTTGTGTATTCGTATTTTTAATGTTTTTGTATGCTATAAAGAATCGTTATTAATACAAAATAGAATCCGTCACAAAACTGACACAGAATTTTACAAAACAACTCATAAATCGTCACAAAAATACGTCATTCTGTAACCTACGCTATTAAAAGCTCTGGAAAGATGCTATGACTCAATATACCACTTTAGAATCAACAACACCCGATTATGAGCCTTATTACATAGGAGTTAGCTAATGAGTCATTATTATTTAAAAACGCTACGTGGTACTTTGTAAAGCGTGTTTCAGTATCACGATAATGTCGATAATAATCAGAATGTAAACAAACGTATGAAAAGCACAGTGTTACGTGTACATATAGTTTTATATATCTTGTAAATACCTATATGATGTGGGCGCAATGACCGACAGTGCATAGGACCTTCCAGAAATATATATCACACCTTCTCGAATTTAGATTCAAATAGTTAAAGATACGGAATAATTGTTAATTATGGAAATGTTTGGCAAATACGCCTACCAGAAACGTAGCGAGAATCATGTATTTTTTATAGACTGTTGAGGGGTTTGAGTTGGAGATCCATATTAGTTTCTGTAAAATGTCCTAGTGCTTATTACCTATGAAAGTTACAGTTTTATACAGTTTTCTTTAATACAGTTTTCTTGTGCATCATATTTGGCTGACTAAACCCTCAGTTGCTCCTTGACATGAGTTTTCAAAGTCAATAAGTTAAGTATATTAAGTTAAGTATATTATTGTTTCAAGAAATAAATTGAATGGCAAAAAAAGTAAAAGGCTACCACGTTTGCAAAAAGCAAATGAGTGGTTATGATTAATACCCACTTATTACAGGCAGGCTAAGCTAATGTTTGAGAACATAGGACATTGTAATATGACTGAATGACCGAAAAAAACTATCTCGTAAGATACTAGTGGCATAATCTTGCGGTATCCTCGTGTACACTTGCATAGACATATTATTTTCCCACCAGATATGGTAAATTCGAGATCATTTCGAAATATCTTCCCGCGTCTAACTTTTAAACAAAATCTACGATCTCTAAATGCGTCGGCGCTCATGCCAAAACCATCTATATATATACTCCGGCACAGCCGCGTTCCTTCAGTCTGAAACCGATAGCACTACACAACGCACAAGCAACACATACTTAAAACCAATGTCTCTCTGCCCATATTTCTTCGACTACAGCGGACCGCAATGGCCACGCCGTCTCGTCGACCAGAATTTCGGTCTAGCTCTGACTCCGCAAGACCTAGTCGCCGCAGCAACCAGCCCCATCATCTCTCGTTACAAGCCCTGGTGGCCTCAAGACTCCGGATCCTCCATCAAGGTAGATAAGGATAAATGGCAGATCAACGTTGACGTCCAACATTTCGCGCCTGACGAAATCACTGTGAAAACGACCAATGGATTCATAGTCGTTGAGGGCAAACATGAAGAAAAGAAAGATGAACACGGATTTATTTCGAGACAGTTTTCCCGAAGGTTCAAGCTCCCTGAAGACAGTAATCCAGATGCTGTTGAATCCAGACTGTCATCTGATGGAGTGTTGACAGTTGTAGCTCCCAGGAAAGCAGAAGCAGTGACAGGTGAAAGGTCTGTTCCTATCACTCATACTGGACCTGTGAGGAAGGATGCAATCAATGAAACCCCCAAGGAAGAATAAAGTGGAAGAGTGGAAGGTATTCAGTGAAAAAGTTGAGACTGATTTTTAACATTTATTAAATGTATCTAAGTGTAACATTTTTATCGTGTTTTATTGTCATAATAGTAATGTTTTCTCTCAAAGTATTTTGAATGTGTATTTACAATTAATACTTTAAAGAAATTTCTATAAAGTAGTTGTTCTGTCATTATTATTATTATTATTATAACTATCTTCTATAGCTTGCAGAGACTTCCCATGCGTTTCTGGTAATAAAAAGTGTAGTATAACTGAACATACAAGTGTAATAACTGCAAATGTTCCATACATAGCATGTTCTCCAGCAGCAAGCAAATCTGGTGTTATTTTAACACTTGCTGATAGTAAGGTGTAAGATATAGCGCTAGCCGAACCCGAACCTAAACCTCTAACATTGTTAGGAAACAGCTCGGCTACAAAACTCCATCCTATGCTGACTGCAACACTAGCTACTCCATTATAAAATAAAAGTAATGATAAAGGTATCCACTTGTACGGTACTGCTTTTTCGTAGTATCGGACAACCGCCAAAAGAAATAAAAGTACTGCCGTTGCATAAGAGCAGTAAAGAAACGAAGACCGACGGATCATGATTTTTCCAATCAAGCAAATAAGTACACTGACTCCGACATATATCAGATCTATGATCATCATAACAAGAAACGTGTCAATTTTTTCCTCAAACATTGTAACTACAAAAGCATTAGCGTAGAAAGGAAAAACATTAATACCACTGAACTGAATTACTATGAATACGAAGAACAAAGTAACGATTGGTCTACCAAAGCTTCCACTGAATACAACCCGCAAAAGTTCTTTGCCAGTTAATTCTACCCCTTTACTCTTTTGTTTCTCTATAATTGTATTCAGTTCAATTTCTGATAGTTCTTCCATTCCTCTAAACCATCTAAAACATTCCATAGCTTCATTAACTCTGCCTTTTGAGATTAACCAATACGGACTCTCTTTAAAGAAGAAAACTAACGTTAACTGAATTACATTAGGAAATATACATATCAAGAGCGCTGTCCTCCAACTGATCAAATAACCTAAAACGTGACTCAAAAGTATTCCGAAATTCATGGCTAAACTTGGACACAGCAATAAGATACCCCGGAATTTAGGGTCGCTTATTTCTCCTAAGTAAGTCATAGAGGTGGATCGGACTGTTCCGAAGCTGAAACCGGTGAAGAATCTGCCGACCATCATGATGTAGAAGTTTTCTGCGAAGGCCATGCACAGCCAGCCGATGGTGAAAGGGAAGAAGAGGATTACGTGGATTGACTTCCTGCCGAAACGGTCCAGCAGACTCCCGATGCAGAGGCAGCTGAGGATTGAAGATATCGGCACGATTGATGCTGGAAAAGATAAAACAGACAAATTAGGGAAATGCTTAGTTAGACTTTTGAAGCAAGATTCATCAATAGAATTTATAGTGACGCTTGGTTTTGGAGATCAATTGGTTGTGAACTAGTGGCGTACTTAGTTAACGCTCGCGAATAAGTGGCCAATACTTTATTGATTTCCTGATGGAGAGCTTCATCCTTACCATTTAGTTTAGGGACGTCACGCGAAACTGTGACTTCATTACTTTCGTATCATAGACATATAGGACCTAACTGTCTGACATAAGCATGCACAAACAAAATGACACTGTCATAAGTCATAAACATGTCTAAGAACCACCGCTAGAAAACCTGCTTTCACACACACACAGCGTTCAAACTAATAACACCTCTCTTTTGCATTTGGGGTTAAAAATGGAACTCCATCTTCCTCAATCCAGTCTCCAGGTGCTGTAGTAAAAAGTTACAATGTGCTTACCAATCCAAGCTCCATATTCTTTCGTCCAGTAGAACTTTTCATCTTCCTCAAGTTTCGGCAGGAGAACTGCGCTGATGCCAACAGTGAGGCCTCCGGAGAGACAGAGCAAGGACGAAGCAAACGTCGCGATAGCCTAGATGAGCATATAAGTACATCTCGGAATACAGGATAAACCAGAAATCGCGTTCTGTCATAATCGCACGCCGCGGAGTGAGCCCATTTTTACCTGACTGCGAAACGCAAAGGGTAATCTGTTTATCAGCCTATGTATGTATGTATGTTGTAGGTATATGTTTGGTCCTTTGTGGCACTCTAGTTTATTGATTTCGCTACCCGTTTATACTTGAAATTTAATCATAGGTATTCTGTGTTTTATAAGCCCAACGGCCTTTCTGTTTTTGCATTGTAATTAGTGTTGTCATTCGAACAACACGATACACGTTACGACACGCTGCGTGCTCGGAGACGACTATGCCAAACTACTCTATTTGAGAGTAGTTTTAGTTGTATCACTTTTAAGCGCGCTCGCGGGTTCTGGATTGTTCTGTATTCTGAGAAGTACATAAAACAATGGATTGTTGTGACAGTTTTTAGCACTAAACTTAAAATGAATTTTAAATAGTCCAGGCGTATCGCAGTCCCGCTCCCACATTCCCGTTAGTCTCTGTGCGTCTCGCTTCCCCTACAAGGACTGGGTTTACTCCAGACGCATCTAAGTTTGACACGAACGTATAATAGACAAATAGTTAAGAAAACTATCGTAGTCGTTTGATACACAATAAGTAGGCAAATAAGTAAATCACTTACCTGTTTATACACATGACAGACACTTCTAGAATTTCTTCCAGTTTTCAAACAATTGAAGATGTCAAATCTCATTTTAAATTTTTTGACAATTTACCTATATTAAATATGGGGACAGGCATTTCGTTAGATAGGTATTAAAGTATTAATAAAATCAAGTTTTTTTTACATAAGTTATTACTTTTTCCAATCGAGACAATATAATGTTTCATTTCACGAATTTACTAGTGATCATTATAATAGGTACATACTATTTAATTTAAAGCAATTTAAAACGTTTATTAAATAAATTACGACAGTGTGTGGCAGCTGTAATTTCAAGACTACATTTTGCCATTTTTACCGAAGACAATTGTAATTTTACAGTCACGATGTTGCTGACAAACCTCTAAATAAGACTTTCGGCAACAACCCAGACTTTGAATCAAGACATCAGGGGTGTTATTCTCTCAGCATGACTTGCACCGACCCGGGTGACATAAAACCATAATATATTGGTTTGACGGTTTCCCTCCGTTTGGACTAAGAAAATTTTCGTCATAATTTCAATAAAAGTAATTTTGTTAAAACTGATGTGATTTATCAGAATTACTTATTGGTTTGCCGAATTATGACTGATTTTAGTACATTACGACTTTTTGTAAACCCCTGTTTTCTGAAAGCCGAATTCTAAATGATCCCATTTTCATTTAGCCGTTTTCTTGGAACAACTAATATTAGGTACTTAATTATAATATCTAACATTTCTAACCTAACCTAACCTAACCTAACCTAACACGTTGTATTTATAAGATAGTGTACCAGTCCTGAAGTAGTTACTAACCTAACCGGGTCTATATCGGGTCGTCGAACATTTTATTGCCTAAACCCTAGGTCCAAAAATTACAAAGGTAACGCTTATTAAATAATACCTTCAACGAAAATTGTTTTGGAATATTAAGTACCTAAGTCTAAGTCTTGAATGAATGAACGAGACCGATTTTCTCATATTTATTACTTAAATGTACTTTTTACAATCGTTTTTGCGACGTTGCGTATTAGCATAGTAATAAGCTTGCTCAATTTAGTTTATTTTAACATTAAAAACATCGGGTAAGGTCTACCTTTTAAACAAAATTTTCGCTTCAGCTGAAAATGAACTACAAACAACATGTAACAACTGGTAAAATGTACAAATCGGAAAATGTACACTAAGTACGTACACAGGATATACAAAATGTTTTAATAATGTACTCTTTGCATAGTGTATGTTCCGCGTGTGTCACCATTTGCGTTATGTACACTGTGCGTATTGTTGATTTTGCTCCGAAGGGAAAATTGTATACATACTTACACTGTTTTATTTACATTCAAAGAAATGGCTATAAATTAGTTATTCTATCCTTGTTTTTGTAGCTATCTTCAATAGCTTGCAACGTCTTACCATGTGTTTCTGGTAATGTAAAATGCACAATTATAGTAGGCACAATCGTTAAAGTAGCGAAAACACCATACATGACAGGTTCCCCGTATGCTAGTAAATCTGGAGTTATTTTGACATTAACCGACAGCATGAGGTAAAAAATGACACTGGCCAGACCTGAACCTAAACCCCTAACGTTAGTAGGAAATACCTCTGCAACAAAAGTCCATCCTAAACTATTTAACATGTAAGCTGTCGCGGTATAAAGTATGATCAAAGTTAACGGTATCCATTTTGCAGGTACTTCTTTTTCATAAAATCGGACAGCTACTAAACCTAGCAAGAGTAGTATTGTCGCATATGCACAGTAAAGAAACGAGGCCCTACGGTGCATATTTTTTCCAATCGAAAACATAAAAACGCAGACTACAATTCTAATGACATCCATGATCATCAAAACAAGGAACGTGTCAATTTTCTCTTCGAACATGGCTTCAATTAAGTCAATGAAAATAATCGATTTATTGATTATTTTTGTTTTATTTTTATGAAAAATTCGTTAAGCAGCTATATATATCAATAAATCGATTATTTTCATTGATTCAGAAAATAGCTCCATCTCTTGCCACTAATGCGTAACTGTAGAAGTTCCGTAGTGGGTGAGCTGCTTGATTAAGCTACTCATAGATGGCGCTGAGGAGAGATCTTCCAAATAAAATATGACACAAGGCATTGAAAAATTCGTTAGGTACACCAACGTTAAGTATAGCTTAATTGGTGGAGCGTGGTACGGATTACCGAGGTTGCTGGTTCAAGTCCAGCTGCTTAACGAATTTTTCTTTGCATTGTCATTGTATGTTCAATTAAGTCATTGGCGTAAAAAGGAAAGGAATTCACCCCATTGAATTGAACTGCCATGAATATGAAGATCAAAGCTACGGTTGGTCTTACAAAGCTCCCACTAAATACAATCTTAAGCAGTTCCTTAATTGATAATTCGGTTCCCTTACTCTTTTGTTTTTCTATAACGTCACTCAGTTCACTTTCTGCGCTCTCTCCCGTGCCCCTAAACCATCTAAAAGAATCAGTGCCTTCAACGATTCTGCCTTTCGAGATCAACCAATAAGGGCTCTCCTTAAAAAAGTAATGCATTACAAACATTACGAGATTCGGAAATACACAGATCAAGAGGGTCGTTCTCCAGACAGTAAACAAGCCTATGACATGACTGAAAAGAAATCCAAGACTCGCCGACAAAGATGGAAATACTAAAAATGTACCTCTGTATTTCGGATCGCTTATTTCTCCAAGATATATAATTGAAACAAATTTGACGGCACCGTAGGAGAAACCGGTCAGAAACCTTCCAACTATCATGGTGTAAAAGTTATTTGCGAAGGCCATGCAAAGCCAGCCGATAGTAAAAGGGAAGACGAGGATAACGTGGGCTGCCTTTCTGCCGAATCGGTCGAGCAGCCTCCCGATGCATAGGCAGCTGAGGATTGATGCTATCGGAGCTATAGATGCTGAAAAAGACAAAAGGCTTTGATTAGGCTCATTATCGTCATCAGCCAATAGCTTTTCTTGGATGTAAAAATTTATGAACACCATGAAGAATGCTCACTGTCGTTCGGCTTGCTAAGCAGTATTGCTGGAAGTTTTTAGTGTGAAAGAGGAAAATGGAGTATGTAGGGTATACATGTTTTGTACATTCTCGTAAGGGTTTGCCAATTTCCAGCTCAAGACGTTAAGTTTGTTGGTAAGTTATATCAGTAATTTCCCAAGCGAGCTTACTCTCAATGCCGTTGTAAACCCAAAAGTGTAAGTAGATAAGTAGTCTAACTTTAGCGTGTGTAAAGCTAATATCTCAGCCCTCAGTCAATAGGCGGACAGTCCGTTCTAAATTACAAGTACGTGCCATTGCTACTACAGAACTGCGATGTCTTTGGTGCTATCTTCACTGTGTGCATTTGTTAATACCTCAGAGCGAGGTGGATTAGCTTTCCTCAAATAATACCTACCTGATGTCGTCGCCTGGGGGGCGGCAGAAGCCATTACCGGTCGAAGGCAGGTAGTATAATTCTGTGTTCTTACTGATCCAAGAGCTGTATTCCTTTGTCCAATAGAACTCCGCACTTTGTTCCAACTGGGGCAACAAGGCCGCGGTGATGCCAACAGTTAGGCCTGCGGAGAAACCGAGGAGAGAAGTCACAAGAACAGCAATAGCCTGGAAAGAACGATGTAATTTCATTGCTACAGTGCATTTTTGGAAGACTCTTGGACTTCAAACTTTGTGGTTGAGGGACATACATATATAAAAAAAGAAAAGTCTTTAACTGATCAACGCCCAACCCAAAACCTTGGACCTAGAAAGTTGAAATTTGGCATACGAGTTCCCTTTATAATGTGCTTAGTGTAGGGATAAGGCGGGGTTTTCCGTAACTTTACCCTTAAGAGGGTGAAAAGTAGGGTGGAGTGGTGGAGATTTGTATGTGAAAACTGTATTGTTCAGTTTACGATCACGAAACTTAGTGAATATTTTTTTTAAACGAAATAAATTAACACTTATTTTATCGAAGATTTTAACTCTAGATAGGTAAACTAAATGGGTGAAAACGGGATGTGGAAGTTTGTAAGGATAAAATTATGTTTTTAATTTACAAGTACGAAACTCATTGAGCATAGGTACCTAGTTATTCTTCAAGAGATATAAATAAACATAAACACGTGTTTTACCGTTTTTGAAAACTTCAACCCTAAGGGGTTAGAAAGTGGTGAAGTTTGTACGAGATAAACGTCAGTTTTACAGTTACAAACATAAAACTTAAACACGGAATAGAGAAATAGCTCTATCACAGGAGCAAAGCCGCGGGCGAAAGCTAGTATTCAATAAGTAGATAAATAAATAAATCACCTACCTGTTTATACACATGACCATGACAGACTCTTCTAGTATTTTTTTCAGGTTTCAAACAACTATAGATGTCAAATATCATTTTATTTTTTTAACTACTTGTATTAAATACTTATAGTTACACGCATTTCGTTAAATAGGAAAGGTAGCAATAAAACCAAGCTTTTTTTATAAATAGGTAATTACTTCTTTTTCCAATTAAGACAATTTGATATTTCAATACACTAGTGTTCATTTATAAGAATTTATTATAATATTAACGTTTTACATAACAATAAAACGATTATTATGTGCCGAGAGAAAGCACAGCGTCGCATTATGAAGAAGCTATGTGTTAACTCACCTGTTGTCAGATATTTTTATTCGATTTCTGAACAATTTTCGAGTTCCCGAACGAAACCATCTGTCAAATGTCACCAGAAAGCGCGAAACGCGCCCTAACCTGTCAATGCGGACTTCACCAGGAAGAACCTTCCTGCGACGCTGTGCTTTCTCTCGGCACATAATAATCGTTTTATTGTTATGTAAAACGTTAATATTATGTGCCTTTGGAAAGCACAGCGACGCATTATGAAGACGTGTTTGTTATCTGCTGGCGACAACTGCACACGCAATGATGATTACTTGATTAGAATGAACACAAACTGATCAGAGAGGATAAACCTTTAATAATGTATTGAACATACAAAATATAAGAAACGTTGGTGTGACTGAGCTATTGGAACATGTAGATATGCCTGGGAAATATCCAACTTCATCTGCCAGTCCGCTGGCTGAAGGAAGTCTGGGAAGCATGGGAAATTAGATGAAAGGACTTTGTTATGACATACCTGTTCAAACCTCTGAGGTCGAAAATGGGTCTTACACCCCCATCGCTCTTCTTTACCAGGAACATCTTTGACATGAAACATGGATTCTGTCCGGTAAGAGTTTTCAGTACACCCGATTGCTTTAACTTCTCTATCTCTTCTGACATTTATTTGGATGGGTTGGTTGCAAATCGGTTTATTATAGCAGGTGTTGGAAAAACCAGTGGAGGCCTTTGAATAAAAGGGATACGGGATGCTGTTATTGCTTTGATGACAAATTTGTTGGCTCCAAGCTGCCTCTATCTCTCTTGAAACCCAGCCAGACATCCCCCTCTGAAATTCATATAGTCATTTTTCTTCTTTAGTTGTCTTTAGTCTAGTTTAGGGGTTGTGTTGTTTGCCACGAAAGTTAGATCTCTTTCCTCTTCCTTTTCCTTTATCTCCACCATCTTTCCGAAAAAACTTCTTTGGTTTTTTGTAAGTGTTCTGCTGAGTTTCATTAGATTTCCTTTCCAAAGAGGGTTTCTTTTGTATGGCCGGCCTGTTAAGCCATGCGGCAGGCCCGCCCAGCGACTGAACCAGTTGGGAAAGGTTCAGTCTGTCAAATAAATATTCTTCAGTAGGCGGAATACTCCTCATTGCTCTCTGAATATTTTGATCGTGTATTTCTTGTAACAGTCTTTCTCGTCTGGTGTCGATACATTCTGAACGCTTCCCACAAATTACCTTTAAGCTGTCTTCTACACATTTTTCATATATTGAACCACTGCCAAATCTTTCAGTTAGCCTCTTGAATAGAATGTCTGGGTTAAGCTCCTGTGGGCATTTAAAAGCCCAATCAATGACCTCTTGTAGGCCTGTGCGAACCAGCTCTCTTTGTTCTAAAATTGCATTAGATAAACCTGCCATAACCTTCTCTGTTCCCAAAAGGTAATCCTTTTCCTTAGTAAAACGAATAAGCTCTTCGTTTACCCTCAAGTTTGTGAACGCTGGCGTAGCTGCGAAATTTTGTAACGCCTTAGCGTATCGCACGTCCTTCCAGGAGGTTAGGCCGAAATGCTGGAGAGCCTTAATTGCAGCTACTCTCTCCGGTATTGCCTCTTTAACTATCTTGTTTTTATCCACGTCGCTCTCTAGTGTTCCGAAAACTAGCTGTTTAGAGATACCCGTTGGGACCTTAAGGAATTCCGAAGTGGAAACGTCCCCTTGTAGTGGAGGTGGTGACGACGGCGGCGGCGGCGGCGGCGGTAGTACCGCAGGCCATAACGAGCCGCCAATGTGCTGCAGACACTGGGTCAGATAGCCGACCTGACCCATGAGGGCATCTACACGTGGGTCGCCGATGCTCCGTCTTCCCCGAAAGGGCGGGTATTCAGATTCCGACTCCGAGTCAGATGCCAAATCAGCCTCCGAGGCCGTCTTTTTGCCATTCGCGCGCTCGTCCCCACTCATTTTTCTCAATCTTTTTAAAAACATTTAATCTTCCAAATCTTAAATGGCGGCGAGTTACACACGCAATGACAGGTTAGGGAGCGTTTCGCGCTTTCTGGTGACATTTGACAGATGGTTTCGTTCGGGAACTCGAAAATCGTTCAGAAATCGAATGAAAATATCTGACAGCAGGTGAGTTAACACATAGCTTCTTCATAATGCGACGCTGTGCTTTCCAAAGGCACATAATACTAGGTACAACCAAGGAAATTAATTCCTGACCCGCCATAGAACATTTTCATAGTAAACGTCATAACGATTTTCCTTGTCAAGCTATGCGATGTCACTATAACGTTACCGTGAAAAGGTTCCATGGTGGGGCAGGAATTAATTTCCTCGACCTACTTTTTTCAAGCTAAATAAAACTGTGAAACTAAAAATTACGAGCTACAGTCTGTTTAAAATTACGTCAGTACGTTGTAGCAGTTAGTTCAAGACTACATTTTGGCAATTTTAAAGCAGGCTAGTAATTGTAATTTTACGGTTTCGATGTTGCTAACAAACCTCTGAATAAGACTTTCGGCGACAACCCAGACCTCAGATTAATGAAATCAATAGATGGAAGGTAAACTTATGGCCGTAAAGTTATACCCTTAGCTCATCCCGATCTCATTCAGTGACACTTTATTTGAATGACTACCCACAGAGTACCTTTTTATAACTGAGATAGAGATGTCACTTCAACGTTTCGCACACAGCGACATCTGGTGCTGTGTGACGGCAAAATATGCGATGACGTCATTGACGTCTAGTTTCCTAAATGTTAAAATAATTTACTTTGAGCAATTGCTATTACACCATGTTCTATTATATACAATAGAACATGGTGTAATAGAAATTGCCCAATTTCCCGTTTTGATGAATTTGATAATCATTCAGTGCTTTATTTTTTACACACACACACATTTTCTTTTTATCAGGCATTCCAACTCCAACTTAGACACCTGGTGAATGTGAAAAACCACAGATTAGAGAGATAATCGCGGCCATTATTCATTCGTTCCGTTCCACTTATACCTTCACTGTACGTTGTTTTTAGTAAATAAAAAAATCTAAATAAATATCAAAACCTCCTAAATTACTAAAAATCTAAGTTTTCGCCCCATTTTATTAGGGTTTACTTGCAGAATGATACGCTAACTCAACCAGTGTTCATAGAATAATCTATATAATATTCTAGCGTAAGAAAAACTAATGCGTGTAATGATATTTTAGATAAGACATTACTATAATTAAAAAACGTCGATGTTACCAGTGCTCACAAAATAGTTAATTAGCATAAGCGCATTTTTAAACAAGGAAAGATGAATGAGAGCATTTATTAAGCGAAAATAAAATATTTATTCAAAAATTTAAAACTTCACTATAAACTATATTGATATTAGCACCACCTATCGACGTGTGACAACAACTTCATGTCTATAACCCAACCAAATAGAATATTACTTAAGCATGTACTATACAATGTAACTTGAGTGACTACTGAAATTAGCTGGACAACCAAGTGTACATTTTGTTCTAAGTTATACCACCGTGTGACTACCTAGAGACCACCGATGCTTCTATTTTTTATCGGGTAAATTGGCTACAGAATTGACCAATGGGCATCTGGCTACAGGCTGTGTTGTACACAAATAAAAATCGGGTACGCTTGACAGCTGCTTACATGGGGTCTGTGATGTCTGACCCAGACGTTGAATCACGGCTGTCATCATCATCAGGGGTGTTATTATGTTAGGTTGACTTGCACTGATCCTGTTTTGACATGGGGAACGATTTTTGAATCGCACTTGGTGCCTAAATTCCCACCCATGCCATTGTCACTATTTGCCAAAAGCTTTATTTTTGAATATCATACTAACATGCAGCTAATTTGCGTTTCTGTCATAGACAAGCATGTCAACATAGGAGATTGAGGTTAACTGTCACTACCAGTGGTCAAGAAGTCACTCAGTGATCTCGTTTACGAGTGGGCGGGGGCATTCGTATTTGATATCATAGGTATGAGAATTTTAGTCACCGGTGAGGTTAAAAAAATCGACCCCATGATTATAAGGTTTGCCACTACTCTGGATTAGTTTGACGCTTGTGTCGTCTGACACCGAGTTAGTGTCTAAGCGTTGCATGGCTATTTCAGCGTAGAAATGTCAAATTGGTTGTCATTTTGACGAGAGGATAGCTTAGTGGTCAGAGAATCTGACTCTGTGTCCTATTTCTGTGCTGTCACTCCAGAAAATAATGACTAAGACGAGTTGCTCCTGTTGACACCTCTAGATATTGTTTTTGTAATATTAAGTAAGTATCTGTGTTTAAATGAATGATTGAGATCGATTTTCACATGTATATTCAATGTACTTTTTACAATATTTTTTGCGTCGTTGTTATTACGTATTAGTACAGTAAAGCTTTTTACTGTACTAATACGTACTAATACTCGATTTACTTTAATTTTAACATTAAAAACATCCGTTAACTAAATGTACAAAAAAAAATTAAGTAAGTACTAAGTAAAGTAACTACATTATTTTATTTACATTCAAAGAAATGGCTACAAAGTAGTTATTCTATCCTTGTTATTGTAGCTATCTTCAATAGCTTGTAACGTCTTACCATGTGTTTCTGGTAATGTAAAATGCACAATTATAGTAGGCACAATCGTTAAAGTAGCGAAAACACCATACATGACGGGTTCCCCGTATGCTAGTAAATCTGGAGTTATTTTGACATTAACCGACATCATGATGTAAAAAATGACACCAGCCAGGCCTGAACCTAAACCCCTAACGTTTGTAGGAAATAGCTCTGCAATAAAACTCCATCCTAAACTAGATAATACGAAAGCTGTCGCGGTAAAAAATATTATCAGAGTCAACGGTATCCATTTTGCAGGTACTTCTTTTTCATAAAATCGGACAGCTGCTAAACCTAGCAAGAGTAGTACTGTCGCATATGCACAGTAAAGAAACGAGGCCCTACGGTGCATATTTTTTCCAATTAAACAAATAAAAATGCAAACTACAATTCTAATAACATCCATGATCATCAAAACAATGAACGTGTCAATTTTCTCTTCAAACATGGCTTCAATTAAATCATTGGCGTAAAAAGGAAAGGAATTCACCCCATTGAATTGAACTGCCATGAATATGAAGATCAAAGTTACGGTTGGTCTTACAAAGCTCCCACTAAATACAATCTTAAGCAGTTCCTTAATTGATAATTCGGTTCCCTTACTCTTTTGTTTTTCTATAACGTCACTCAGTTCACTTTCTGCGCTCTCTCCCGTGCCCCTAAACCATCTAAAAGAATCAGTGCCTTCAACGATTCTGCCTTTCGAGATCAACCAATACGGGCTCTCCTTGAAAAAGTAATGCATTACAAACATTATGAGATTCGGAAATACACAGATCGAGAGGGCCGTTCTCCAGACAGTAAACGTACCTATGATATGACTGAAAAGTAATCCAAGACTCGCCGACATAGACGGAAATACTAAAAATATGCCTCTGTATTTCGGATCGCTTATTTCTCCTAGATATGTAATTGTTACAGATTTGACGGCACCGTAGGACAAACCGGTCAGAAATCTTCCAACTATCATGGTGTAAAAGTTATTTGCGAAGGCCATGCAAGGCCAGCCGATAGTGAAAGGGAAGGCGAGGATAATGTGGGCTGTCTTTCTGCCGAATCGGTCGAGCAGCCTCCCGATGCATAGGCAGCTGAGGATTGCTGATATCGGAGCTATAGATGCTGAAAAAAAAAAGGCTACCTTTGATAATGCTTATCATCATCACCAGTCGACATCTTCTCTGGGATATAAAGATTAAAGAACGTCACGAGGAACACTCACTATAGCGTTGGACATGTTAAGCATATTTGCAAAAGAAGTTTTTAGTGTGAAAGAGGGAGGGAAACGCGGAGTATCGTAATGGAACATGGAGGGTTGACATCATTTAAATGATTATATATACGTTCTCGTAATACCAGAGGATTTGCCGATTGCCAACTCAAGAACTTGAGTTTGATTGTCCGTTGTATCAACCATTTGTAATTTCCCCGATGGTCTTACTCTCAATGCCAATCGGTGCCCCGGTAGTGAGCACAAGGCCGCTCATAAAGTGTAAATAGAAAAGCAGTACCACCTTAGCGTATGTGAAATTATCTCAGCCCTCTGCCAATAGGCGGACAGTCTATTTTTATTTCAATCCTAAGTACGCGCCATTACTACTACAGACCCGCGATAACGTTGGTGCTCCCTTCACTGTGTGCATTTGTTATACCTCAGAGCGAGTTCGATTAGCTTCCCTCAAAATCAAGGACCAACCACCCTCTGGACACCAAATGTCAGGGCGAACGTTTACGAAATGCTTTATGAAAATATGCTCATTTGCACCTATAAATCTCTCTAGCCTCGAATCGCGGTTCACTTTCGACCAGACCATTATGCATTATGTATTCTGCGACCAGACGACAAGCGAGATGACAAGCTATGAACCAATCACGACGCATTCCCCCGGCCCGCTCACTGCGACTTTTTTCGTAATGACTTTCCAAGTAAATTATAGAAACCGCGGTGTCCAGAGTGTGGTTGGTCCGTGCTCAAAATACTAATATCGTCGCTGAGGGGCAGCAGGAGCCATACCGGTCGAAGGCAAGTGAGGTAGTATTATATTCTGTGTTATTACCAATCCAAGAGCTGTATTCCTTCGTCCAATAGAACTGATCGTTTTGCTCCAACTGGGGCAACAAGGCCGCGGTGATGCCAACAGTTAGGCCTCCGGAGAAACCGAGGAGAGAAGACACAAAAACAGCAATAGCCTGGAAATAGCAATTTAATTTCATTGCTACAGTGTTTTTTTGACCCCCCGACCATAGACATGTTACCAATGTTCTGAAGGAAATCGTTATTCTTGCGAGCTTATAACGGGGGGGCGAGCCCCCCGAACCCCCCTCTTTCCCTCCTGCAGTGTAGTGGCTGGCTACTTAAAATGTCTCGGAGAAAAGGGTTGTATTTGTAAACGGAAGAGCTGATTTTAATGAAACTTAACTACCAACCATCTCGATTAAACTAGCTTTCGTTTAAAAAAAGGCGCGTCTAAATCGGTCCATTAGTTTAGGAGCTATGATGCCACAGATGATACAGAGATAGACAGGTCATACATATAACACCCCTCTTTTTCGGTCGGAAATTGAAAATGAGACAGAAGAAAAGAAAAATGAAATGGCCCCCTCATTTAATTTTTGAACGGAATTCAATTCCGCTTGCTAACACAAAAGGACGTATGGAGATTCGCTCTTATAGCTCTTTTTCTTTTCTTTCTCTTTTTTTAGGGGGCGACGTTTGGAACAGCGCCCTCTCGTGTGTATATTTGGTACAAAAATGTTATGACAAATTTCTTGATTGCGATGCGTTAACATTATACTCGATTACGTTACGTTACGTTACGTTAGGATTCGAATATTCGTGCTCGGGCCTGTGATGCCCAAGTACGAATAGGTATTCGAATCCTGCGTAACGTAATCGTTATCGTACACTACTTATCGTATTGTATCACCCGCGTATATACATATAAGTCGAATATCGCCCCACATGTTCCGGACTAATTCGTAGTCCTTTATCTGGTAGCGCACGGCTCGAATCCTGCTTAACGTTACGTTGTCGTATCGAAATCGAGAAACCTCATACTAAATTTTAGTTCCGAATATGCTCACAGGCGGGCGCTGTTGCAAACTTCATACAAATTTCTCGATAACGTTACTACTCGATTATTACGCAGGATTCGAATATTCGTACTCGAGCCTCTGGTGTTGAGTCGTGAGAGATTCGTTTAAGTATTTCACTGCCTATGATTGAGTCGGTAGTTTCATGGTAAAAGTACTCAATGACTGTTTTAACATTTTAGCAGTAACATAGCTGACAATGGTTATTAAAAACAAAGAGAGTATGTTATTTACTTGTTTATACAGATGTAAGGAGCTGCTAGTATTATTTCCAGTTTTCAAACAGTTGAAAATCTTTGTCTTCATTTTTCAGGTTTTTCTTCACCTAGGTATTGTTATCACATCGTCTAATGAAATGTAATGGTTGCATTTAATGTAAGACTTATTAATTGCCAACAACTTAAATTGTCTCATTAATTATTTGAAAAAAAAGGGTGCAATTTCACTTAATTTTTAGTTCACATCACTGGCCAAAAAACGATCGGGCGTGGGTCGTCCGATTCGCCAGATGCAAAGTAAATCACCGCCACCCATGGACACTCGCAACACGAAGGCAATCACGGGACCATTACCGGCCTTTGTTATTATTAGAGTAGCGTAAAACAGAGACGTGACAACCAAAGACTGGAAATAATAAAAACAGTGACCGTCAACTTTTAAGTGCCAGTTAAAACTAATAATTTACAGGTGTAAGTGGCAGACAAACCTTAAGCCGCCGCAAACAATGAAACGACCTGTTTACACAACAGTTAACTGTCGTTGTTCGTTAATAATTCAAAAGGTATTTAAGGCGAGAGAATGGCTTAAACAAGATGGTTCCGTCTCTCAAAACTATCAAAATCCTAATTCTGATTTATAAGTGTGTACACACTTTGTGTTGTACACACAAAGCAATCAATAAATGAATATGAATATGAATATGAACAAATACCTAGATAATCCCAAAAGCAATGGCAGAATCTGTTTTTTTTTACAAGTAGTGCTCAGTAAATTCTAACTGTCTACAAAAAATTGCCCACTTGTAAGTTTTGTGAGTTTACAGGGTAATTAACATGTTACATGTCTGAGTTACAAAAGCGCTTAGTTGATGCAACTTGTGACCAAAGAAAGGGCTGGCAGTTTTCTCTCTCAAAGAATCAGCATCGCTATTCAGCGAGGCAACGCTGCCAGCCTTTTGGGCACTATGCCACGGGGGCCTTATTTAGATTTAATTTAGTTTTAAGTTGTAGTTTATTTAGTTTAAGCTTAGATTTAATGTCATTGTAAATTGCTTTTATTATGTAAATAAAATCTATTTATTAACATGTTCCAGTACTGGGCTATAAGACAGGTACTGAATCCTATTTTCCGTTTTGGGTTCCGTAACTCAAAAGAGATAAAACCGGACAAGTGCGAGTTCGACTCGCGTGGAGAGGGTTCCGTACGTTAATTATCTGGTTATGTTACTTTTAATACTATAGACTTCTCCTTCCTGTATTTCATAGGCAAGAACTATTTTAAGTTTTTTTTTTAATTTTCTGCCAAATAGTTTGGGCGTTAAGGGGGGAAAGGTCAATTTTCGCCTATTTTTACACCACTGCCCAAAGAAAAAGAGTGTATTGTTTTCAGGGTTCATGTAAGTATGTAATCTTAAATAACTTCAAAACGATTTAAGTATCTTAAACTTATTAAAAATATGTATTTGAAATATGATTTGAAAACTGTTTATCTTAAAATTATTAAAAATATATATTTGACATACTCACAATGAGCCCTTTCATTTGGTATGTGAGTAACACGATATAGTTTGCAAAACTTTTTTTTTTTATTTTCTTAATTACGTCCCAAAAGTGGCCCCATGTTTAAAATTCAATAATTTACGTTACACGTTCGTCTTTGGGTCACTGACTTACATTATGTTTTCAATTTTCAATTCAATCGGTCCATTAGTTTTGGAGTAAATTGGCTGTGTCTGACGGACAGACAGACACGTAAGTCATCCTATAAGGGTTCCGTTTTTTTCTTTTGAGGTACGGAACCCTAAAAACGAAACCCTCTTAAAATCACTTCGTTCTTGGTCTGTTTGTAAATAACAACCTATTATAGAATTTTCCCACGACTGACCTAAACTCATGAAAGTTTGATGAATCATTTTTAGCATGAAGCAAATTTGGCATGATACAAACGTTAGATATGATACGGAATCCTCGGTGCGCGAGTGCGACTCGCACCTGAGGCCCGAGTACGAATATTCGAAACCTGCTTCACGTAAAATCGAATAGTAAACGTTGTCGAGTTTGTACGACGTTTAGAACCGTGAGCGTATTTGGAACTAAAATTTAGTATGAGGTTTCTCGATCTCGATACGATAACCGTAACGTTACGCAGGATTCGAAAAGTCGTGCTCGACCCTCTGGCCGGTTTTTTTTGCCTCTGGTGGCTTCTAGTTTTAGCAGCTTACCGGACCTGTTTTGCATAACTGTAAGTAAGTATACTTATGTTATGTATTTTGTAAAATATTTTAGTACCTATATTAAAAGTATTTAGTATTTTTGGTAACTATAATTATTAAATATTTTAGTGGATTAGAGGTACACTAGCAGCTGCCTGCTGCTGTCACGGGCGATTATCATTTTATGCTACGCTCCATCAGCGTCGTAATCGCTCACAGTATATCCTCTAGTGTAATCGATGGCCAAAAATAACGGCTCGGACGCGTTTGCGTTACGGGTGTCAAGTATGACAGTTGTTTGTTGTCGATACGTGCCACTAGTGGCGCTGCTAATGTGCCCATAATAATTGTGACGCAACGCGATCAAGACTTTTTTTGGCCGTTCATTACACTAGAGACTCTAGACACTGAAAATACGTCTCCATCGCGTTCGCGTTTACGTCTGAGTAAATTACGCCTAGTGTAATCGCCGACCAGGGGATCGATTTTTGAATCTCACCCGGTGACTAAATTCACTAAAAAGTTCGTATTTTTGAATCTCACCGGTGACTAAAATTCTCATGCCCATGATATCAAATACGAATGCCCTCACCCACTCGTAATCGAGGTCACTGAGTGACTTCTTGACCGGCGGCTGTGACAGCTAACCTCAATCCACTACGTTGACTCGCTTGTCTATGACAGCTAACTCAATCCACTACGTTGACTCGCTTGTCTGTGACAGCTAACCTCAATCCACTACGTTGACTCGCTTGTCTATGACAGCTAACCTCAATCCACTATGTTGACTCGCTTGTCTATGACAGCTAACTCAATCCACTACGTTGACTCGCTTGTCTGTGACAGCTAACCTCAATCCACTACGTTGACTCGCTTGTCTGTGACAGCTAACCTCAATCCACTACGTTGACTCGCTTGTCTGTGACAGCTAACCTCAATCCACTACGTTGACTCGCTTGTCTGTGACAGCTAACCTCAATCCACTACGTTGACTCGCTTGTCTGTGACAGCTAACCTCAATCCACTACGTTGACTCGCTTGTCTGTGACAGCTAACCTCAATCCACTACGTTGACTCGCTTGTCTATGACAGCTAACCTCAATCCACTACGTTGACTCGCTTGTCTGTGACAGCTAACCTCAATCCACTACGTTGACTCGCTTGTCTGTGACAGCTAACCTCAATCCACTACGTTGACTCGCTTGTCTGTGACAGCTAACCTCAATCCACTACGTTGACTCGCTTGTCTATGACAGACCGCAAATTAGCTGCATGTTAGCAGACGGCTATAACATTCACAAATAAGACTTTTGCCAAATACTTAGTGATATCAATGTTATGGGTGAGAATTTAGTCACCAAGTGAGATTCAAAAATCGATCCCCAGGCCAAGCGGAGTAGGACCTTGTGCGAGGTCCGTCCGGATCGCTACCACCATCTTACTCGTTAATCCCGCCGCTAAGCAGCAGTGCTTGCACTGTTGTGTTCCGGTGTGGAGAGTAAGACAGCCGGTGTAATTACGGGCACAAGAGGCATTTCATCTTAGCCCTCTAGGTTGGCAACGCATCTGCAAACCCTCCAGAGTTGCGGGTGTCTATGGGCAGTGGTGATCACTTACCATCAGGTGACCCACTTGCTCGCTTGTCTTCCTCGTTGTATAAAAAAAATCGTCTCGATCGCGTTCACGTTAAACAATTCACATACTATTTGTCACTTTAACGCAAACGCGATCGAGACGTATTTTGGGCTTTTTGTTTACACTAAGGGCACAGAATTACTATGGGCAAATTAGCAGTGCCTCTAGTGGCACGTATCGACCACAAACAATTCTCATACCATTTGACACTTTAACGCAAACGCATTCGAGACTTTTTGGCCGTCGAATACACTAGAGCCTCTGGTTTATTCTGTATTATTTGTATTTAGACAACCGGATGCCACATCCATGCTTAGAGCAGAATAGGAAAGGAGATGATACCTAGCGCAATTTTCCCTCAGCTAAAAATTTTACATTTTAACTAACTCTGTGCAAAATGCACAGGGTCAGTTGGTTGTGTGCGTTTTTTTGCAATTTGTGTGACAGTTTTTGTTTCTAGTATGAGTTTGTAGGAACGTAGAAAAAAATTACATGAGCGTAGACGTGTGCTGTACGTATGTACCTTTCTCGTCTCCCTCGTAAAGTGACAGAAAAATAGATAAGCCAAAGGCGCCTCCCGTTTGTCTGCTTTTTGCATCCATGCGAACGAACATGCTAACTGCCTTTGCACTTGTTTTTAAATAAATAGTTTTTATTAATAGCTTATTAATAATTTTATTAATTATTAATAGCACGCTTGAATTTAGCCATGTCTAAAGCGGGATTGAATATTGAGAACGGTTGTTAGCCTCGGAACACAGAACAAACCAGAAGCCAAAGAATATATATAAGCCGCGTTTAGTCATAACAATAGCACAGTACAGAGGCCCGAGTATACCTACATAGAATAGACATAGTAGAAAAACCTTTCCCACGGGCCAGGCAAAAATCAATCTTATGACAATGCCATAAACATCTTGACAGGGGAAAGCTTTTCTCACTTTACCTTTGCTTTAACTATACGAATATTCGAATCGAGTAGTAACGTTATCGAGAACTCCGTATGACGTTTGGAACAGCGCCCACCCGTGAGCGTATTTGGTACTTATATTTTGTATGAAGTTTCTCGATTTCGTTACCATGACCGTACTATGAACGTATCAGGCACGGAATGTAACACGATACGCCCGTATCGTGTTACATTCCGTGCCTGATACGGCATACGGCATAGTACGGCGTTCTGGTGGGCATAGTAGCCCTACTATGCCCACCAGAACGTGTCAACAGCGTAACCGCGCATAACGGGTTTAGTGACCGTAGCATCCTCGTATCATCCCCGTAGCAACCGAGTACCATCCCCGTAGCGTATCATCCCCGTAGCATCCGCGTATCATCCCCGCATCCTCCCCGTAGCAGCCGCGTATCATCCCCGTAGCATCCGCGTATCATCCCCGTAGCATCCGCGTATCATCCCTGCATCCTCCCCGTAGCAGCCGCGTATCATCTCCGTAGCATCCCCGCAGCAGCCGCGTATCATCCCCGTAGCATCCGCGTATCATCCCCGTAGCATTCGCGTGTCATAACTGCCGGTCCCCGTTCTGTGTACAGTCAGCGTCATATATATTGTCTTGTCTAATTGTCTACGAAATTTTTTTGCCTGACACTATCCTATAATAGTCATGGTATGATACGCGTTGTAGCGGGTGGGTAGAAACATTTATAGTTTCATCATGTCCGTTTCGGAGTCTGTCTGCCCGCGACTTAGCCAAGAGACTATTGGAAGGTAGGTACTAGAAAGCAATAAACTTGTCAGGTGGACCCCCGGTAAGGAAAGGCATTTTTGCAGGTAATTTATTTTTGGGGCACCTCTACCTACTACCCACATCTGTGTAAATTATCAGACTTGCGGCCGACAAAATGTCACGATCCCTGGCCCCTGTTTCACCAACTTTACAATTGTCGCTTTACAATGACAATCCGAACTACATTTCTTTGCCAATATGAAGCGCGCTAAAACAAAAGCTCTTCAAGTCGGCAATCGGCTCCGAATTGTCATTGACAACTGACATTTGTAAAGTTGGTGAAATAGGGGCCTGGAAACCCCATTGTCTGCTTTGTGATTTACTAAAACCCGCTGAATTTAGTGTGCTAAATGCGGTGGCTAAATAAATAAATAATAAATTAATATCATGGGACAATTGACACCAAATTGACGTAGTCCCAAACTAGGCAAAGCCTGTACTATGGGTACTAGACAACGGATAAACATACTTATATAAAAAAATACATACTTAAATACATAATAATATTAAACATCCAAGACCCCGAGAACAAACATTCGTATTTATCATACAAACATCTGCCCCGACCGGGGATCGAACCCGGGACCTCAAGCTTCATAGTCAGGGTCTCTAACCACTAGGCTATCCGGTCGTAAATGAGAAAGTCAAGTTGAAAATTATTAGGCAACTTAATAGGTAGGTAGCTAACAACATATTCGTTTGCATGGCCCCCACGCCGGTTGTCTAAATCCAGCCATGCCTAGAGGGTAGTTGCAATGCCTAATAAATAAAACAAAACCCGTAAACGACCTTAAATTTATTTAAGAACTTAAACAATCAGTCTCACATTGGTAACAACTAAACAAACAACAAACTAAATTACTTGTTAGTATTATCACCGTTGGCGTGGTCCTGGGCCTCCTTGCGGATCGGCCCGGTCTGGGCGATGGGCACACTACGCTCGCCTTTCACTGCCGGAGGAACAGTTCTCGGAGCAGTCACGGACAGCACACCATCAGAGGACAATCGCGACTCCACAGTCTCCGGGGCGCAGCCCTCGGGCAACGCGTATCGGCGCTTAAACTGGCGGGAAATGAAGCCATGCTGATCCTTTCGCTCTTCATGCTTCCCTTCAACCACGATGTATCCGTCAGCGGTCTTGACGGAGATCTCTTCGGGCGAGAAGTGTTGCACGTCCAGATTCACCTGGAATTTGTCCTTGTCCGCCTTGATGCTGGATCCGAGGTCCCGAGCGGCTGCGGCTAGCTGGCGCCACGGGCGGTAGTACTCGCGGCTCACGGCTGGTCCCAATGTGGCACTGAGGACATCCTCAGGAGTCAACGCCAGGCCGAAATGCTGGTCCAGCAGGCGCCTGGGGCGCTCCATTTCGTAGTCCAGCAGGAACGGAAGTAAAGACATTTTTTTTCTTCACGCAAGCTAACTCTTCTTCAAATAATTCGACTGACTTCGACGAATGTCGCAGAGAAATGAGCGCGGATTGCAGTTGTTTCGAATCGCTTCGAAATCGTCCGATGTTTGAATTTGAATGACGTTCGAACGCCGCGCGCGAGGCGGTTTTATCCGAAAGTGGCGCACTCTGGAACAGTGTGGAAGTTTCGTGATGGCAGGGGTACTTACAATGCGGGTCGCTCGGTCCAATTGGGGGTTACTTAACTAGGTATGTTTCTTTTACGGGAAAGTAAGTAAAAATTTTATTGTACGAAAAAAAAGGATGAAAATACAATTTACAAAAAATCTAATTCAAGTAAGTATACAAAAGGAATATTCAAATTCAAATTCAAATGTATTTATTTGTTAGAATACAGTATAATACAATGGTCTTAAGGTAATATTATTGATGTCCTGGTATTCAGCATGCAAGCAAGCGTACAAATATTTCATTATTATAAACTAAAGGTAGGTAATTATTTATATAATATTATTTTAGTTATAATTACATTCACAAAAAAAATGTACAAATATAAATGTCAATTTTGCTTATAATTTAAGTAGTCCTTAACGCTATAAGAACATTTCTCCATCAACCATATCGTCAGATTACGTTTGAACATCTTTCCCTGTAATACTTTCAATTCATCCGAAAAAGATTCATACGGAAAAGTTACGTATTTATATTTTTTATGATTTGCCTATACTAGTAGTATAAATAACATAATTTTATCTACACACATATCATAAGTCCTCTATAATGCGTTCAGAAACCGTAGAAAATGACCAGCATTGCAGTACATCGTCGCCTCCGCCGCCAACCACCACGACCAGCAGGTCCAGCAGTAAAGTAATAGTCATTACGACATCGAATTCGATGTCGTAATGACTTTTCGATATCCAATTCGATTTTCCGAATTTGACAACCAACGTAATTTACAATCATAGTGAAATAAAACGAAGCACTTACGTATATAAGTCGAGTTCAGTCCGATATGTGTAATTAATAATGTGATATTTTTTTATTTTTTTTTACAAAAATAAAAAACAGTTTATGAAACGTCAGCTCGGTATGTTTGTCTATGATTTGAAAAAACAATCAAATTCGTGACATGTATGGGTATGATATATGCCTTCGGCTTCTGAACCCATCTTAGAGCACTTATAATATGTGCGTAGATAAAGTACTGTATGCAACTCCACATAATTAGGCCTTAAAACACCCATTATGTAGCAGTTGCATAAACTACTATTACGTTGCTGTAGGTACGTGCATAATACACATATTTGTATGATCATTTACAGAAACACGAAACGAATCGAAAATCAAAAGCTTGCTACACGTAACAGCTAGCTAATTTTAAGATGACTAATTTATCAGTTGAACTTGTACTCAACATTGAAATAAAAAGTGCTAAACATCATAAAAAAGTATTTAATAATTTTGAGAACTTTGCGGAATATTTTCTAATATGCTGAAAGTTGAAATCCGCTGGCATTTTTACTGAATTTCAAACTTAAATTAAATTTCAACGGATGAACCGATTTAGATGAAAACATGAGAATTTGATCGTTCATTTGCTAGTTACCCACATTATCTTGAAAATATTAAGTAAATGCAAACCATTATATTTGAGAGTTGCAAAAACTTGTGACCAAAGGGCTGGCAGTTTTCTCTCTCAAAGAATCAGCATCGCTATTCAGCGAGGCAACGCTGCCAGCCTTTTGGGCACTATGCCACGGGGGCCTTATTTAGATTTAATTTAGTTTTAAGTTTTAGTTTATTTCGTTTTAGCTTAGATTTAATGTCATTATATTTGTTGTTGTTGTTATTTTTATCTCGTGTCAAAATGTACCATACCAACAAATAGGTAAGTACTTAGGTAATAATTTGGTGAACTTCAGCGTGTAAAAATAAGTTATCTGACAGTATTTTTAACATGAAACTAGGTGCCTTGAGACTCAATCACAATATGTGCGTCTCGCCGCCGCTGGGTCGTGCGGTCCCACAGGAAGGATTACAAATTAGTCCGAAACAGTCGGTTATCCTGACTTACATACGTGAGTAATCCGTTTTTATTTCATTTTCATTATATCTGTCAGTACTTAACTCGTTTTTTTAAGTTTCTAGCATTAAAATACCTAAGACCGGATCATGAAAATTATACAATACGAGTAAGTACTTTCACATTTCAACTTCATTGTTAGTAAGTAGGTGTAAGTATTTTATTTAAACCCCGATTAGTAAATGCACGTTTTCGACAAAGAAAATGCCAACGAATATTGTTTTATTTCCTGCAGATAATAAAGGTGGGTTCTAAAAATATTTTTGTCCTGTTGAAATGCCAATTATTTCAAGGAATATAAAACACATCACGAACAGCCCCTTCAGTTGAATAGCCCTGACTCTGGAATTCTGGAGAACATTCTATCGTCAAATTTGTACACTTACGTTTCCAGATTATTCTAGAGTACTATAAGCCACCTAGTGGTGAGTAGCAGTACTTGATTTAACCAAAACTGACGATTAAGAAAAGTTTCAATAGATGTCGCTGTAAACACACATTAGTAGCGAACTCTGTTGATACTTTTTAAAACGAATATAGTATTGCTACATGAAAATAATCAGTATCGATAGTTATTATTATTATTAGCATATTTTACCTAAAATGTACTTTAAAATATTTGAACGCAAAATTGTAAATAATTATGTGCATAAAAATGAAGAAGTCAGGTAAATAGTAATATTAAAAAAACTCACAAGTGTGGCAACACTTTCAGGGGCGCGCTGCGCTGCTGCTAGCTGGTCGAGCGAGTTTTGCCGTTCGTTTTTGCAGTAAATGTTTGTGATTACGCTGTGAGTGGCGTGCGTATTTGCATAATCACTTTACAATAAAATAAAGTTCTGTGCTGTGATTAAGATTGTAACCAATTTTATATTTTTATACGTATTTAGTGTGTAAGTGAAATAAGTGCGGGTTAAGTTCAATTCGCACCTTGAAACAGTTAAAGGATTGTGGTCGATGTCGTGATCTTAGTTTTGTGATTATACATTTGTGACAATGGCAGACAATTCCAAACTAACGGACGAGGAGAGGGCTGAAATCCAGGAGCAATTCGCTCAGGTATTTGCGACACATTTTACACAAACATCGGCGCATATTTTGCACCCGGCCGAACCTCCTAACTTCGATCTATAATTTTACCGGAGTGGCGGATGCATATTAAAGTATTTGAATCGTATGAAATTTAAGTTGAGTCAATAAAATTGTGTTGTACTTAAGTGTTGATTACCTTATAAGGGACTCAAACTGCCCGTAAAACGTTAAGAAACCGTGTGTGGTCCGGTCTGCCTTGAAAATAACCTAGCTTGGGTGCAACCAACTTTTTTGAATTCGAAATATTTTTCCAAGGTGTTAAAATAACCAAATTATGCCAAGGTGGACTGTTAAACTCCGATGCGATAGTACAGTAATATATTACAGTGCACCTGTTTTATCTGTTATCTATCTTATCTTTTTGATTGGTTTCCAAGATACCTACGGATACTTACACTTGACCCATTCCTAACTTTTCAGTTATTTAGACTGAATAAACAAGTCTACACAGAAATAATAATTTTCTGAGAATCCTTTACAGTATGTAGAACTGAAAAAAAAACATTTCCTATTGTCACTGATGATCACTAACTATTGTATGCTGAATGCTGATTGTTTCAAGGTTCTTTACACCTACGAAACATAAAATATGGGTTATGTTGTATAGTCAAATAAAATATCGGTATAATAAATAAATATCAACAATCGATTTTAGGTTCATTTCATACAGTTAAGTAGGTAGGTATATACAGTTAAGTCAAGTGTGTTGGTGACCATACTTGTTATATTATTGTTTACAAACATTGCATTTAAATAGAATTTTATTCTGGACTTCTGCAGGTCTATGGGGCTGTTAATTTCGTCCAATTGCTAGTTAAAAGTTTAAAAAATATTTTTGTTTCTAATTTAAATAAATGCTGCCACTTTTCTTTACTTTTAAATATAAAAAAAAAAATTAGTTTCCCTGTCTGTGCCTGCAGGTAATTATAATTTTTTAAACCAAATGTCCTTTGTCACATGACATGAAATGAAGAACAAAAGGAAACTAGCAGTAATTGCTACCATTTTGTGTTAAAATATGTTCGACTGATAGGCAGTCATTCTGTTCATGGCTAAAACATGTCAAGGAGACAATTACATACACCTTTTGAATACTAAAACATGTGGCACGGTACAGATACCTCTTGGGTAATGTATGACACATACTTAGGTAAGTATGTACCAACCTAGGATATACACATGAACATGACTAACAACATGTTTCTAAGTAAAATGTTATTAAGGCTGTTAGCACAAGGAATTCTATTCTTGTACTATGAAATATGTAATAGACCAATGTTTGCTTCAATGTGTGAATAATTTAAAAGAGCTGTAGTGTGAATGTTGTGTAGGGTGTTATCTAGAGAACTTACAAATCCTGAAACACACTTAAGTATGTGTATTTTTGTAAAAGCATGTGCATTTCTTTTGTAATGTGCTTAAACTTTTTCTTAAGATGGCAGTGCACTTGTGCCTTTTTTCCTTACAATGGCAGCATGGCCAAGACGCAATAAAATCGTAATTCTAAAGAAATATAAATAAATAAGGAAGATTTGAACTGAGAAAAATTACTTATTCAAAAATAGCGTTTTTCAATAAAAGACATGTCAGGATTGTTACTTTCTTTCTAATGCTAAAATAAATGAAGTATAGTTTTCTTTCAATTATAACTAAGTTCTTAACTTAGCATCTAATGTTGCCACAATAAACTCCCATAATAAGATAACCAACGGGACAAACTTTAAACTATCAACTTAAATATAAGCTTCATAGCTACAGTTTTTAATATTTAATCATATTGATTGACACAGAGGTTGCTTGTACGAATGGAACACAACTACGCCGATGATGTCAGCTAAATCAATAAGGCACTTGTTCTACCAAATGTGTTGAATTAATTTTAAGTAGGCATGCGTCCTTGGTATGGTTTTTCAGTATGTTAGTGGAAAGTTTTATTTAAATGAATAGAATTTTTTAAACTGACGAAGGTGTGTCGAAATTGGTACAGTTGAAACACTTGAATTGTGATTCATCATAGAATATTCTCATAGGTATTGATATAACGGCTTTATAGAATGTATTGAGGGAAGCTTAATTCAGTAGGTTGGGGTTCATACCTAATTAGATCTAAGTATGTAAAAGGTACACTTGTTGCTGTTTCCTATTATAATAAAATAGGTAAGTATTTTTTCGTCAATTGCGTCATTTGCATTGCTTACCTACTGATTAATTGACACCTAGGTATACCATTAGGTTTCAAATTAGTGATTAAAGTACCCAATTAAGCTAACAATTCCTTAATATACTTACTTACTTAATTTAAAACTGCAAAAATGTTGAAGATTGAATTAACATTTCTGAGTAAGTAGGTAGGTAGGTAGTTATAGCAATTGGTTATTTTTATTTAAATAGAAATGCAGCAGACTAACTAAACAGTTAATACCAAGAACTAAAACTAACTCTCCAGTTAAATATAATCATAACTTTGGCTGTGTTACTTGATGAAAAACAGACAGACAGACAGGTAATGTAAACAAATTTAGCACTCCTCACTCTAAGTGGCAATGATTCATGGAAGATCACTTTGAGCTATAAAAGGAGTTGTTTATCTTTTAATGTCTTTGATCTTAGAAGAACTCGCTTCCCATCCCATCACATACCTATGTCCTTATGGATATAGGTAAGGCAAACATCCCAATGATGCCAATGATCGACATGTTGATTCCAATAATTGACACCCTGCTTGACACCTTTATTGCTGCCTATGTATTAAGACTGAAGGTTCCAACTATTGGGACAGCGTCGAGCACGGACATTTACCTTACATACAAAGAATATGTATTGTGAAATTTGTAAAGAGTTTATTAATTGAAAAAAAAAAGTGCGGGATCATTTTGAAATGTTAAAAATGCATAATTATTATGTGGCAACATTTTGCCCGAGACCGAGATCTCGGTCGGACTCAAATCCTAATGTCTTCCCTGAACGACGTGATATCGTGGTCATGGAAATTCCCTGGCAACAGTTTGCCCGAGACCGAGATCTCGGTCAGACTGAAACCCTAATGTCTTCCCTGAACGACGTGATATTGTGGTCATGGTCAATTCCCTGACAACATTTTGCCCGAGACCGAGATCTCGGTCAGACTGAAACCCTAATGTCTTCCCTGAACGACGTGATATCGTGCGTGGTCATGGTCATTTCCGTGGCAACCCTTGCTACCTGGTTTTTCCGAGAGGGTTATTTTTTCCGACAACTGTTTCGGCGGCCATGTTCAGACTCCTGTAAAATCTTGGACCACACACCTAAGGTCCACTTACCATCAAGACTTTGAGAGCATAATGCCATTTAATGTACGTACTTGGTATTTAATTGATGCTCTTTATTTGCACAGTGAGGCATTCGAGCGTGGTCCGATGCATCGGTCTTGGCCTAAGAATGTGGTCTCAAGTGCGTTACATGACGTAAGGTAGGTAACCATAACCAAACATCCAAACCAGGATCTGTAGCAGTCAGGAGTAGAAGCCCTTGCCCGGCAGTGGGACATTTTATTTGCTAATTTTGAGCTGACTGCGACCCCCCTTAAGAAGCTTTGCCCCCCAGGAGGTCGCAACCCACAGTTTAAAAAACACTGTAACCTATTAGGAAAGATGTCGATTTTAGATAAAAAATGGAAACTGTATTCATAGATTTTTGAGTGTTAGATCTCTTGTCATGCGTATTTAAATCGACTCTTTGTCACCCAACAAGGTAGCATCGTGACCAATTCAAAAAAGCTAGCAAAAACTATCCTTAGAAAGGTGCCTCACCAGTTACAACGGACCCTTCTACTCTCCACATTGTCTTGGTGTAGCGCAGTCGAAGGTGTGATTCTTTGACCTTCGACGGGTCTTGCCATTATGGGCCGTACACTTTTTAATGGCAATGACCGACGCGTAAAAATAAAAACACCGAGTCAAGTCCGTCTAGAAGTCGTCAAAAGGGCTCCGTGCGTGGATAAACGCATTGTGGAGAAACGGTACGTAACTATGGATTTTAATATAACTGTTTCAATCGGAAAACTATTAGGCTGCATGACTTACAATAGAATCTTTCCGTTCTCCAATCAAAACAGTTAATAGTTACAAAGTATGTGCATGACGGGAGAGTATCAAGGAGATTCCGTCGTCTCCTTAATGCTCAATTAAAATGTAGCCTTAAAATAAGTTGGAATCTGCTCTCACCAGTCTGAGGAGAGACAAAAGTGCGATAATTGCAATCGCTTCGCTGTAGATGAATATGCGACATCATAAAAGGTACCTATGTTAGAGAACTGTGCAGTGTGAACTGTGAACGGAATCTGAAAGCCTTGCTATGTCTGGCAGCTTTATTGTTTGTTCCAATACTGTCTATCGTACTATATTTATTCTTCTTCCAACACAAACGAATTGTGTAATGCATTCCCTCTCTTAAGGCATGCGAATAGGGAATGCAAAAATCTTGCTCTCTCACGTTCGATTCAAGGCACCGGGAGCCTTTATTATAGTTTATCTACACACATATCATATGTCCTCTAAAATGCGTTCAGAAACCGTAGAAAATGACCAGCATTGCAGTACATCGTCGCCTCTCCCTCCAACCACCTCCACCAGCTAGTCCTGCAGTAAAGTAATAGTCGAGTCGATCGAGTTTCGATATCGAATTAAATTTTTAGAATTTGACGACCAACGTAATTTAAATCATAGTGAAATAAAACGGATCACTCGCGTATATAAGTCGAGTTCAGTCCGACATGTATAATTAATAATGTGATATTGATTATTTATTTTTTTTACAAAAAAGAAACAGTTTACGAAACGTCAGCTCGGTATGTTTGTCTATGATTAAAAAAAAACAGTTAAATTCGTGACAGGTAGGGTATATGATATATGCCTTCGGCTTCTGAACCCATCTTAGAGTACTTATAATATATGTGTAGATAAAGTAATGTATGCAACTCCACATAATTAGGCCTTAAAACACTCATTATGTAGCAGTTGCATAAACTACTATTAAAGCAGTGCGTCACGTTCAAGATTTACAATCGCGCATGACTTCTGTGACATGCCTTATATTAGGAATGCCATGCCAGCCACATAAATAAAATCCCAATTTGACAAGACTACAGACCAGACATACAAAAAACCAATGTCTCGCCAAGCAGACCGTGTAACAAGTTATCTAAACTTCTGCTTGCGGTACCCTAAATTTCTCATTCAAAATGCACAATGAACTTAACAAGGTGGAGCGAATCGGTGTCTCATTTCGTTCATATGGGCCTCAGGAATTTGCGGATTGCAATTTTATTTAGCTCGAAGAATGCCCTGGTAAGCATTTACGCGGTTAAGACTTGGCTGATTTGCATATTGTAATGGAACGCACCTAGAACGCAAGCGGAGGTAGTTATTTAAAAGTAAAGGCATTAGATAGATATCTATAGGTAGGTATGCTGTAAGTGTAAACTATTTGCGGAGTCTATGTCGGAGACTAGGGATTACCGGCCGTAAGGATGTCATGTCATTACCTACTTATAAGTAAGGTACCTACAAAGTGTAATGTTTCGAGTTTCTGATTGAAGCATGATGCTAGGTTAATCTCAAGAGAAAATGGGTGCGTAGGTAGGTATTTCAGTGTGCCTCATAATTGAGGTACAAAAAAATGACTTTTTAATTATCGTTTGTCTTGCTGCGATCATAAAAACTTTCCTTTGGGGCTCTCAACTTTTAATACTTCAACTGATGAAATCCGACCTTTCTCGCATTCCATCAGCCCTGTCATCTGACAACTTTCACCGATGCGGTCAAAATGAATCACTCGTTTACGTTTACTAAGTGCATACCTACAATCGGCCGCTGCTCGCGGTTCGTAATTCAACAGGGCGTGTTTGCTTGTTTCCTTGTTGTGACAAAGAATCTAAACTAGTGGCTCTGAGAGCCACTAGTCTGCGTTATGACCTCGCGACCTCATATCTGAACATTTTTCGTTTTTTTTTCTATTTTTTTTTTGAATCGACAAAAAAACTATATAGGTATTTATCGGATCTGATCACGAAATTTCACGAAGATCGGGTAATTTTTGAACACTATTCGTTTTTTTTTTCTATAATATTAATTCCAAAAAACGAATCGATAAAAAAATCTACTTTTAGCGATCCTGCTCACAAATTTTTTTGAGAAACGGACAGATAGACATACGAAAGAATTTTTGTCCAAGCTTAAACTGAGACGCTTCGTTCACTTGTTTCGCTCGGTCAAAAATGACAAGCTTGATGTTAATAAACATTAGCATTAGTCACCATCATTTTGTTGGTTAATATTGGATATTATGATGAGCTGCCCCCTACTACAAAGTGCAAAATTCGAACTTCGTATCATGCCGTCCCGCTCAAGCTAATATTATTTAATACGACAGTGAGCGGGATGATACGATACGAACTTCGATTTTCGAATTTCGTAGTAGTCCCGCTGATTATTTTTTATGAATGCGTAAATGCGATTAATGGGCGTCGCGAACTTAGCGCTATAGCGCCTCTATTCATAAGGTAGGTATATATATGGCTTCGCACAAAGTGATTGTGGTTACATTGACTTTATTCTTGACGTCCCGAAGTTTTTTTTGCTATGATTGTACTGGCACGTGTAATTTATGATTAACCACATTCTACATTAAATGTGAAATCAATTGGCCTCCATAAGTAATTAAAATTTCACACGGTTTCCTGTCAGCGAAAGATATAATTAATTTCGATACACCCCTTATCTACACGTTATATCGAAAATAATAAACTCGAGAGTGAGAGCAAATTATCCACTAACAATTCGCGTGTAACAACGTCTTATGATTTCGACTAATTAGTGAGAAGTGAAATTAGAAAAAAAAAACATCGGTATACGTCGTCGACGTCGATAAGCGACAGTCGTTATTGCTTTTATTACACAAACCTCGATATAATGCAATTAAGCAAATTAGGCTAAAATATGTTCGGTCATTTTGTAAAATGGCTACTGGAAATGTTTATTATTCGGCTTACATTACAGTGAGTTGCAAATAGTTGCGTAACACGCCATAGCTGTGATTGCGACTGCGAAACAACACGTGTCCATGCAACTTAGGGGTTATAATGAATGGGGAACTATCCCCATAAACTATCTAAAGGGGTTAAAAGAATCGATAGCACAGCTCGAGCCAGCGACACAAAACTATATAACGATAGGGATTTTCGAAATAAGCCTTCTAAATCCTTTAATACGGCTTTACAGCGTCCGAGTTACCAGGCTCGCATAGCTTCGAAGATACAGTCCTACGCACACTAAGCGACTTCGCTGTCCGATATCTAACGCACACAAAGCATACCGCGGTTTTGTTCGCTTTGGTTGGGTCAACAGTCTGTGAGTCACTGCGCATTAAGGTAAGAGGGCCGGGAGGTGACGAGGGGCTTATGAGACGCACAGAAATATTTGTAATGCGCTGTGGCAAACGTTTGTTTTGATAACGTGGGCGATGTTGATGCAGAACACAAACACTGAAGTCTTACGAACCAAACCAAATGTTTAGAAGAAACTCAATGTTTGAACTTGACATTTACGATTTGCTTGAAGATTGAGACCGCTATTTGTACCAGGTATTCAGACTTCTTCACCCCGCTGACCTCGCCGTCTGTACACCTTTTTTGCTTCGTCCCGTTCCGCTAAAGACCGCAGTTTTTGCGCATGACACTCCTTACTGAGAATGATAATTATTAAGTACCCTTGCCTGGGGAAAAATGCGAATAATCTACAGTAAAGCTTGGCGGTATACCGTAACTTGAAAGGCATTAACAATTAATTTCTGGTAGGTATGTAGGTACAGGTATTTAGGTAACCACGCCTTGAGTAAACTTCTAAAGTGTGTCACTCAACGTCCTCCTGCTCTAGAAATTTAACCGTTTTTGTGTAAGTTTTAGTCAAATATAAAGATCTTCAGTTTTTCGTAAAGGACGTGTTCAGGTTCAGGTCTTAGTCGTGACGCGAAGTAAATCTACCAAACACCTTTTAGAATTTCCATGCATTTTATTCAGCAAATAGGCAGTTGAATGCTCTCCAGCTCTATCGGAAAGACCATGATTGCCAAGAAGAATGCGTCGCAAGAAACTTGGCACAAAGTATTTTTTTCTAAAAACAAGTTACATAGCTCTTGCAATAAATACCTACATAACCACAGATGAATAACATAAAGAAGACTCACTGTATCATTAGAAAATAAAGAATACATTGCCTTCAAGTAGTCTGTCAGATTACTCTTGTTGTGGTATCGGTAATTAATGATGCTAAGAGCAGTACCTACTGCCAAAGTTTCATTGTCCGTGGGGCCATAACTCTTTCGATTTTACTAAAGACTGGCGTACGCACGTACTTATCCGAAAAAACGCCCTAACTGTGGCATCCTGCTCCAACATTTTGTAGCCGCGAGATGTTGATATTGATACTACTGCTTTTGATAGTACTTTCAAACAATCAAACTTCAAGCACGTGTCAGCATGCCGTCATTGCGGAAACTGTGCGCGTGCGCGTTCAAGTTTGGCGCAAACAGCTCGTAGGACCAATAGCGGCGCTCAAAGCATTGCGATCGGGCTGCCATGCAACGGTACTGGTGTTTAGAACAACACCTAAGACGAAACTGGTTTGTCGATCAGGATTAGATACTAACCCTGTTATTCATAAACCTATTTTAACTAAAATGCCGTTAAAATTCGTTTGTCCTTTTTAGTAAGAAGAAGACAGTCTATTTTAGCTAATGGAGGCTTGAGTGGCGTTTATGAATAAGGCCCTTAGTCTTAGTGGTATTAAGTGTTACGGGTGTCGTTATGAATCTGTTACATTGCAAAAGCTTAAACATTTTCGAATAAATGTTAATTCAATTGTTTTCTCATTTGTCTTCGGATTGCCGAAAAACGTGTGTGAGTTTGTCCGTTAATTCAAATCTAAAAATAAATATAGTGTAATAAGAAAAATGGCATTACTATCTCCACCTAAATAACTACATCTAAGCGCAACAAGAAATCACTCTCCCCTCGCACATATAATTTGACAGCAATGCAAAAATATCACAATAACTTTCTTTGCTTGTTCGTCCGTGACTAGCTGAGTAGTCTCGCACGGATCATTAAGAAGCTATCTTGTGTGCTCATTAATAATCACTAGTATTAAATTAATTAAGATAACTGCAATGGGAGGCAAGGTATGTTACACAGAGCTATATCAGGATAGAGAGAAAGAGTGTATGTACCTCATGTAGCCCGAAAAGAACTGGGAATGAGAACCTCATTACGCGTTCCAGCTCCCGATCGCTTTCCGCGTGCGACGTCAAGTTTTTAAAAACAAGACCCCTTTTTGTTCAACAATTAACTGTTCAAACACCACCAAAAAAGATGGAGCTGTTAATCGAGGTATTTCCTCTCTAAGTTACACTCGTGACGTCAAAATATCTACGCAAAATGTTACACGCTCGGTTCCCATACAAATGGATGAACTCTTTCCTTCTATCCCGATCTAGTTCTGTAGTATGTTAGGCTTGGAAGTTGCCGCGATTCTGCTTACTGAGGATGCCTTGTCCAAGTAAATGTGTTATAAAAACAGCAGTTAAATTGCAAACAATGAAAATAATCGATTTATTGATTATTTTTATGAAACATTCATAGTATGAAATTCAACATACAATGACAATGCAAAGAAAAATCCGTTAGGCAGCTGGCAGCGTTAAGCTACTCATAGATGGCGCTGAGGAGAGATCTTCCAAATAAAAATATATGACACAAGGCATTGAAAAATTCGTTAGGTACACCAACGTTAAGTATAGCTTAATTGGTGGAGCGTGATACGGATTACCGAGGTTGCTGGTTCATGTCCAGCTGCTTAACGGATTTCTCTTTGCATTGTCATTGTATGTTAAATTGCAAACAGTTCAGTGCCCTAAGCACGACTTGTCGAACCCTGCGTCACGTAAAATCGAATAGTAAACTATACCGAGTTTGTATGACGTTTGGAACAGCGCCCGCCCGTGAGCGTATTTGGAACTAAAATTTAGTATGAGATTTCTCGATGTCGATACGATAACCGTAACGCAGAATTCGACAAGTCGTGCTTAGGGCACAGAGATTCAGGGGTTACTTTGCAGAGGCCCGTATGTCATATCTATGCTATGAGCAGCGCCGTGTTTTATGAAGCTACAAGTTACAATTTACAAGCGGAACTCTCTTTCTAATAAAAGGTGATAGGATGAGACTTCCGCTTGTAAATTGTAACTTGTAGCTTTATAAAACACGGCCCAGGAATCGTGTAATCTTTTTTGCCGTAGAGGAGCAAGGTAATTTCATCTTGTTCATTTATTGCAATTGTTTAATAAATATTTGTTCGCCTTCTTCATTTCTGGTCAAAAAAATATGTTGAGTATCTTGTAACATTCGATTTTTAAATAATATTTCTTTCTCAAATTGTTCTGACTACATTGTAATTGTAGGTGTTGCAGAAGTGTTGGTAGTTTGTAAAGTGTTGTTATTTATGTTCTATAGTTATATTATTAGTACGTAGGTTGTAGTGAAACGAACGGGGTGAAGTATTTTTATAGCATATCATCTACATAAAAACTTATATCGTTCCGCGCCACATCCCTTTATGTATTTCAGTAGACATTCCCATTTATGCAAAATGTAACACTGCATGACTAACTCGGCTAAGAGTAGCAATTAAAGGTAAACCAGGAACGCTTTGCATAAATTATTATCTAAGTCGAGACTTGCCTGCACCATTGCTTTGTTCGTCAGTACGTAACCTAAGTAATATTTATGTAATATTAAAATTAGATTTTGCTAACCATCTGTGTCTAGTTTATTGTCTAGCAATGCGTTGGTCTCCAGGCACATTTCGTATGGTTAAGAGGACATGTATTATAATTTTGACTAGTGCTCGAAGTGGTCGAAATTCAACCGTGATTAATTAAATTATCTGTTTTCTACACTTCTTCATATTAACATTATGCAAAAACCAAATCTTACACTTCTTCGTGAGCTCAGTATTCTTAAAGAGATAAAAAGTTTTCACTTCACTTAAGTTGAAAATAAGGAAAGGCCCCAGAGCCAAACCAATTTAACACGTATTATGCATCTAATTGCAACTTTGGCAGGTTCCTTTCCTGACGCCCCTAAACACATCTATTTCTAACAATGCATATCAAATAATGCACATTTCCATACAATGATCGAGTTGTATCGCACTTAATTCCGTAGTACATTACTATTAATAACTTCAATGTTATCGTGAACTGCATCCCGTTCCGTTCGGTAACGCATAACGGCTGCAGATAAGAATTCTGTTCGAAATACTATACCTACAATACTGTGTACCTACTGTGTACTGTCCCCGCGAAAACGGTCTAGCTGAGCGCTGCCAGAGAATAAGTAATTATTTTTAAATAAATAATTTTGAAAAAACTCTTTTTGCTGACCGCCTAAAAAGCAAACAACGAACAATTTAAAATGTGCTACTTCGTTTGTATCCGGGTGTCCCTCAGTTTTTGCTGCTGTTTTTTTCCTAATGTCATTGTCATTTGACGCCTCAAGACAAGATCTTATTTATCTAATTTATCGCCTTTGTTACAGACGTTCTATTAAGTGCTTTAGAAAGAACTGCTAGTATTTTACACCGAGTCTTGCTTGATTGGCATGGAATTCTCTATCGAAAATTATCATTGTTTTAAGTTTCACTACTTGAATCCAGGCAATATTTTTCGACAAGTGACTAATGCGCTCTTCAAATGCATGTCAGACAAATTCTAATCATGCGTTCATTTCTAACATACACACAATGATCATGCCAGATCATGGCATGACAGATCGCGTGACCATCCAAGCAGGTGCCGGGTTCAACTGACACTAATCTTTGTCTGTTCTTAGACTGCAATTGTTGAATTATTGTAAAGTTTCCTCTTTGGCGCAAGCGTGACGAGTTGTCAGGTAATTTTTTAGTGATCAACTCTTAATTGTTTCTGATTTGACTATAGCCAGTAGCTTATTCTTTTCAACGTAAGGTTCCCCGGTTACATAAGTATTAATCCTTTCAACTACCCTTGTCAAATATCATTAGTAATAGAAGTTTACTTAAAACGTTTTTGTTTTGAAACATCATCAATATCTATGATTGCCTATCTGGGGATTGCCGTTGCTCTACGTCCGTAGGAACTACCTTAAATAACCCTACACGTGATCCCCGGGTGGTGTTAACAGAGCAACAATTTGGCTGCTGCACTGTCCCCTATAGGACCTCGCAGAGCTCACTGGATGCAAAGATTGCGAAATACAAATAATACTTAATGCAAGCAAAGAAGAATGTTCAAAATGACGCAGTGCCGCGTCATATGACATATGAGCCAAGCGAAATCAGAGTGCATGTCAAAAGTTCTTAAAGAGCATGACGTGGATGTTGCCCTTCTTCAAGAAACTCACACCAGGGACCCGTACCAGCTGAACCGAAGAGGAAATATCCCCTGGTATTCGATGGTCGCAGCTACATACCATGCTCAATACGGAACCGCCTCCTATGTTCGTCAATCAATGGCCCACTCATATGTCGTGCAAGCGAATGAGATAGGTGCAGAAAACATTGCAACAACTGTGTTACAGATAGGCGAGACACAGTTGTGTAACATCTACAAGCCGCCACTCAGCAAGTGGCCTACCCCTGCGCTTCCTAAACTTGCGCATCCCGCTTTGTATATTGGTGATTTCAACAATCATCACACCAGCTGGGGTTACAGGGTAAATGATGAAAACGGCGTAAAGATCACAGAATGGGCCGACCACGCGAACACTTTCCTCCTGTTCGACAGGAAAAGTCGAGGAACCTTCCGATCTGCCCGCTGGGGAAAGGAGTACAACCCCGACCTTGCATTCACTACCCGAGATACGCATGACCGACCCTTGGCAACTATAAGAACGGTTCTTGAAAGCTTCCCTCACAGTCAGCACAGGCCGGTACTTTTTGAAATTGGACTTAAAATCCCTCTAGTCCCGTCGTAGCCGGCGCCCCACTGGAACTTTCGAAAAGCCAGCTGGGAGAGATTCAGCAAGACTTTGGACGTAAGCGTTAGATGGATACCACCTTCTCCCGGGAACTACGATCGGTTCAGAAAACTGATTATAGCATGTGCTAAAAAATCAATCCCCAGAGGTTATCGCAAGGATTACGTGCCAGGCTGGAACGAAGTTTCGGAAGGGAAATGGATAGAATTCCAAAGAACGGGAGACCCTGATGTCGCCCATGACTTGATCAAATCTCTTGATGACTCAAGGAGACAAAAATGGGAAGAAACCGTCCAGAGGATGAATTTACCACGGGTACTACCTCCGCGAAGCACCAGACAAAAGTTAACCCTAGCGCAATAGCAGACAGACTGGTGAAACTATCAAAGGCCCCCAACCATAAGTTACACACGCGCTACGTTAAGAAAGAACTGATCGCCCTAAAAGCAATCGCTGGCTCAAATGGCACATATTGTGGGCCAGTTGGTCTAGATGAGCTGTCCAAGGCAATTGGCGACATCGCGACAGATAAAGCGAGTGGTGAGGACGACATCTACCCCGAATTCTTAAAACACAGCGGCCCTAGAACTCGTGTCTGGCTGACGAAGTTCTACTCGGCTATAATAGACACAGGTAAGATACCACCTGCTCTTAAACGGACCAAAGTAATAGCCATGCTGAAACTTGAGAAGCCAGAGGATAGAGCAGAGAGTTACAGACCGATTGCTCTGCTGAGCGTTTTGTATAAATTGCTGGAACGGCTCGTCTACAATCGTATCAGGGATGCAATAGACGCTGTGATACCACCGGAACAGGCGGGGTTCAGACCGAATCGCAACTGCTGCGACCAGGTCATGGCGCTGACGACCCATATTGAAAATAGCTATAACAAAAACCTGAAGTCATCCGCAGCGTTCATTGATCTCTCAGCTGCCTACGACACAGTTTGGAAGCAGGGTCTCCTCTACAAGCTCCTGAAGACTGCCCTGCATCAAATTGTACAGACTGATAGAAGACACCCTTACAAACAGAACCTTTCGAGTGATTCTGGGCGAATCCACTAGTAAAGTTAGGGTGCTTAACAATGGTCTCCCACAGGGCTCAGTTTTGGCGCCAATTCTGTTCAACTTGTATGTACATGACATCCCTGATACCATATCACGCCAATTCGCTTACGCTGATGACCTCGCGCTTGTCACCCAACACCGGAGCATGGAGGCCACCGAACCCATACTGAAATCCGATCTTGCCAGCTTGGACGATTTTTTTACACGTTGGCGATTGTGTCCGAATCCTGCAAAGACCGAAGTGTGCTGTTTTCACCTGTGCAATAGGCTCGCGCGATCGACATTGCGAGTTGAGTTTCGGGGCACAACCCTGCAACACAACGAGTTCCCCAAGTACCTGCGCGGAACATTGGACAGAAGCTTAACATATAGCCAACACATCCATAAGTTGAAACATAAGATCAAAACAAGAAACAACATAGTACAAAAACTCACTGGAACCACATGGGGAGCTTCTGCATCTTGTCTGCGAACAACAGCCCTGGCTCTGGTGTACTCAACAGCCGAGTATTGCGCCCCAGTGTTGATGAACAGCGCCCACGTTTCTTCTTCGTAAATATAAAATCAGAAGAGACTGGGATTCAGGATTTCTCTTTTTAGTTCTGCCAAATAAAGGATTAAGTATAGTATTAAGTATTCCTCTAGCTCAACGTACCGAAATGGTCCTTGTCCTTGGCCTCTAATAGGTACAAACTACAGTAGTTCTTTACATTACACTTGAAAAATTGACGCAACTCTAACTTGGACACAATGATGGCACTCCTACTGCAATTTGTATCAGAGGCCAAGGACCATGTACTATTCGGAGCTGTTAACATTTTAAAGCTTACCAAACATGTACCCTGTTTTATTGCAAAAACGACCTAGGTACGCTACCTATTTACTAATCACAGAAGCCCATAAGCGACAGATTAAATACAATCGTTCCATGAAAATGGACACTGCTACTCGTACTTAGGTATTACAGATTGTTCACAACTACCTATCCAAAAACACGAATTAAAGCTAATACAGACGACGCTAAACCGATTAACATTTGTTATTGGGCGATACAAGTCGTCAAACGCCTCGAAGCCGTACTGCGAGCCAAACTGAAATCAGTAGGTAGTAGGTACCAAGTGACACGGAGACATTTCGTATAGTCTAGTTCATAAATTGTTTCACCTTGTCTTATGAAGTTTATGTTTTAGGATTTAAAACCTTGTATCATACCAAAGACTTTAATAATAAATAAATAATAAATATCATGGGACAAATTGACACCAATTGACTTAGTCCCAAACTAGGCAAAGAAAAAGTAGACAACGGATAAACATACTTATATAGATAAATACATACTTGTACATATACATATTAAACATCTGCCCCGACCGGGATTCGAACCCGGGCCCTCAAGCTTCATAGTCAGGGTCTCTAACCACTCGGCTATTCGGTCGTCAGGCAGATTAAAGGCAGAGTCAGCCCAGGGGTAGAGCAAGTTCGCGGCGGTATGCGTTTTGGGGAGGACCCCAATACAGAGATCTCTCTCCAGGCAGCTGTTATGCCTGGGGTCGATGTGTCTTTGTAGTAGAAGTGGAGTGATCTAGCTAGACCTATTGAAAAACACGAGCCTCCTGCCTTGCATCGTAACGTGGGTAGACAAATGCCGTTATTAAGTGTAATTCACAATTAGCATCATTATCATCTTAAAAAGAAAAAGAGGAAGGGGAAGGCCGAGGATAGAGTATTTAGATCAAATAAAAGAGAAGATAGACTTTGTATCGTATCAGGTGGTGAAAGAACTCGCATTAGAAACAACGGACTGGAGGGAACTGCATCGACAAGAGTGATAGTCTTAAATAAGATGATGATGAATATTATCATCTTTACCTATCTTCCTATAGTTTGCTAAGCCACCTACAAAAGGCCCTTCAGATTACACTCAGGATCAGTTTTAGCTTTAGCCCTCTCTCGTTCGTGACTATTCAATTAATAGAAGACATCTCTAATGGCATAAATTGGCTGAAAAGCACTATACACTCTTTGATTAAATGTATCTGCTCTAAACGTTATCATATCACTGATTGCTTTACTTACGTCGCTGTGCTCATTACGGTTATCAGTATAGCATTTAATTTATTGTCTTTCTTACCAAAGCACGCAATAATCCACATCTCGTTTTCATCGCCGATAAACATGTCAGACCTAAAGGCCTAAAAAAATGGAGTCTACGAGCGTTACGTAAAATTTCGCAATTGAAACGACTTCGATCGAAATTCTACACGCAGTCACGCACTCGATTGGAATCGAGCATGGCTACGAATTCGTGTACTGGGGAAAGGCGATCGGCGGTTGCACAAGCCAAATGTGTTTTAATCTAGATGCACGGAAGTGGAAACCTTGCAGTTGCAATATTGCATTGTTTGACTGCACTGAGTTGGGGCCGAAATTGCAAATTTTAGTGGAAGTTGAGGCGCAATTGGGTAATTTAATAACACGTTTTTGAATAACAGGATATGCGGTTTAGTTTGGACGGTCACGGTTGATATTGTCTTTTTCCGGGATAATGGAGCGTAGTTGACCTGAAGTTAGAGTTTAATTTTTCCTTGACCGACAATGCTTATCCATTGTTAATTAGTTTAATAACATTAGCAAAAGGCGATTTAATGAGCTGCTGCAAAAAGTCGCTGTGTCGCAATGACGTATTCAACTAAATATAAGTAAGAACGAATCAGTCCGTAGACAGCTTGCTTGCAAGAAGCAATAATTATCATCAAGAGTCATCAAGATAGTAAGTAATGATAATGACACGAAGACAATGTAGTTATGCCTACAGAAAGTGTATAAGTGTGCGTTCTGCATTGCCCTATGCGATGCAACTGCAATTGACTTAGTATTCTGCATACGTTTTTTAATAACGTAATAATGTAGTGTGGCTTTGCATCCTTTGAATTATTCACGAATCTTGTTTTAATTTGCATCCACTAGTGTATGCGAAATATTCCGGTGTTAATTAAAATTTACACAATACGTTTACATTTTTCGGTCAAAATGGACTTGGATACAAGTGAATCGGTTGTGTGAACAGCTGTTATAGTTTTTACGAATTTTGTGTTTTACTCGTAATTGTAAGCGAAGTCCGAAATGTATGAAGTTACTAAGGTAGACTAAGATGGTTTACTGCCATTTGCGGCTCAAAAGTGTCTAGGGATCAAATTCGTAAGTACACGAATATAATTATAATGGATTGCCCTGATCCCTAGACAGTACACATACGTGACTCTTTTCGTAAGTTAGAGCTACCGATGATTCAGTGTTTTCTGTCTTAAATATTTCGGTGACATTATTTTCATCTCGCAGAAAGAAACAGTCAAAAAATAATGATTGTGATATAAGTTCGATATTTTTATTTGGGTTAATCAACTTTTTATTGTCACTCGTTGCCATGGAGATGTCCCCTGGGTGACTCGTCTAAAATAAGATTTTCTAAGGCACCACTCCCCCGAAAGTCAAGATTTGCATGCTTAGGAGACGAAGGATAAAGGAATTGGCATATAACGGTTGAAAATCCTAACGTTTGATGAAGTGGTGCCGTAGAAAATCTTATTTAAGACAGTTAACCAGGGGACATCTCCATGGCAACGAGTGGCAATAAAAAGTTGATTAACCCATTTATCAAAATGATTTTAATTTGACTCCTTTTTTTTTTCAAAGGACGTCAGGCTCCATCTTACCTTAATCTCAGCTACGGTAAATAGCCACTTCAAAATATTCACCACAAGGCTCTAAAGCACCTGGTACATTACCATAACATTACAGGTATATTGACCACCCTCGCGACCGTGTGAAGTTCCCATTACTTCCCGCTGCGCGCCGGTACCGCTAAGTTCCCATGATCTGCTTCCCAAAAGACCTATTGTCTGATAATCATCGTGACCTGACCTGGGTGTGACAGGTGCTGAAGATGGCTTGAAGATTTAACGTGGCATTTCGCGGATAATGCGTTCAAGGCTGCTGTCTTTTTACATGTGACCAGGGGATCGAGTTTTGGATCTCACCCGGTGATTAAATTCACTGATTTCTAAAAAGTTCGTATTTTTGAATCCCATCGGTGACTAAAATTCTCATGCCTATGATATCAAATACGAATGCCCCCACCCACTCGTAAACGAGATGACTGACTTCTTGATCACTGGCAGTGACAGCTAACCTCAATCTACTATGTTGACATCAGTGGCGAAGCGTGCTAACAAGCCGATTCCCGATAGCCTCCCTAGAATTTTGATGAACCAAACGCATCTCTAAATAACCCCTTGTACTATTTATAGCCTTATTCGCCCGTAATAAACTTTAAACATTTTTTTCAACGCAATGTATTAATAAAATGCAAAATCATTAATTATTTTCCTCCTAAGACGCACCGCTCGCACAAAATCGATTTCATTCATAATCATTGGTAATGCGGCCGAAAATATCAGAATAGTGCACTCACACATTTACGTAACTCATTGACTAAAATTGCACACTTTCGCATTATTCTATCAATCGGTATTAGACCCCGGTAAGCCGGAATTTAACGGGTTATTACATTTGAAATTAGACTTTGCGCACTGTTAGATATAAAGTTGACTTTTGCAGAAGCTTTTTTCACGCAAACTTGGGAGCCGCTATTAAGTTAGTAATCTGTGGGAGAGATGGCAGCACTTCCGCGCGAATGTCGCGTAGGTACTTGTCGATGCCGAGTTATTGCCATGATGTATTTCATTCAAGATGTTTTAAAATTACGGCGAGTTAACTTAAAAAAAAACTGGATTTAATTAAAAAATAAATAATAATTTAAGCTACTTTTATGTCAGTTAAAGTTTACAAAAAGGAGAAATTAACACTTGTTTCGAAATTCAATTTATATACTTAACTAAAAGAGTAAAGAGACAATAATTATCAAAACGGCAACATTACGATTCAAAATTTTACCACTCAGCGCTCGCTAATTTGTTATTGTTTGTTCTTGTGTTGCAAATGGTTGTAAAAAAATATAATTCAGTTCAGTATTGTATTGATAAGTAAAAGTAGTGAATATTAATGTTATATTGTTTTGTGCAAGTGTCATTTAATGTCGGTGTCCTGTTTCGAGGTTCGTTTTAATTTATATTTAAATTTTAAAGAGTTTTTTTTGTCTTTTGTACTTAACTATTGTTTTGTTTCACTTAGCTTAATTATTTCGAGGATAAATTTAATGGCTGCTTTAATACAAATTGATTGACTGTTGTTGAAACTGACTGTCTGTTCAACGATAGTATATACTTACGATTTTTTGAAACATATCATAGATGCAAACGAATGCCGCATCGGCAGGCGGTAGCGGGGCGGCGCGGTGGCGGTATCAGTTGTAATATTCAAACTAGTACAATACTTGCCAATTTTTTTTTTTGCTCCGGCTTTACCTACAAAAATTTCCACGCCCCGCCATTGGTTGACATGCTTGTCTATGACAGACACGCACGTTACTAGGCGGGTGTGACATTCAAAAATGAGGCTTTTTGAAAATATTGATGCCAATGTCATGGATAAGAATTTAGTCACCAAGTGAGATTCAAAAATCGACCCCGAGTATTGAATGGGTATCCTTAAATAAACAAATGCAATAACTCATACAGAATCCGTAAAGCTAGCGACTTAAACTTTGTAATCACAGTTGACATAGTGTCTTCTCTAGAGTGCTTCCTAAATGCATTCTTCGGGAGCGCTAGAGGGTACATAGAGGTATTCCATCCATGAAAGAATAGGTACGCCTGTTGTTGCCAAAAAAACGTTAAAGAAAAACTAGACCTAAACAGCTGAGTCCAAAAAGTCAAAGTGATTTTTAACCGACTTCAAAAAAGGAGGAGGTTCTACATTCCACTGTATGCTTTTTTTTTTATGTATGTACATCGATTACTCCGTAAAAAACCTTAGAAAAAAAAACGTAAAATAATCCTCTAAAATAATAATAAATAAAATAAAATAAAATGCGTTTATTTCGGACAACAGAAACTAAAGCCTAAAGTTTTATGACCTAGCAGAAATATGAAGTCGGTGTCTCATTCAAAGAATATTCCGCTCGCACCGCACCGACTTCATATTTCTGCTAGTTAGTGCTAGGCCATAAAACTTTAGCCTTTAGTTTCTGTTGTCCGAAATAAACGCATTTTATTTTATTTTATTTATTACTATTTTAGAGGATTATTTTACGTTTTTTTATTGTAAACATATGTATAACTGGTTACAGTGATGGACAAGTTTGGTATGTTTGGTATCCAAGTTCAATCTTCGATATAAGGGCTACGTCTTGCGTGTCGAAGTACAAAGAAATTAATGTTAAAACAAAGTACATATGTATGTCACCGACTAAGATATAGTGGTAAGGTAATTAGGTACCCAGACTTCGCGCGAGATTCAGTACCTAATTATTTATATTTAAATGGAAAATTTTAATACTAAGTCATCATTATTGTTATGGTTACTACCTTATAATAACGAAACGTGTTTACGAAGAATCGTTGTCGCATATTTTTCAATGTTGTGGTTTTTCCCTAGGTTATAGGATTAGACTACTAAAGACCATAACGAGTTTACATCATGCTCATTCTCAATATAGGTCTGTAACATGTGTGTATGTCACAATGGTCGTGAAGTTGACCGCCCCATTTTGATTGCCCGCATGTCGCATATCTAAATCGTTAGTTCATCGTTAGTTCACGTTTGTTCAGTAGGTTAAATCGTTAGGATCCGATTCCAACATTTTTTTTTTTTTTTATAAAATGGGGCGGCCAACTTCACGGTAACCTCCCCAAACGAGATTTTTCGTTTTTCATCATGCAAACGGGTAGGTTATCGTTAGTTCACGTAGGTTCAGCTAGAAATATCGTTAGGACCCGACTCTTGATTTTTTTATGATTTTTTAAAATGGGGAGGCTATCTTCACGCAACCCGCCCAAAATTACTTTTTGCACATTTCATTACTTATATCGACAGATTATCGTTAGTTCACGTTTGTTCAGTAGGTGAAATCGTTAGGATCCGATTCCAACATTTTTTTTTTTTTAAAACAAAATGGGGCGGCCAACTTCACGGTAACCTCCCCAAACGAGATTTTTCGTTTTTCATCATGCAAACGGGTAGGTTATCGTTAGTTCACGTAGGTTCAGTTAGAAATATCGTTAGGACCCAACTCTTGATTTTTTTATGATTTTTTAAAATGGGGAGGCTATCTTCACGCAACCCGCCCAAAATTACTTTTTGCACATTTCATTACTAATATCGACAGATTATCGTTAGTTCACGTTTGTTCAGTAGGTGAAATCGTTAGGATCCGATTCCAACATTTTTTTTTTAAAAACAAAACGGGGCGGCCAATGGGCATTCGCTACCTTCCCACAACCCGCCCAAAGTGAGTTTTTACACATTTCGTTACTTATATCGACAGATTATCGTTAGTTTACGTTTGTTCAGTAGGTGAAATCGTTAGGATCCGATTTCAACATTTTTTTTTTTAAAAAACAAAATGGGGCGGCCAACTTCACGGTAACCTCCCCAAACGAGATTTTTCGTTTTTCATCATGCAAACGGGTAGGTTATCGTTAGTTCACGTAGGTTCAGCTAGAAATATCGTTAGGACCCGACTCTTGATTTTTTTATGATTTTTTTTCAATGGGCAAGTGCTACCTTCCTTAACCCCTCCTTTTTGCAGGTTTCATTACTTGTATCGACAGATTATCGTTAGTTTACGTTTGTTCAGTAGGTGAAATCGTTAGGATCCGATTTCAACATTTTTTTTTTTAAAAAACAAAATGGGGCGGTCAACTTCACGGTAACCTCCCCAAACGAGATTTTTCGTTTTTCATCATGCAAACGGGTAGGTTATCGTTAGTTCACGTAGGTTCAGCTAGAAATATCGTTAGGACCCGACTCTTGATTTTTTTATGATTTTTTAAAATGGGGAGGCTATCTTCACGCAACCCGCCCAAAATTACTTTTTGCACATTTCATTACTTATATCGACAGATTATCGTTAGTTCACGTTTGTTCAGTAGGTGAAATCGTTAGGATCCGATTTCAACATTTTTTTTTTTAAAAACAAAATGGGGCGGTCAACTTCACGGTAACCTCCCCAAACGAGATTTTTCGTTTTTCATCATGCAAACGGGTAGGTTATCGTTAGTTCACGTAGGTTCAGCTAGAAATATCGTTAGGACCCGACTCTTGATTTTTTTATGATTTTTTTTCAATGGGCATTCGCCACCTTCCCACAACCCGCCTAAAGCGACTTTTTACACATTTCGTTACTTATATCGACAGATTATCGTTAGTTTACGTTTGTTCAGTAGGTGGAATCGTTAGGATCCGATTTCAACATTTTTTTTTTAAAAAAACAAAATGGGGCGGCCAACTTCACGGTAACCTCCCCAAACGAGATTTTTCGTTTTTCATCATGCAAACGGGTAGGTTATCGTTAGTTCACGTAGGTTCAGCTAGAAATATCGTTAGGACCCGACTCTTGATTTTTTTTATGATTTTTTTTCAATGGGCAAGTGCTACCTTCCTTAACCCCTCCTTTTTGCAGGTTTCATTACTTGTATCGACAGATTATCGTTAGTTTACGTTTGTTCAGTAGGTGAAATCGTTAGGATCCGATTTCAACATTTTTTTTTTTTAAAAAACAAAATGGGGCGGCCAACTTCACGGTAACCTCCCCAAACGAGATTTTTCGTTTTTCATCATGCAAACGGGTAGGTTATCGTTAGTTCACGTAGGTTCAGCTAGAAATATCGTTAGGACCCGACTCTTGATTTTTTTATGATTTTTTTTCAATGGGCATTCGCCACCTTCCCACAACCCGCCTAAAGCGACTTTTTACACATTTCGTTACTTATATCGACAGATTATCGTTAGTTTACGTTTGTTCAGTAGGTGGAATCGTTAGGATCCGATTTCAACATTTTTTTTTTTAAAAAACAAAATGGGGCGGCCAACTTCACGGTAACCTCCCCAAACGAGATTTTTCGTTTTTCATCATGCAAACGGGTAGGTTATCGTTAGTTCACGTAGGTTCAGCTAGAAATATCGTTAGGACCCGACTCTTGATTTTTTTATGATTTTTTTTCAATGGGCAAGTGCTACCTTCCTTAACCCCTCCTTTTTGCAGGTTTCATTACTTGTATCGACAGATTATCGTTAGTTTACGTTTGTTCAGTAGGTGAAATCGTTAGGATCCGATTTCAACATTTTTTTTTTTAAAAACAAAATGGGGCGGCCAACTACACGGTAACCTCCCCAAACGAGATTTTTCGTTTTTCATCATGCAAACGGGTAGGTTATCGTTAGTTCACGTAGGTTCAGCTAGAAATATCGTTAGGACCCGACTCTTGATTTTTTTATGATTTTTTTTCAATGGGCATTCGCCACCTTCCCACAACCCGCCTAAAGCGACTTTTTACACATTTCGTTACTTATATCGACAGATTATCGTTAGTTTACGTTTGTTCAGTAGGTGGAATCGTTAGGATCCGATTTCAACATTTTTTTTTTAAAAAAACAAAATGGGGCGGCCAACTTCACGGTAACCTCCCCAAACGAGATTTTTCGTTTTTCATCATGCAAACGGGTAGGTTATCGTTAGTTCACGTAGGTTCAGCTAGAAATATCGTTAGGACCCGACTCTTGATTTTTTTATGATTTTTTTTCAATGGGCATTCGCCACCTTCCCACAACCCGCCTAAAGCGACTTTTTACACATTTCGTTACTTATATCGACAGATTATCGTTAGTTTACGTTTGTTCAGTAGGTGAAATCGTTAGGATCCGATTTCAACATTTTTTTTTTAAAAAACAAAATGGGGCGGCCAACTTCACGGTAACCTCCCCAAACGAGATTTTTCGTTTTTCATCATGCAAACGGGTAGGTTATCGTTAGTTCACGTAGGTTCAGCTAGAAATATCGTTAGGACCCGACTCTTGATTTTTTTATGATTTTTTAAAATGGGGAGGCTATCTTCACGCAACCCGCCCAAAATTACTTTTTGCACATTTCATTACTTATATCGACAGATTATCGTTAGTTCACGTTTGTTCAGTAGGTGAAATCGTTAGGATACGATTTCAACATTTTTTTTTTAAAAAACAAAATGGGGCGGTCAACTTCACGGTAACCTCCCCAAACGAGATTTTTCGTTTTTCATCATGCAAACGGGTAGGTTATCGTTAGTTCACGTAGGTTCAGCTAGAAATATCGTTAGGACCCGACTCTTGATTTTTTTATGATTTTTTTTCAATGGGCATTCGCCACCTTCCCACAACCCGCCTAAAGCGACTTTTTACACATTTCGTTACTTATATCGACAGATTATCGTTAGTTTACGTTTGTTCAGTAGGTGGAATCGTTAGGATCCGATTTCAACATTTTTTTAAAAAAAAAACAAAATGGGGCGGCCAACTTCACGGTAACCTCCCCAAACGAGATTTTTCGTTTTTCATCATGCAAACGGGTAGGTTATCGTTAGTTCACGTAGTTTCAGCTAGAAATATCGTTAGGACCCGACTCTTGATTTTTTTATGATTTTTTTTCAATGGGCAAGTGCTACCTTCCTTAACCCCTCCTTTTTGCAGGTTTCATTACTTGTATCGACAGATTATCGTTAGTTTACGTTTGTTGCTTGAGGAAGTACTGGCTTGACGGTTCCTCTTCATTGGATATTGTGTGTTCTCTAGTTCGTGTATATATATGTATTTTATGTAGTGTATACTTTTTGATATGTATTAATTTATCGTTATGTTATTGGTTTGCACTAGAGTGTATCTGTATTTCTATGTATGTGTATTTTAAATGGTTTAGTTAGGTAATTAGGTTAATTTCAGGTTCCGGATCCTTTTACTTTTATTTGTATGTCTACTCTTTTTTTTTTCTGATGTCCTGGCAATCGCCCGAAGGCTAACTGGTAGAGATCCCTTTACGGGATAAGTTCGCCTTTGTACATTTGCTTTTGTTCTGTTATCTGTATTTTTTTGTTTTATGTGTAATAAAGAGATATACATACATACATACATATTCATAAACAAAAGAACAAGTACTGCAATAGTCAAATTAGATGAATTAAAACAATACAGGATAGAAAAAAAATTAAAATAATCGATTTATTGATTATTTTTGTTTTTATTTTTATGAAACATTCATAGTATGAAATTCAACATACAATGACAATGCAAAGAAAACACAAAGCATTAAAAAATTCGTTAGGTACACCAACGTTAAGTATAGCTTAATTGGTGGAGCGTGGTACGGATTAACGAGGTTGCTGGTTCAAGTCCAGCTGCTTAACGGATTTTTCTTTGCATTGTCATTGTATGTTGAATACAGGATAGGTATAGTGATTAAATATCCGCAAAAAGTTAAATGATAATTATATTGCAATGAATTAATAATCCTTGAATTGTTATTAAGTAAATCAAATATAAGTAAATGTATCTAAATCTAAGGTTGGCCGGAAGCGCTAACACCTGTTATCCTAAAATTATAGAGTAATTATAGAGTTTAACACTTGCCTTCCATTTCACTTGCCACTCTGTGAGCTTTCTCGTCTCTTATACGTAAAATATTATCAGTAGCGGCTCTGTGAGCTGTAGACCTCGTGAGCTAATTTTTTTTTTCAAAAAAACTATATTTATCGAGCCTATTTACAACATTTTACACCGTAGAGGAGAACAACTGGACAGACACGAAAGCATTTTTGTCCAATTTGAAACGTTGACGCTTTGCTAGCTCGGTCAATAAAGAACGACCTGTTATTTTATGTTTGTGAATTAGCAGGTCATTGTTATCATGTAACTAATTGTTATTTTATGTATGTTTGTATGTATTTATCTATATAAGTATGTTTATCCGTTGTCTAGTACCCATAGTACAGGCTTGGCCTAGTTTGGGACTAGGTCAATTGGTGTCAAATTATCCCGTGATATTTATTATTATTATTTTGTGGACATGAATTAGCAGGTCGGTAGTCGTACATTATCCAGGTGGTATATTCAGGTATATTCCCTTGAAGTTTGACATGTCAGCCTAATGACAGCAGTGAAGGCCGCATTTTGTCAGCGCTAAAGAGGTGCGTGGCCTGTCTTTAATGTTTAAAGTCGATGTTTATAATGAAATATTCGCACATAAAGTTTTGAACAAAGCTTATTTTACTTAAATTTTATTTGTATTGCCCAGAAAATTAATTAAAACTAAATAGCTAACTTGCATATGACTAAGATGAAAAGGACGGGCTTTTTGGTGAATGAAAACTTAGTGAGGAAACCTGCGACCAGCACTGGCCCCGCGTGGGAATTATAGTCGTCCTACAAAAACACCGCACCGAACTGACAACAGTAGAAATCTAAAGTTTGTTAATGGCAACACTGATTTATAGTCAAACAACACGTTTTGAACTTTTGATTAATAAAATTTATTTACATAATAAAAGCAATTTATAATGACATAAAATCTAAAGCTAAAACCAAATAAACTAAAACTTAAAACTAAATTATATCTAAATAAGGCCCCCGTGGCATGGTGCTCAAAAGGCTGGCAGCGCTGCCTCGCTGAATAGCGATGCTGATTCTTTGAGAGAGAAAACTGCCATCCCTTTGGTCACAAAGTTGCATAGACTAAGCGCTTGTGCAACTCTTAAATAAATTAACTTTTGATCAGATTACAGTAGTTTATGCAACTGCTACATAATGGGAGTCCTTAAAACACGAGTGTGTTTTTATGAAACGAGGCGAAGCTGAGTTTCATAATAGGATCACACGAGTGTTTTAAGGCCTAATTATGTGGAGTTGCATACATTACTTTATCTACACACGTATTATAAGTACTTTAAGATGGGTTCAGAAGCCGAAGGCATATATCATACCCATATCTGTCACGAATTTGACTGTTTTTTTTTTATATAGACAAACATACCGAGCTGACGTTTCGTAGACTGTTTTTTTTTATTGTAAATGATCACATTATTATTTATACATGTCGGATTGCATTCGACTTATATACGTGAGTGATCCGTTTTATTTCACTATGATTGTAAGTTTCGTTGGTTTTCAAATTTGAAACATCGAATTCGAAATCGAAAAGTCACGACATCGAATTCGATGTCGTAATGACCATTACTTTACTGCTGGGGTGGTGGTTGGCGGGGGCTGGCGGCGAAGTCGTCGTCGTGCTGCAATGCTGGTCATTTTCTACGGTTTCTGAACCCATTATAGAGGACTTAAGATATGTGTGTAGATAAAACCTATTAAACACTGGCAAAATTGTCCTCCAATGGACAGAGCCATATAAAAAAAAAACAGCAACTTTCGATTGCTACTATCATTATTATTTTTAATTAAAGAAATGTCTGAGTGACATGAAAAAAGTATTACCACAGCGTGATTTTTCTGGGCTGCCAATTAATATCTTATGCAGAGTTATCGTGGGACGATCATATAGCCCAAGCTCTCTCATTCTCAGTCATGTGCAGAGCAGTGGGACGTAAAACAAGGCTGGTGATGATGATGTGTCAATGGAAGCAGAGCACTGCCTACCTTTTCCCCATGCTTGTTGCATTTTTAACCGACTTTAAAAAAGGATAATAAAATGCGTTAATTTTTCGACTCCTGTACTATTTTCTGTCTTTTACATGGTCCCGAACGCTAATATAAGAATATAGAAAAGTGTATACTCTATTCCTCATAAAAGCACATGTTTACATTTTGAAGAAGGATTTTGGTAAGTACTTATACAATACAAAAAATGGATACAGGTAGATTAACAAGAGCTGGCACGAATGGGAAGAACGAAACTAATGTCACTTAGACATTTTTGTAGGAAAATGACTATGAAGCCTGTCATTTACATGTGTGTGCAGCGTATCCAAATAGGTGACACATATACAGTTTCATTCACTCATTCAATCCGTTCGTGCCAGCTCCTGTGAGTCGACCTTGTACCCCGGTTTCGTTAGAAAAAGTAAATATATTTGTTCAATTCGGCCGATTTTTAGGGTTCCGTAGCCAAAATGACAAAACGGAACTTTACGTGCTCACTACACTAATACACAGAAAACGTGGATAACCCAGAGGATTGAAACCGAAGCCTTCACATTCCGTGACACGTGCTTATACCCAAACACTTGGCGATTTACGTGAAAATAGGTTTTAATCGGATCCTAACGATTTCACTTACTGAACAAACGTGAACTAACGATAATCTGTCGATATAAGTAACGAAATGTGTAAAAAGTCGCTTTAGGCGGGTTGTGGGAAGGTGGCGAATGCCCATTGAAAAAAAATCATAAAAAAATCAAGAGTCGGGTCCTAACGATATTTCTAGCTGAACCTACGTGAACTAACGATAACCTACCCGTTTGCATGATGAAAAACGAAAAATCTCGTTTGGGGAGGTTACCGTGAAGTTGGCCGCCCCATTTTGTTTTTTAAAAAAAAAAATGTTGAAATCGGATCCTAACGATTCCACCTACTGAACAAACGTAAACTAACGATAATCTGTCGATATAAGTAACGAAATGTGTAAAAAGTCGCTTTAGGCGGGTTGTGGGAAGGTGGCGAATGCCCATTGAAAAAAAATCATAAAAAAATCAAGAGTCGGGTCCTAACGATATTTCTAGCTGAACCTACGTGAACTAACGATAACCTACCCGTTTGCATGATGAAAAACGAAAAATCTCGTTTGGGGAGGTTACCGTGAAGTTGACCGCCCCATTTTGTTTTTTAAAAAAAAAATGTTGAAATCGGATCCTAACGATTTCACCTACTGAACAAACGTGAACTAACGATAATCTGTCGATATAAGTAATGAAATGTGCAAAAAGTAATTTTGGGCGGGTTGCGTGAAGATAGCCTCCCCATTTTAAAAAATCATAAAAAAATCAAGAGTCGGGTCCTAACGATATTTCTAGCTGAACCTACGTGAACTAACGATAACCTACCCGTTTGCATGATGAAAAACGAAAAATCTCGTTTGGGGAGGTTACCGTGAAGTTGACCGCCCCATTTTGTTTTTTTAAAAAAAAAATGTTGAAATCGGATCCTAACGATTTCACCTACTGAACAAACGTAAACTAACGATAATCTGTCGATACAAGTAATGAAACCTGCAAAAAGGAGGGGTTAAGGAAGGTAGCACTTGCCCATTGAAAAAAAATCATAAAAAAATCAAGAGTCGGGTCCTAACGATATTTCTAGCTGAACCTACGTGAACTAACGATAACCTACCCGTTTGCATGATGAAAAACGAAAAATCTCGTTTGGGGAGGTTACCGTGAAGTTGGCCGCCCCATTTTGTTTTTTAAAAAAAAAAATGTTGAAATCGGATCCTAACGATTTCACCTACTGAACAAACGTAAACTAACGATAATCTGTCGATATAAGTAACGAAATGTGTAAAAAGTCGCTTTAGGCGGGTTGTGGGAAGGTGGCGAATGCCCATTGAAAAAAAATCATAAAAAAATCAAGAGTCGGGTCCTAACGATATTTCTAGCTGAACCTACGTGAACTAACGATAACCTACCCGTTTGCATGATGAAAAACGAAAAATCTCGTTTGGGGAGGTTACCGTGAAGTTGGCCGCCCCATTTTGTTTTTAAAAAAAAAAAATGTTGAAATCGGATCCTAACGATTCCACCTACTGAACAAACGTAAACTAACGATAATCTGTCGATATAAGTAACGAAATGTGTAAAAAGTCGCTTTAGGCGGGTTGTGGGAAGGTGGCGAATGCCCGTTGAAAAAAAATCATAAAAAAATCAAGAGTCGGGTCCTAACGATATTTCTAGCTGAACCTACGTGAACTAACGATAACCTACCCGTTTGCATGATGAAAAACGAAAAATCTCGTTTGGGGAGGTTACCGTGAAGTTGGCCGCCCCATTTTGTTTTTTAAAAAAAAAAATGTTGAAATCGGATCCTAACGATTTCACCTACTGAACAAACGTAAACTAACGATAATCTGTCGATATAAGTAACGAAATGTGTAAAAACTCACTTTGGGCGGGTTGTGGGAAGGTAGCGAATGCCCATTGGCCGCCCCGTTTTGTTTTTAAAAAAAAAATGTTGGAATCGGATCCTAACGATTTCACCTACTGAACAAACGTGAACTAACGATAATCTGTCGATATTAGTAATGAAATGTGCAAAAAGTAATTTTGGGCGGGTTGCGTGAAGATAGCCTCCCCATTTTAAAAAATCATAAAAAAATCAAGAGTCGGGTCCTTACGATATTTCTAGCTGAACCTACGTGAACTAACGATAACCTACCCGTTTGCATGATGAAAAACGAAAAATCTCGTTTGGGGAGGTTACCGTGAAGTTGGCCGCCCCATTTTGTTTTTAAAAAAAAAAATGTTGAAATCGGATCCTAACGATTTCACCTACTGAACAAACGTAAACTAACGATAATCTGTCGATATAAGTAACGAAATGTGTAAAAAGTCGCTTTAGGCGGGTTGTGGGAAGGTGGCGAATGCCCATTGAAAAAAAATCATAAAAAAATCAAGAGTCGGGTCCTAACGATATTTCTAGCTGAACCTACGTGAACTAACGATAACCTACCCGTTTGCATGATGAAAAACGAAAAATCTCGTTTGGGGAGGTTACCGTGTAGTTGGCCGCCCCATTTTGTTTTTAAAAAAAAAAATGTTGAAATCGGATCCTAACGATTTCACCTACTGAACAAACGTAAACTAACGATAATCTGTCGATACAAGTAATGAAACCTGCAAAAAGGAGGGGTTAAGGAAGGTAGCACTTGCCCATTGAAAAAAAATCATAAAAAAATCAAGAGTCGGGTCCTAACGATATTTCTAGCTGAACCTACGTGAACTAACGATAACCTACCCGTTTGCATGATGAAAAACGAAAAATCTCGTTTGGGGAGGTTACCGTGAAGTTGGCCGCCCCATTTTGTTTTTTAAAAAAAAAAATGTTGAAATCGGATCCTAATGATTCCACCTACTGAACAAACGTAAACTAACGATAATCTGTCGATATAAGTAACGAAATGTGTAAAAAGTCGCTTTAGGCGGGTTGTGGGAAGGTGGCGAATGCCCATTGAAAAAAAATCATAAAAAAATCAAGAGTCGGGTCCTAACGATATTTCTAGCTGAACCTACGTGAACTAACGATAACCTACCCGTTTGCATGATGAAAAACGAAAAATCTCGTTTGGGGAGGTTACCGTGTAGTTGGCCGCCCCATTTTGTTTTTAAAAAAAAAAATGTTGAAATCGGATCCTAACGATTTCACCTACTGAACAAACGTAAATTAACGATAATCTGTCGATACAAGTAATGAAACCTGCAAAAAGGAGGGGTTAAGGAAGGTAGCACTTGCCCATTGAAAAAAAATCATAAAAAAATCAAGAGTCGGGTCCTAACGATATTTCTAGCTGAACCTACGTGAACTAACGATAACCTACCCGTTTGCATGATGAAAAACGAAAAATCTCGTTTGGGGAGGTTACCGTGAAGTTGGCCGCCCCATTTTGTTTTTTTTTTTTTTAAATGTTGAAATCGGATCCTAACGATTCCACCTACTGAACAAACGTAAACTAACGATAATCTGTCGATATAAGTAACGAAATGTGTAAAAAGTCGCTTTAGGCGGGTTGTGGGAAGGTGGCGAATGCCCATTGAAAAAAAATCATAAAAAAATCAAGAGTCGGGTCCTAACGATATTTCTAGCTGAACCTACGTGAACTAACGATAACCTACCCGTTTGCATGATGAAAAACGAAAAATCTCGTTTGGGGAGGTTACCGTGAAGTTGGCCGCCCCATTTTGTTTTTTAAAAAAAAAAATGTTGAAATCGGATCCTAACGATTCCACCTACTGAACAAACGTAAACTAACGATAATCTGTCGATATAAGTAACGAAATGTGTAAAAAGTCGCTTTAGGCGGGTTGTGGGAAGGTGGCGAATGCCCATTGAAAAAAAATCATAAAAAAATCAAGAGTCGGGTCCTAACGATATTTCTAGCTGAACCTACGTGAACTAACGATAACCTACCCGTTTGCATGATGAAAAACGAAAAATCTCGTTTGGGGAGGTTACCGTGAAGTTGGCCGCCCCATTTTGTTTTTTAAAAAAAAAAATGTTGAAATCGGATCCTAACGATTTCACCTACTGAACAAACGTAAACTAACGATAATCTGTCGATACAAGTAATGAAACCTGCAAAAAGGAGGGGTTAAGGAAGGTAGCACTTGCCCATTGAAAAAAAATCATAAAAAAATCAAGAGTCGGGTCCTAACGATATTTCTAGCTGAACCTACGTGAACTAACGATAACCTACCCGTTTGCATGATGAAAAACGAAAAATCTCGTTTGGGGAGGTTACCGTGTAGTTGGCCGCCCCATTTTGTTTTTAAAAAAAAAAATGTTGAAATCGGATCCTAACGATTTCACCTACTGAACAAACGTAAATTAACGATAATCTGTCGATACAAGTAATGAAACCTGCAAAAAGGAGGGGTTAAGGAAGGTAGCACTTGCCCATTGAAAAAAAATCATAAAAAAATCAAGAGTCGGGTCCTAACGATATTTCTAGCTGAACCTACGTGAACTAACGATAACCTACCCGTTTGCATGATGAAAAACGAAAAATCTCGTTTGGGGAGGTTACCGTGAAGTTGGCCGCCCCATTTTGTTTTTAAAAAAAAAAAATGTTGAAATCGGATCCTAACGATTCCACCTACTGAACAAACGTAAACTAACGATAATCTGTCGATATAAGTAACGAAATGTGTAAAAAGTCGCTTTAGGCGGGTTGTGGGAAGGTGGCGAATGCCCATTGAAAAAAAATCATAAAAAAATCAAGAGTCGGGTCCTAACGATATTTCTAGCTGAACCTACGTGAACTAACGATAACCTACCCGTTTGCATGATGAAAAACGAAAAATCTCGTTTGGGGAGGTTACCGTGAAGTTGGCCGCCCCATTTTGTTTTTAAAAAAAAAAATGTTGAAATCGGATCCTAACGATTTCACCTCCTGAACAAACGTAAACTAACGATAATCTGTCGATACAAGTAATGAAACCTGCAAAAAGGAGGGGTTAAGGAAGGTAGCACTTGCCCATTGAAAAAAAATCATAAAAAAATCAAGAGTCGGGTCCTAACGATATTTCTAGCTGAACCTACGTGAACTAACGATAACCTACCCGTTTGCATGATGAAAAACGAAAAATCTCGTTTGGGGAGGTTACCGTGAAGTTGGCCGCCCCATTTTGTTTTTTTAAAAAAAAAATGTTGAAATCGGATCCTAACGATTCCACCTACTGAACAAACGTAAACTAACGATAATCTGTCGATATAAGTAACGAAATGTGTAAAAAGTCGCTTTAGGCGGGTTGTGGGAAGGTGGCGAATGCCCATTGAAAAAAAATCATAAAAAAATCAAGAGTCGGGTCCTAACGATATTTCTAGCTGAACCTACGTGAACTAACGATAACCTACCCGTTTGCATGATGAAAAACGAAAAATCTCGTTTGGGGAGGTTACCGTGAAGTTGACCGCCCCATTTTGTTTTTAAAAAAAAAAAAATGTTGAAATCGGATCCTAACGATTTCACCTACTGAACAAACGTAAACTAACGATAATCTGTCGATACAAGTAATGAAACCTGCAAAAAGGAGGGGTTAAGGAAGGTAGCACTTGCCCATTGAAAAAAAATCATAAAAAAATCAAGAGTCGGGTCCTAACGATATTTCTAGCTGAACTTACGTGAACTAACGATAACCTACCCGTTTGCATGATGAAAAACGAAAAATCTCGTTTGGGGAGGTTACCGTGAAGTTGGCCGCCCCATTTTGTTTTAAAAAAAAAAAAATGTTGAAATCGGATCCTAACGATTCCACCTACTGAACAAACGTAAACTAACGATAATCTGTCGATATAAGTAACGAAATGTGTAAAAAGTCGCTTTAGGCGGGTTGTGGGAAGGTGGCGAATGCCCATTGAAAAAAAATCATAAAAAAATCAAGAGTCGGGTCCTAACGATATTTCTAGCTGAACCTACGTGAACTAACGATAACCTACCCGTTTGCATGATGAAAAACGAAAAATCTCGTTTGGGGAGGTTACCGTGAAGTTGGCCGCCCCATTTTGTTTTTTTTTTTTTAAATGTTGAAATCGGATCCTAACGATTCCACCTACTGAACAAACGTAAACTAACGATAATCTGTCGATACAAGTAATGAAACCTGCAAAAAGGAGGGGTTAAGGAAGGTAGCACTTGCCCATTGAAAAAAAATCATAAAAAAATCAAGAGTCGGGTCCTAACGATATTTCTAGCTGAACCTACGTGAACTAACGATAACCTACCCGTTTGCATGATGAAAAACGAAAAATCTCGTTTGGGGAGGTTACCGTGAAGTTGGCCGCCCCATTTTGTTTTAAAAAAAAAAAATGTTGATATCGGATCCTAACGATTCCACCTACTGAACAAACGTAAACTAACGATAATCTGTCGATGTAAGTAACGAAATGTGTAAAAAGTCGCTTTAGGCGGGTTGTGGGAAGGTGGCGAATGCCCATTGAAAAAAAATCATAAAAAAATCAAGAGTCGGGTCCTAACGATATTTCTAGCTGAACCTACGTGAACTAACGATAACCTACCCGTTTGCATGATGAAAAACGAAAAATTTCGTTTGGGGAGGTTACCGTGAAGTTGTCCGCCCCATTTTGTTTTTAAAAAAAAAAAATGTTGAAATCGGATCCTAACGATTTCACCTACTGAACAAACGTAAACTAACGATAATCTGTCGATACAAGTAATGAAACCTGCAAAAAGGAGGGGTTAAGGAAGGTAGCACTTGCCCATTGAAAAAAAATCATAAAAAAATCAAGAGTCGGGTCCTAACGATATTTCTAGCTGAACCTACGTGAACTAACGATAACCTACCCGTTTGCATGATGAAAAACGAAAAATCTCGTTTGGGGAGGTTACCGTGAAGTTGGCCGCCCCATTTTGTTTTTTAAAAAAAAAAATGTTGAAATCGGATCCTAACGATTCCACCTACTGAACAAACGTAAACTAACGATAATCTGTCGATATAAGTAACGAAATGTGTAAAAAGTCGCTTTAAGCGGGTTGTGGGAAGGTGGCGAATGCCCATTGAAAAAAAATCATAAAAAAATCAAGAGTCGGGTCCTAACGATATTTCTAGCTGAACCTACGTGAACTAACGATAACCTACCCGTTTGCATGATGAAAAACGAAAAATCTCGTTTGGGGAGGTTACCGTGAAGTTGGCCGCCCCATTTTGTTTTTTAAAAAAAAAATGTTGATATCGGATCCTAACGATTCCACCTACTGAACAAACGTAAACTAACGATAATCTGTCGATATAAGTAACGAAATGTGTAAAAAGTCGCTTTAGGCGGGTTGTGGGAAGGTGGCGAATGCCCATTGAAAAAAAATCATAAAAAAATCAAGAGTCGGGTCCTAACGATATTTCTAGCTGAACCTACGTGAACTAACGATAACCTACCCGTTTGCATGATGAAAAACGAAAAATCTCGTTTGGGGAGGTTACCGTGAAGTTGGCCGCCCCATTTTGTTTTTTAAAAAAAAAAATGTTGAAATCGGATCCTAACGATTCCACCTACTGAACAAACGTAAACTAACGATAATCTGTCGATATAAGTAACGAAATGTGTAAAAAGTCGCTTTAAGCGGGTTGTGGGAAGGTGGCGAATGCCCATTGAAAAAAAATCATAAAAAAATCAAGAGTCGGGTCCTAACGATATTTCTAGCTGAACCTACGTGAACTAACGATAACCTACCCGTTTGCATGATGAAAAACGAAAAATCTCGTTTGGGGAGGTTACCGTGAAGTTGGCCGCCCCATTTTGTTTTTTAAAAAAAAAATGTTGATATCGGATCCTAACGATTCCACCTACTGAACAAACGTAAACTAACGATAATCTGTCGATATAAGTAACGAAATGTGTAAAAAGTCGCTTTAGGCGGGTTGTGGGAAGGTGGCGAATGCCCATTGAAAAAAAATCATAAAAAAATCAAGAGTCGGGTCCTAACGATATTTCTAGCTGAACCTACGTGAACTAACGATAACCTACCCGTTTGCATGATGAAAAACGAAAAATCTCGTTTGGGGAGGTTACCGTGAAGTTGGCCGCCCCATTTTGTTTTTTTAAAAAAAAAATGTTGAAATCGGATCCTAACGATTCCACCTACTGAACAAACGTAAACTAACGATAATCTGTCGATATAAGTAACGAAATGTGTAAAAAGTCGCTTTAGGCGGGTTGTGGGAAGGTGGCGAATGCCCATTGAAAAAAAATCATAAAAAAATCAAGAGTCGGGTCCTAACGATATTTCTAGCTGAACCTACGTGAACTAACGATAACCTACCCGTTTGCATGATGAAAAACGAAAAATCTCGTTTGGGGAGGTTACCGTGAAGTTGACCGCCCCATTTTGTTTTTAAAAAAAAAAATGTTGAAATCGTATCCTAACGATTTCACCTACTGAACAAACGTGAACTAACGATAATCTGTCGATATAAGTAATGAAATGTGCAAAAAGTAATTTTGGGCGGGTTGCGTGAAGATAGCCTCCCCATTTTAAAAAATCATAAAAAAATCAAGAGTCGGGTCCTAACGATATTTCTAGCTGAACCTACGTGAACTAACGATAACCTACCCGTTTGCATGATGAAAAACGAAAAATCTCGTTTGGGGAGGTTACCGTGAAGTTGGCCGCCCCATTTTGTTTTTTAAAAAAAAAATGTTGAAATCGGATCCTAACGATTTCACCTACTGAACAAACGTAAACTAACGATAATCTGTCGATATAAGTAACGAAATGTGTAAAAAGTCGCTTTAGGCGGGTTGTGGGAAGGTGGCGAATGCCCATTGAAAAAAAATCATAAAAAAATCAAGAGTCGGGTCCTAACGATATTTCTAGCTGAACCTACGTGAACTAACGATAACCTACCCGTTTGCATGATGAAAAACGAAAAATCTCGTTTGGGGAGGTTACCGTGAAGTTGGCCGCCCCATTTTGTTTTTTAAAAAAAAAAATGTTGAAATCGGATCCTAACGATTCCACCTACTGAACAAACGTAAACTAACGATAATCTGTCGATATAAGTAACGAAATGTGTAAAAAGTCGCTTTAGGCGGGTTGTGGGAAGGTGGCGAATGCCCATTGAAAAAAAATCATAAAAAAATCAAGAGTCGGGTCCTAACGATATTTCTAGCTGAACCTACGTGAACTAACGATAACCTACCCGTTTGCATGATGAAAAACGAAAAATCTCGTTTGGGGAGGTTACCGTGAAGTTGGCCGCCCCATTTTGTTTTTAAAAAAAAAAAATTTTGAAATCGGATCCTAACGATTTCACCTACTGAACAAACGTAAACTAACGATAATCTGTCGATACAAGTAATGAAACCTGCAAAAAGGAGGGGTTAAGGAAGGTAGCACTTGCCCATTGAAAAAAAATCATAAAAAAATCAAGAGTCGGGTCCTAACGATATTTCTAGCTGAACCTACGTGAACTAACGATAACCTACCCGTTTGCATGATGAAAAACGAAAAATCTCGTTTGGGGAGGTTACCGTGAAGTTGGCCGCCCCATTTTGTTTTTTAAAAAAAAAAATGTTGAAATCGGATCCTAACGATTTCACCTACTGAACAAACGTAAACTAACGATAATCTGTCGATATAAGTAACGAAATGTGTAAAAACTCACTTTGGGCGGGTTGTGGGAAGGTAGCGAATGCCCATTGGCCGCCCCGTTTTGTTTTTAAAAAAAAAATGTTGGAATCGGATCCTAACGATTTCACCTACTGAACAAACGTGAACTAACGATAATCTGTCGATATTAGTAATGAAATGTGCAAAAAGTAATTTTGGGCGGGTTGCGTGAAGATAGCCTCCCCATTTTAAAAAATCATAAAAAAATCAAGAGTTGGGTCCTAACGATATTTCTAACTGAACCTACGTGAACTAACGATAACCTACCCGTTTGCATGATGAAAAACGAAAAATCTCGTTTGGGGAGGTTACCGTGAAGTTGGCCGCCCCATTTTGTTTTAAAAAAAAAAAATGTTGGAATCGGATCCTAACGATTTCACCTACTGAACAAACGTGAACTAACGATAATCTGTCGATATAAGTAATGAAATGTGCAAAAAGTAATTTTGGGCGGGTTGCGTGAAGATAGCCTCCCCATTTTAAAAAATCATAAAAAAATCAAGAGTCGGGTCCTAACGATATTTCTAGCTGAACCTACGTGAACTAACGATAACCTACCCGTTTGCATGATGAAAAACGAAAAATCTCGTTTGGGGAGGTTACCGTGAAGTTGGCCGCCCCATTTTATAAAAAAAAAAAAAAAATGTTGGAATCGGATCCTAACGATTTAACCTACTGAACAAACGTGAACTAACGATGAACTAACGATTTAGATATGCGACATGCGGGCAATCAAAATGGGGCGGTCAACTTCACGACCAGTATGTCACATCCTGTAATCATCTCGGTTACTAGTCCATTGCTCGCGGGTACCCGGTAGTTAATGACCGGCCAAGGTATCAGGAACGGTCCACTTATCATACCACTTACGACCAGTTAGTATTCAACCAATAATAAAACAACATAACTAAACTATAAAGTACCACTTAACTAACCTATATTGCCCATGGACCTGAAATGAGCACACGGTCTGCGACACGAGTTCACAGTGCGTCGTCGATATATAAAATATTAAAGATAGGCCACGCACCTGTTCAGCGCTGACAAAATGCGGCCCTCACTCTTTAGCTGTCATTAGACTGACATAATGTCAAACATCAAGGGATACCTAAGTCACCTAATCACCTTAAATTGCTTGTTCGCGCGCGACGAAGCGGTGGCGTATCTGTCTATTTTTGTATATCAATGCAGTGCGTGCTAATACTTAAATGTGCATCTATATCTACTTCTGGTTGAGCAGAAAACAAATTGAAGAAGCGCGCGATTCCATAGATGGGTTGTCGGTGGTTACGAATATTTCCCATCTTCTCACGTCAGAACTAAAATAGTCAAGCTGGTTAAAATGCAGTTTTGTTTCTCCTATTACTTACTTATGCTTTCTGCTACAAATATTTTAGACCTGAAATCATCATCATCAGCAGCAGTCTGAACTGAGACCAGTATGTTGCGTAGAATAAGTCCCAAGTAGAGTTAGTCATAAAGAATCGCAGTAAATAGGTAACTACCGCTTATTTAATCAACTACTTATTTCTACTTAGTATGCGTAAGGATTCCCCGTAGTCCTACGTTTTTAACTGGGAATTCCTTTAAGTATTTATCATTTAACACCACACCCTACCTTTGCTATGGTTTCGGAATTATGGATATTATAAACCACATTGTGAGTCAAGTTTATAATAAAACACCGTTTTAGCAATAATACTTGTTCGAACTTCAAACGCGATTCAAAACCAATTGTTTTTGAAAACAATGGATGGCCTCAATTATGCAACGAAATTATAATACCTATCTGTTTTAATTTCCGTTGATGTACCTAACCTACATACACGTATGTTATGTTTTCTTCTTTAAAGCGAAAAAGGCAGGCGAAGACTTTGGTTAATCGATAAACCAGACAGTTTTATTGGACTCTCTTTAAACCCTTTCTATTAGGTACGGGAATGATATTCTAGCTTACCGCTATAAAAAATTAATTACGCCCAACTGTTTTGCATAGAACAATATACCCTCACCTCACACGATAGGATTATCTCCTATCACAAAATGTATCTGTTTGAGGCTCGAACATTCGATCAGACGATCCCTAAGTCATTGGTCCCCTAATCGCATAAGCATCGTCCGGGGGTCCTTGACCTCCAGTACTATACGTACTTACATGTACGTATTGTACGTCTGTGCACCAAGTTTGGCCAACGCACGCTTAGAATGTTAAGACGGATTTAATGATTGCCAGATTTTTTTTACCGCGTCGAAAGCGTTCGGTCGAGTGGTTTGGATTTGGTAATGTAACCGTATAGGTACATTAGCGCTAGTAATTATTCATGTAACTATCTGTTAAATCGTTATACCATAATGGGTTGTAGAAGCTTTTTTGCGTAACAAAACTTTTGTGTGGTAATTATTTTTAAAACTGCAGCGAATTGACTGTTCCAGTCTTCCTCGAGTATACTGAATATATTTCAAGCAACACAAGTCTATTTTTTGACCTCTATCTACCATTCCATAGAATAAAAACCAGCCTCGGCGAACAACAGCGTTTTTTCTAAGAGACATCGGAATCGACCAATCAAAAGAGCCGACAGATCCGGTGATTCGAATACCGGATGAGGGAAGGAAGCCACAAGGGTGATTTTTGATAGATTTTTTTAATAATGTATGAGGAGGCGTAGTTGCATAAACACACGTATTCGTCATTGTATGATTGGAATAAACAAATTTAATCGTTTATTTCCTTAAATCAATTTTATTTAATTTCAAACGGAAATAGTATAAATACTTGCATCTACTTTAGTTTCAAATTAGTAACTTTAAAGCGATTATTTCGTAATTACAAAATTACGATAAGCAGCCAATAAAATGATTGACGTAAATTTGTTTTATTAACGTATTGTCGCACATTTCGATTGCCTAAATACTTATCACTGATTAGATTAGATTGTTGGGACATGTTCAAAATGCCACTGACTTACTTTAATACTATTTGGCTGCTCTATACAAACATTAGAATGCGATAAGTGCGTCATTTTGACATAATGTCAATGTTAGTCACACATATGTTATGTAACTTATGTATGATGCCATAATAAATTGTCTTCTGTATCTTTTCACCACCAGCGACTTAGGTCTTCACTTTCTTTCGAAACACCACTTTCCGGTCCAGGGTGGTCACATCTCAAGAGTTTTTCTGATCTGTGGTTGTTCCTGTTGGGCCTTATCGCGTAAAGAAATCCCAGACAAAGCCAGCATTGTAACTTGAAATAAATGTAATTAAGCTTAAAAATAGCAATGTAATGTTTTAAATTCTCCACGGCTTCATATCAGCTGGCACCCGCTCACGAAAGTGTTCACGGAGCCCTTGACACACATCAGATAAGCCAAAAGTTGGTCGGAAGTGGTGTGGTAACACCATACATGGCAAAACGTGAATAAGCGGCATGATTCTCGGTTTAAAAATGCGGCGACTGGCATTTTTGACAGGCCGATTGGGAACTTTATAATTTCTGCCCAGACGAAAATAAATTTAAAGTGAAGTTTGTATATTGTAAGGAACTGGAATTCGTTGGTGTCATTTATTTTTGACAGTAAAGTGTTTCACGTAAAAATACTGCAGTAAAAGGGCATATTTAACAGCCTTCACCGTCAATAAACCTTCCCCCATATTTTTGAATAAAAATCGTCATATCCTCGCTCCCCTCCGTTGTCACCATAAAGATAGATATTTAGTTATAGATAAGTGTTTATATAAATACCAATTTCTTAGCGCGTGCCTGGCACACCTTCCACGCTTCCCTCACTTATCATATATCAACATTACTATTATGTGACAACAAACCGAAAACATTGAAAACGCATACATACCGGCTATGAGAACCGCAATTCATACCTGGTGATCATAATAATATGGTGGCCATAACACTCATAATATGCGAAAGCAATGACCGAGTGTCGGATTAGTTCCAACTAATTAGCCAGTCATGAAATGCCCTCCTACACCATTTTACCACACCTTTACAGTTAAAAACAATCGAACATCAATTAGCCAAATTACCAAATACCATACGGTCATGTTTACAATCTCTGCCGTGTCGAATTTTCACGGAACCGCATAAACGTCCAGTGTTATGTAAACAACCAGCTGAGTCACACAGTGAGTCACACGAGTTCATAGCTTGAGGGGTGCACTTGGATCATAGAATATATGTTTTACTAGAGAGCGCCCGCTGCTCCGCCCGCGTGGAATATTATATTAACGTAAGGAATATCTATAGCAATAGACCCTCTGATGATGAGATGTCCTCTGGGTAAAAAAGTAATATTTCTAATTAGTCCATCTAAAGATTATCGAAAAAAAATATTGGACACGATTTTTTGCTTTTTATGATAAGTATCACAATAAAAATTTACATAGATAAAATACAAAAAAAACCGTAAACTGCAATGCATGATAATGAATGGATTTCTTTATTCCTGAACGACAACACTGTCATAGATAATAGATCGCTCGCTTTTGGCTCGAAATTCGAACTTGCTATTTTATTTTGCTTAACTTACACACCCAATATCATTTCTCAAGTTTTTCGCGATTCCCAAGATCAAAGAATCGAATTGCTTTAAAAATCCAGAGAAATAAAGCGTTGTTTGGGAGAAACTTGTCAAAATGGTGTTGTAGAGCGCCGTCTCGCTGTCTCGTTTCTTTTATCCCGTTCTGGTTTTTCGACATTATATATTAGATTGGTTGTGCTGGTGTAACCACAGAATATATGTGTTATTGGTTGTGCTGGTGTAACCACAGAATACATAAAATAGTACAAGTGTGTAACTGCCGTTTTCCTCCCAGAAAGATCAGTCAGGCTATTGGCTGAGGAGGAAATTGAAATAAATGCGAATAGTGTTATATTTTCCTTGTCTGTTCCTTATTCAGTTTTGTTTCTTCAAACTTGCACTTAGTAATTGTGTTCTTAGAATTAGAATCTACCCTTATAGGACTGCAAGAAATATGCCTTACGTATAAATTTTGAGTGCGAATTCGTCTATGGCTCTTTCCAGTCCCAAAATGTTTCAGGATTGGAACAGCCGTCGAACTTTTTAGTAAGTCTTGTCCTGATATTCTTTCTGTCTCTAAAGTTAAGTCAAAGTCGGTTTATATGTGAAGATGGTGAACCAAAAATACTTACATATATTCTTATTATTTTTAGTGGATCGATATTATCACTCCGCTCTAGGAAACTAACATTAAACTAAACAAAAAATCGATAAGTTACGATATCATAATATGAAAACGATATTGTTCTCGCTTAGCACCGAGCTTAATATATATTATCTCTTCGTCATATGTTATTACTTAAAATTTGATCTAGAATTATTATTATTAGGTATCAGAAATAGATGACACTTAGATGTGTTGCGGTAACTCATAGGAAGTTATCCTGGTATTGAAGACTTTAGCAGAGGTTTTTGTAAGGAACTCTGGAGGATTAGCAAGCGCCATTTCCTCCTTTGTCAACAGTTACTCTCTCTTTGTCTCCGGTGGAAGAAGAACAAGCAGTAAGTGAGAAAATTGGGCGCATACTGTCTGTTTCCATGCATCGGCTATCAATGTGAGAGCAGTATTATGAAAAAAAAGAGATTCAAGACTTTGGACCATTATTGTGCCAAGCATTACACAAGTCGTAGGACGATTTGTATGATTTCGTTGCATGTTTATAATCTATTCCGAATTGTCGTGTCGAGTTATAGAAATATCATGTTTAAAGATTACACACGAGATATGAATTTGAAATGTACTTTCTTATCTTTGTAACTACATACTAATTTCTTGTAACAGTTTAGTAAACGACTTCTTTGGAACAATTATGTCAATATTTGACAAGTTAATTATAACTTCCCAATAGGTACTTTTGAATGTATTGTGTCACAGGGCACTTTAATTTAGGTTAAAGTTCGTAGGTTACCTTTAAATAATTTTAATGGCCTAGGTTATCGCCTGTGCTACTTAATTATGATACTCGTGGTCCTGTGGGAATTCATAATGTTTGTTATAAAAGCTTTTTTCATTATTGGTGAGTAAATACGTTATAAACTCATCGAATCTTGAATGTGGTTCTTTTTAGTGATTTGTAAATAAAAGGACAAGCAATATATAGCTCTAACTAATACATACATACCTATATGTAGAAGAAGTTCTCTTGATTAGATTAGATTGACTAACGTCCGCAAAAGGATATATGTTTTATATGGATATACGTTGTTAGCGAAATATCTCGAAAGACATAAGAGCGATCAAGTTTATTTCATCTTTATCTAAAAATACTACATCTCTTATGTAATCCGCTCGATATCTCGCAAGTTTTAAAATAAAGAAACCTAACATCTGGACTTGATTTTTGAGACTTGTTCAGGAAAGTGTAAATAAAAAATATATGAAAATAAAGAGATAGACTCATCTGCTTTTCCATGGCGGAAGTAAATACTTCTATATGTATTCTGTTTAACAATATTCATACGGTAAATTCTTGTTTTTGTTCGAGTCTTCATCTTTTTGTAGCGCGCCGCATTCACACGCACAAAAACGGCCCGTCAGAGCGTTTCGTAAAAATGTTTACTCGCATATTTAACTGTGCCATGATAACGTAGATGCTGTTTACTCTACTTTTCACCCATTGTTTAAGAAACTGGTCAGAGAAGAAAGGTCCTGACGACGCTTCCACGTGGCTAAATGCCGTGGCGGAAATTTATTCATCAAGTGGCAATGACCTAACCAACTTAGAAAACTTTGACAACCCCCGAAATTTTCCATTTAAAAGTGAACGATCTCAAAAATTGGTGAATCGCTTTTGATGAAGTTTGGCGATTCAACAAGCCGCGCCCAAAACAGTCCATCCGCTTACCTTTAGGGTCTTGATTATCCAAAGGTCTATGTCTATAAGTACGGTGTATGTAAGTCATCGCCTGACCTTGCCTCCACTTTCGGCTGCCAAGCAGACCATGCCCTCATTAACATTTTCTTGTAATTATCAGGTACGTGAATGGGTGACTCACGTGTTGAAATGTTGAACAAGATAAAATTTATAGTGTAAGTTGGGACCGTGTGAAAAGATCGCTCAATGGAAATATTAGACAAAGAAAAAGTTCTTCACGGTTCTTTATTAAACTGAATAACTGTTAAGTTCATAATATCTAGCAAAGAGCGCTTATAAAGTTATCAATAAAAGCTATCCAATCCGCACTATTATGTCTTTTTTAGACGTATGTGCAACTCATCAACCGCCATAATCATTCACCTACACTCTCGCAACAGTGCTTGTAGCATAACACTGAATGAACGTACTTCTGAATCAATTTGAAACTGAGTAGACAATAAAATTAGTATAATATCTCCACTTTAATTGACTTTGATTAACATCGTCACGTCTTATCATCGCACAGAATCGAGAATTCCATGTTAATCTTCCAAGTACGTACTATAAAAATGACTTCATTTATTTCCAAAGACGTACGTCATTATCACATTATGACCAACTATGTTATTCGACGTAGCGTAAACACAATTGTTTGGGCTCCGAGAGTCCACTGTCCCTGTTATTATCAATATGTAATTATCCAAGTTCAACTCGAATCGTATTTTACTTACGATCGCTTTTGTTGTGTCAAGTTACTTGAATGTACTTATTGCGTGGAGAGAGCGAATTAAGAAATATTGGGCAAATGTTTGTCATTACATCTCTGTCCTTTGGGTAAAAAACGAAAGAGAGGAGTCACAAATATTACTCGAATACTGCTAAGCGAAGTGCCAGATTTAACTAAGTTTTTCTGCGATGCTGTATTCTACTCTATTAATTAACTTTATTACCGCTTCATCTTCTGATGTACTTGTGCGGATGTTTTGCTTTGCATATCTAAATATATTATGAGTATTATGACTTTATGACTCACTAGTATCGCGACTTATGAACCGCATAATAAAGTCATCGTTGGTAACTTTACGAGAATCGATATAAAATTGTTATCAGGCTCGTGATAAATGTAGTCTACTTAGAACATAACTGACTATTTTCCTTTTCCTAAATTTTCCGTAAAATTTTACGTTGCATTAGTCATTTAGGAAATCATTTTTCTAGCTGCCCCTTATTTTTTTGTGAAGTGTATTTCTTAATTTGCAGAGTTAATAGCAGTGGCGTAACATAGAGGGGGCAGGGGGGCACACCGCCCTGGGCGGCAACTCTTATAGACTTTTAGAGTACCTACTCTTACTCTTAGAGTAGCGGCCTACTCTTATAAAATGGAAGGAAAACTGCATTAAACGTAATCCTGTCATCCTACTTGCCGCCCCCGCCCGGGGCGGTGTGCCCCCCTGCCCTCCCTATGCTACGCCACTGCTATTAACTTTGTGGGGATGAATTTGGTCTTCGCCCCATCACCAAACAGACATAGGCCGACACTGGTTAATAGCCATCAAATTTATCGCCTTTAAACTCAGTCTTGTCTTTCTACAATTCGACTTCACCGTAGTCTAATTCTCAAATTCAGCTCAGTATTCTGTTCATTTAGTTACGCAAAGATGATATATCTTCGTCACAATATTTTTTATCCATTACCATAAATTGAGTCGCCAAGACACGTAAAAGGAAAGCCAAGGTCGTCATTCTTTACTTGACTCGTATCATCATTTTATTGTACAATTTACATACAACTTTAGCCTTCAAACTTTTGCTAAAGACTCTTATTGTACAAGATATAAGGTTACAAATATTTATGGGTAAGTTGTACAATACCTTTTTGCGTGGTCGGATGAGCGCGACCAAATGTAAAAAATAATTTATTTTTTAAGTCACGCTGGTCAGTGTGGAGATCAAAAGTTTAATTAATTCCACTTTCGTTTAATTGCATTCTTTTAGAATATATAACTTAGAGTTAATTGCTCTGACGTGTGTTAAAGTATTAAACAGTTTTTCGGTAGATAGACACGATTATGTTATAAATTATGATGAATTAATTAATGTGTCATAATCATGACCACTGGTACTTTGCTGTTGGGTAGGTATCTAATTGTATGAGTCATACGTATAAGTGTGTTTTGTTACATACACATATTATTATGCCTTAGAAGAATTTAGTCGCGTATCCCTGCGGAACCTTCTCGCAATGAGCGAGACGGCTTAAACCATTGTTTGCGTATAAAAGTCACAATAACATTTATCTCGGAGAGGTTCCATTTGGATTCCACTTTGGACGTGACGTTGGTTCAGTTTCCTCGTATGTGCTTGTAGATATTCGTCGCCTAATCTTTGTATTTCCGATTTCTGATTCGTAGGAATCGATGTCCGCCCTGTCCTTTCTATTCCAGTTTTCTGCGCTGACGACAACCGTGACCAGGATCGAGCACGACTTTACGAATGCTGCGTAAAGTTACGGTTATCGTATCGAGATCGAGAAACCTCATACTAAATTTTAGTTCCAAATACGCTCATGGGCGAGCGCTGTTCCAAATGTCATACAAACTGGACAACGTTTACTATTCGATTTTACGTGAAGCAGGTTTCGAAAAATCGTGCTCGACTCTCTGGCCCTATACTACGAAGTGTAAAATTGGAACTCCGTCTCATGCCGTCCCGCTCACGCTAAATATTATTTAATACGAGAGTGAGCTTGTATTTTCTGTGGTGTATGGGTAAACCACATGACGCGGAATGCCCAGGATCCGGGTGCGATCCCCGGGGTTAGTCATATTTTTTTGGTAAATAGCTATGTATTTTTAATTAATATAAGCACTAATCTAGGCTTTTTTTATCGAAAACTAGTTTAATCGAGTTGGTTCTTAGCTAAGTTTCATTAAAGTCGATTCACCCGTTTTTTAAATATTGAACTTTGAAATGACAGTGTCTGGGGTTTTCAACTTTTCTAATTTGGTTAGGTTATTAAACGTAATATTTGTTTTGTTACAGTTGGATACGAGCGGCAATGGCTACATCGATTTGAAGGAGCTGAAAGACGCGTTAGACGCAGTCGGCTACAAAATACCACAATGGAAGGTAAGCGAAATATCCAGTTGTTACGGCTCCGAACCAAAATGGGAAACAGGGACCTTATGGTCCGTCTGTCTGCCCGTCTAGTGTTATCAACGACTAAAAATACCGACGTCACGATTGCGTTCGCCTTTACGTCAGAATTACTATGGGCAAATTGCGCATTGACAACAAACAATTCTCATACTATTTGACACTTCAACGCAAACGCGATCGAGACGGTATTTTGTGCTTTTTGATTATTTTTTTTATTGCGTTAAAGAATTCCATGCAATACATTATAGTTCAGAGAATTATACTAATATAATAATGCTATATTACAGGTATAGTAAATGCAATTTCTATTTGTTAAATTTTTCATAAAATAATAATAATGTCAAAGAAGATACAATTATAATTTAAAATAACTTTGGCTTAATAGAAATACAGTAATTTAAATTCGATATACCCATGTGACTTAATGAGTTTTAATATTACACGCATAAATACGTAGACGGAGCGATAATTTGGCATGAATCAGTCAAATATCCTGGTCTCAATGGTATGGTCTCAATTTTAAATAAGATTTCAGCTTATTCTCTCAGATTTTGTGACTTTCTTATTTCGACATCAAGGTGGTTATAAACCTTTATTGCTACATAACCTATGCTTTTTTTATATTGTAAAAAGTACGACTCAGGTAGAACAAGATCCAGACTGCGCCGTGAGGGGTATCTTCGGGAATTGTTTACAGTTTTACGAGGGGCGGCTGATAAGTAATCTCCTTGGTCAGAAATATATACAAAAATAATGCTGGCTGGTATGGATTTATATTCGTTTGTTATTCTATTTTCAAAATGTATTACATTCATTTGTTTATTGCATCACGTTTATTTGTCTCCTACAATTGTTTCAAACATGTCGGTAGAAAAAGTGAAAATGGATAAAATCGAGCAGCGTGCGGTGATAAAGTTTTTGACTAAAGAAGGGAATACGCCTTCGGAGATCAGACAGCGTATGTTACGTGTGTTTGGCAGTTCGTGTTCTTCCGAATTTGTTATAAAGTTTTGGTCAAAGCAGTTTAAGTTAGGTCGTGAGAGCCTGGAAGATGATCCTCGTAGCGGAAGACCAGTTTCGGCCGTCACCGATGAAAATGTAGCCAGGGTGAAAAAAGTTATATTAGAGGACCAACGAGTGAAGCAGTGGGAGATAGCTAGAGATGTGGGCGTCAGTAAAGAGCGAGTCAATGAAATAATTCATGAGCATTTGAACATGTCCAAGGTTAGTGCACGTTGGGTCCCCAGAATGTTGACTGCATTTGACATGGAGAGGCGTGTCAAATGTTGCGAAGAGTTTTTGGACATGAGTCGAGGGAAAGAGGAAGAAATAATTTCTAGAATTGTAACATGTGATGAGACTTGGATTCGACAATAGGACCCGGAAAGTAAGCAAGAGTCGTTACAGTGGAAATTTAAGGATGAGAAGCCGCCTCGGAAATTCAAGGTCTGTCCATCGGCAGGTAAACTTATGACTACAATCTTTTGGGACACAGAAGGGATTTTGCTCATAGATTATTTAACGAAGAAAACTACAATGAATGCTGATTATTACTCAAACTTACTATATCAACTAAGAGAGACAATAAAAGAAAAACGGCGAGGTAAACTAAGCAAAAGAATTCTGATTTTGCACGATAACGCACCAGTGCATACCGCCCGCACAACGAAGCTAGCAATTAAAGACAATGGCTTTGAAACCATTGACCACCCCCCTTATAGTCCAGATTTAGCCCCCTGTGACTATTTTCTGTTTAGACTTCTCAAGAAAGACCTCAGGGGACGAAGGTTTATGACTGATGACGAAATGAAGGCTGCGGTTACTGACTTTTTTGACGACAAACCGAAAGTTTTTTTTTTAATGGTTTAAATTCAATATTTGAAAAATTTAATAAGTGCATTTTACTAGCAGGGGACTATATAGAAAAATAAAAAAAAATTAGCTACGACAGTCTTTTGTTTCATTGTTAGGTAGATTACTTTTCAGCCGCCCATAAACGCAGCGCCCGCAGCGTTTAAACACATAAAGGCAAAGTTGGTATATGTATAGGGAAATTACTGTGTAGATGTTGTTCTTTATGAATAAGTGTCTATGAGTTTCAGGAAAGTACCCCTCGATCAACCTTATACACTTTTTCTGTATAAGGAGAATTTTCTTAATCGACGTACATTTCGATTCCATAACGGACTATACTTTCAATATCAGCATAATACACGGTCCTAAGAGTGTGCTCGTCAGCAATTTTCGCCATAGTTTTCAAAGAATAACATGCACTTGCTAGTTTCTTTGCCACACTGTCCACGTGATCATGAAATCTGAGATAAGGATCCAGATCAACTCCTAAAAAACGTATTGAGTTCAATCGACTAATAGGAAGATCCAGCGTGCAATCCATAGAATTCACAGCTCGTTTAAAAATCATATAAAAACTCTTATTACAGTTTAGCCTAAGTCCACTGGCGTCAAACCATTCACAAAGGATTTTCCAAGTAACGGACGCCATTTCTGACAGCTGCTCGCAACTATTCGCCTTAAAAATTAGGCTAGTATCGTCGGCATACAAGTATGAGGTTCCGCAGGATATATTATCGGGCAAATCATTGATGAAAATTATAAACAATAGTGGTCCCAGAACAGAGCCCTGCGGAACACCTCGTCGTACAATGCATTCGTCGGATCTACTGGTCTCCACGTTTCCCAAACTATCCGTATATTTAACTTCAACTAACTGCATACGGTTACTGAGATATGATGAAAGTAGACTCAAAACAGACCCTCGGATGCCGTAGTATTCTAGCTTATTAAGCAGGATTTCGTGATCTACACAATCAAAGGCCTTACTTAAGTCACAAAAAATACCCACGCATTTTAAGTTCTCATTAAGGTTGTTCATGATTTCTGATACGAGTTCAGTTATAGTTGTGGTCGTATCCCTACTTTTGCGAAATCCATACTAAGAGATTACACTAAGATTACACTAAGGGCACTGGTTATCTCAGGAATTACCATTGCTATCGAATTAAAATGTGAAACGGTTTTAGATATGCTTAAACACAAATATTTTGCAAATAGAAGTAGGTATTTAGAGTTATAGATAAGCATCTAACTCGTCATTTTCCTCGTTATGTCCATGTAAGGACATGTTTAGTTTAATAAAGATGAGCGTTCCAAGTGACGTCATATTGACTATCAACTTCCTTTACAATATTGCGAGTACCTAGTATATTTATATTATTTGATAAACACATAAAATCGTACCAATTTCCAACTATAGTTGTTAAAGTCCGTTTATTTTAAGACTAGAAAATTTAACGGTCAAATTAGCACATGTTTTTAAGTAAAACGAAGATACTGTTTTAACATTGTGTTAAGCCAAAGCCAAAATAAGCCAAAGGCGCCTCCCGTCTATCTGCTTTATGGTATTAGCAATATCTGACGAGCATCTCCCATTCTTCAGGTCCGGTGTATGATAGAGGAATACCACGACAACGGGCCGAAGCACGGGCGCGCCGTCAACGGCAACGTCAACGGCGACTCGCGCAAGAACGGGATCACACTCACAGAGTTTGAAGAGCTCTGTGCCAACCTGAAGGCGCAACAGGTCAGTTTGGACACATGTGATATGCTTTTTGGTTGGGAGGCTTTTAAAACTGCGGTCCGAAATGTGCTAAGATGTCATTCATATTCAAGTACGTAAAACTTTTTTTTTATCTTACATTTTATTGAGGCTTTGGTACACCTGGTGTGACCATGTCAGCCTCATGGAAAACATAATCTTACTCGCAGCAGACCCCTTTGCATGCTAATGTTTATCGACGACATAAATCATTTGCCCTCTCTCACTTGCATGTTTGTTAGAAAGTGACGAATGTTTTATGCCGTCGATAAAATTTACCACCCTAGGGCCGCAACTCAGTTTGATGTATACATATGGGCTTATTAACGACTTACCATCAGGTGATCTCTTTTATGTTTATAATAAACTAGCTGTTGCCCGCGACTTCGTCCGCGTAGATTTCCTCAATATTCAAACTATCTTCTTACCAAATTTCATCTAGATTGGTGCAGCGGTTTTCCCGTGAAGAGGTAACAAACAGACATACAGAGAGACAGAGAGACAGAGTTACTTTCGCATTTATAATATTAGTTAGGATTAGTATTTAGTTGACATGTTTGAGTGTGGTGGTTAGCTGTTTTAATTTAACCCCCTGTTTTATAATCAAGTATAGAAATTAATAGTACCTAGCTATGAACCGAAACTTTTCTTACAAAACTGCTAAGTACTACACAAACTCTACTATACTTTTTTACAACTTGACAATCTTGACATAGTCATATGAAAGCAGATGATCCTTAACTAATAAGACTGGCATATGATATAAGTAACAATCGATCTGTTAGGTAACTACGTGCTACGAATCAGATGAAATTGTACAGCTTTGATCTATGCTTTTGATATAATCAAATTAACTAAATACGCGTCCAACGCCAAGCACTTGTAGAAATAATAAAATAGAATTGCTGATGATAAGTACATGAAATAGGTTGTGTCAATCTATTTGAACCCGATAAACGGAATCTTCTTAGCGATTTAACGTTAGTTAGAATTGGTCATGGGGCTTATTGAACTTGTTACGGGGCAATAAAATAATGATCGTTCATTAAGATGTGCTACGTGATTATTAAAGGAGTTATTGTTATTGATAAACGAGAAAAGTTTGAGAGACATTTGGCTAAAGTCACGGACCAACCACCCTCTAGACACCTCATCTTTTATAATTTATTTGGAAAGTCATTACGAAAAAAGCCGTGGTGAGCGGGCCGGGGGATTGTGTTGTGATTGGTTCATAGCTTGTCATCTGGTCGAAAGTGAGCCGCGATTCGAGGCTAGAGGAGATTCATAGGTGCAAATGAGCATATGCGTTTCGGAAACGTTCGCCCTGACATTTGGTGTCCAGAGGGCGGTTGGTCCGTGGCTGAAGTCCATGGACGAGTCGCCCAATATGACTCTAACATAAGTAATTGTTGGTTCCTTTTTTTGGTTAGACAAAAATCAAGTCAATACTCTAGTTTCTTATCTAGAGCAATATGAAACGCTTTGGCGTTTACGCCATCCGTTTGGACTAAGCCTAATTACTATTGTCACACGCGACTAGTGTTGTCCTGCTTGAATGAATAAACTCCGCCTCCTAAAGTATCTCCTTAAATTATATCCTCATAAAAATATCTGAGTGATAGTTTCGTTCAATCCATTCATAACAACTCTAGTGAAACGACCTGTACTTCGCATGTCATGCAGCCTTATCACACAGATCTGATCACACACATTTTTAACCCCCGACGAAAAAGAGGGGTGTTATAAGTTTGACATGTGTATCTGTGTGTCTGTGTATTTGTCTGTGGCATCCATAGCTCCCAAACGGGTTTACCGATTTCGATGCGGTTTTTTTTTCAATCGAAAGCTAGTTTAATCGAGATGGTTCTTAGGTAAGTGTCATTAAAATCGGTTCACCCGTTTTTGAAATATTGAACTTTGAAATGACAATGTCGGGGATTTTTCAACTTTTCTAAGTTGGTTAGGGTATGATCTATCAGTTTCAGATGAGACGTTCTCCACAGCTGTAATGATGATAAAAACATTTTATTTTTCAAGCGTTAACCGCTTCCTTTTAAACAGGAAATTCACTTTCGTAATGGAGTGCTCATTTTTAACAGTAATACATTCACCTCAATTTCAGTGATGAATGATGTGATGCGCATTCAAATAATCTAAATAGGCAACTCTACACAACGCGTCAAACTTAAATGGGCCTCTGAACGAGCACAAATATTCGAATCCTGCCTAACGTAACGTTATCGTATCGAAATCGAAAGACTTCGTACAAAATTTTTGTTCCAAATACGCTCACGGGCGGGCGCTGTTCCAAACGTCATACAAATTTCTCGATCACGTTTTACTACTCGATCACGTTACGCAGGATTCGAATATTCGTACTCGGGCCGCCCGTTCCCACATTCCCGTTAGCCTATGTGCGTCTCGTCTCTACAAGTGACTGATTCCAATCCAGGCACATATAAGTTTGACACGAATTGTACATTCACTGGTTCGTTCACCTCCAAAATAATAACATGACGACCAAATAGCCTAGTGGTTAGAGACCCTGACTATGAAGCTTGAGGTCCCGGGTTCAAATCCCGGTCGGGGCAATGTTTGTATGATGAATACGAATGTTTGTTCTCGGGTCTTGGATGTTTAATATGTATGTATGTATTTATCTATATAAGTATGTTTATCCGTTGTCTAGTACCCATAGTACAGGCTTTGCCTAGTTTGGGACTAGGGCAATTGGTGTCAAATTTTCCCATGATATTTTTTTTATTTATTTAGTTAGTAGTCCAAAAAGCAATTACAACTAAAAAAAACTGTGTTAACTGGCCATGAAATTAATTGAGTGTGTTTAATATACAAACAACCGTTTTACGTGTGTTTAATTTTGTTGCCAATTACATTTGCTAAGCTTTTGTGGTACTAAAATACTATGTCGTGATTATTTAACGCCTTGTTGAGTATAGTTGTTTTTTTTTTTTTTTTTTCTAGGTCTCCAGCACATTCAAACAGGCGGTCAGTAAAAAGGAAAATTTGGAACACCTCGGAGGCATGAGCGAAGCGTCCAGTGATGGTAATGAATATTATTGGTTTGTTTTATTCTGGTCTGGTGGTCTGGTTCACGAAACCATTGTCAAAAAAATAATGTTTTTTTTTTTGCCAACTGTACTGTTTGTTATCTGAACGTGTATTGTCATCCAACTTATTCAAACCAAATTTCAAGTCGATGCCATTAACCGTTGAAGAATTCCCTCCCGTGGAGACGATCCTGGCCTCACCACCAGAATTTCACTATCAGATTATTGCATTGTCACCGAACCTACATAAGTATGCAAAATTGCAGCTAAATTGAACATCGGAAAGTGGGTCTAATTTAACTTGCAAGAATTGACCAGTGCCCTAAGCACGACTTGTCGAATCCTGCGTCACGTAAAATAGAATAGTAAACTGTAACGAGTTTGTATGACGTTTGGAACAGCGCCCGCCCGTGAGTGTATTTGGAACTAAAATTTAGTATGAGATTTCTCGATCTCGATACGATAACCGTAACGTAACGCAGGATTCGACAAGTCGTGCTTAGGGCACTGAACATACTTACTTACATACAAACATTGCAAGTTAAATAAAAGTTTGTAATAAATAAATACGTTTTTGGCGAACGTTATAAATGTTTTCGTCACAATTTAAAAACTTTTTGTCACAACGGAAGTTCTAGTCACAAATTAAAAGGTTCTGTCAAAGTGAGGTATGATTAATCAAATGGTGGATGTTTTCTGGATGTTGATGATGGTGATGTGTATTCCAGGGACAACGCACTCGGTGAGGCTGGAAGAACAAATGGCTTTCTCAGGATGGATCAACAGTAACTTGGAGCATGATCCAGACCTCAAGCACCTATTGCCAATCGATCCTGAAGGCAAACAGTTGTATGAGAAACTAAAGGATGGTCTCATTCTGTGGTGAGTGCTAGCATCATCAATTGCCATCTAAGATTTATTTATTCTTAGTCATTTTTATTGAGCACCATACGAAATAGTGCAAAATCAACCAGCAGTCCCAACGGTGCTGTGGGTGATCACTGCATGTTGAGCGGTTGTTGTTGTGCTTCGTAAATGGCCTCGTGGAGAGTGCCGAAACGCGTCAGCGTTTAGCTTAGTGGTGGTGGTGATAGTTGGGTCTGTGTGGCATGTGTTGATTCGTGTAGCAGTGGAGGCGGAGGTGTTGCATGGAAACATACATTTGCCGCACAGATATAACTATTTGTCATTAGTGGTCGCGGGTGAGCAAAGTAATTGTTTTTAGTTCATAAATATGGACCTCCGCAAAGTAACGCCTGATTCAATAAATTAATTGTTTTTAGTTCATAAATATGGAAGTAACACCCGATTCAATAAATTATTTAATAATAATATTGTCAAATAATAGTAATAAGGCAGAGAATTGGCGGTCTTATCCCATTATTCATAAACGTCACTCAAGGCTCCATTAATTAAAATAGGTTTTGTCTTCTTCTTACTAACGGAAATGTCAATGTGATAAAAAAGAACAAACGAACTTTAACGGCATTTTAGTTAAAATAGGTTTATGAATAGGGCTAGTCTTCAAATTTACCTAGGTTTTGTATGTACGAACACGTATAACCCCACCCTATTGGTGAAATATACTAAATTACCTATGTCTCGTTTCAGAGATATTGATTTGACTTGACAACAAAGTCGTTTCGGGAATCAATCTGCTTAAGGTTAAGTTCAGACTCATTTATTATCTGCCGAGAAATTAAGGTTATCTTATCAATCACTCGGGGCATAACCTTACCAAATAAATAATTTATTTTCTTTTAATGTTACAGATAGGTAGTTATAGTTAAAGTGAGAAAAGCTTTCCTCTTTCAAAATGTTTATGACATTGTCATAACATAAGATTGATTTTTGCCTGGCCCGTGGGAAAGGTTTTACTACTATGTCCATGTTTCTATAAAAAAATGTTTAAGGAGACAATTCTAGTTTTAAGATCATGCAGTTCGTGCCAAACTTAAATGCGCCTGGGGTGAATTCAGTCACTTATAGGAGAAGCGAGACGCACACAGACTAACAGAGATGTATTTTTCCTATCTTACGCTTGTGCTCGCGGGTGAGCAAATTGTTTCCAGTACAGACTTCAAAACGTTTTTGTTTACATTTAATATTTAAAGCCATTCTCTTTATTTTCCAGTAAAGTGATAAACCACTCGTGCCCAGACACGATAGACGAGCGAGCCATCAACAAGAAGAACTTAACACTGTACACCAAACACGAGAACCTCACGCTCGCCCTCGTTTCCTCGCAGGCCATCGGCTGCAACATCGTCAACATAGACGCGCACGACCTGGCCAAAGGTAAGACCACACTAGGCGGCAGTACGCTAGAGTTGCGATTGCTTGGTCTTTAACGAGCCAGCCATCAACAAGAGGAACTTGACACTCTACACCAAGCACGAGAACCTCACGCTCGCCCTCGTCTCCTCGCAGGTCATCGGCTGCAACATCGTCAATATAGACGCGCACGACCTGGCTAAAGGTAAGACTGCACTAGGCGGCACAACGACGACGCGTAGTGGAGTGTTACGCCAACTAGTCATCGAATATATTAGCTTAAGTGCTGTGCTAAATCAAAATCACGCTGACGAAGTTTCTGATAGCACTTCCAACTCTCTTCCTTCGTACTCCGGTCCCCAGGCATAACATCTGCCTGGAGAGAGATCTCTCTATTGTGGTCCTTCCCACAAACTAAAACGTTTGTTCCGTTAACACTAAGGCGTCGTCCTAATCGAATGCGATTCGCGCGAACTAGCGATGGGATGAAACACAAATCATAGTGTGCCATGTCAGCTTAGATTCTGTTAAAGAGGATATTGAGAAAGTCTGTTCATAATTTCTTACAATTATAACTCCTTTCCGGTTCTCAAATTGTTCATTGAATAATTATGTTATCGTAACGACTCAATAATCCGTGATAAAGACAGTTTTAGGACAGATTGTATTCTTGCTTAACCTTTATAAATAATATGAATTCCTTTGATTTGGAAACCGTTGCATGGAATCGGGCCAAGGAGACAAGGGCTGTCGCTAGGTCGAGTGAGATCTATTTGTCATTCTCCACCAATGAGAGACAAGCTACTGGCCTATGATTGGTGACAATTTTATTGACGCTATACCTCACTCGACACTAGCAATCCTGGCGAATTTTTGACTCTCGATAGCCCTCAATGACCTCAATGTGCAAAGAGTCACAGTGTAAAGAGATTATAACAGTGGTCCCACGCCTTTGATGTTTGCGTAGACGCCGACACCATAACCGCAAGGCCACAGCAGCAGCCGTCTTCCTAGTTACTAACAAAAACGGACAGCGGCGGCGTATGCAACTGTCTAGACGGCTTCGTCGGATGACTGTATTGGTTTATAGGCTGTGAAAGAGCCATATGTCCTTATTGAAGCTTAACATGATGATGATTTGTTTGCAGGCAAACCTCACTTGGTACTGGGTCTACTATGGCAGATCATCCGCATCGGTCTGTTCAACCAAATCACCCTGGAACACTGTCCAGGCCTTACCGAGCTCCTCAATGATGAGGTAATAACGTAAAGCCAGCTTTTATAAGGTCTTCGAGCATTTTGTTTTTATTTCTATCGGAAAAGTTGTGTGAGATAATCTCTTAGGGATTCTATTGATACAGCAGCAGCTATCTACGAATAATCCTTTTTATTAATTTGTCGAGCATTTTGTAATTATCAGATCTCGACATTAGAAAATTGATGCGTCAAAATTTTAGTAAAAGCTTTCCTTCGTTAGTTAGAGACACACTTCGACTTCGTTATTGGCACAGTGTAAAGATATTATAACGGTGATCCGACGCCTTTGATGTTTGCGTAAATGCCGATACCGCAACCGCAACGACACAGCAGCAGTCGTTTTCATAGTTACTAACAAAAACGGGCAGTGGCCACGTATGCGACTTCGGTTCGCCCTCCCCGCCCCTCGCCGCGCACCCTTCGTACAATTGCCCTGTCTAGACGGCTTCGTCGGATGACTGGTATTAGTTTATAGGCTGTGCTATTGGTATAAATTGTTCCATAGTATCATTGTCCTTTACTGATATAAATCTTTTGTACATTTCCAGGAGCGCATCGAAGACCTGATGGCGCTGTCGCCGGAAGCGATCCTGCTGCGCTGGGTGAACCACCAGCTGCAGAGCGCCGGCGTCTCGCGCCGCTGCACCAACTTCCAGCAGGACGTGTCCGACTCCGAGATCTACTCGCACCTGCTCAAGCAGATCGCGCCGCCGGACGCCAACGTCACTCTCGACGCGCTCCGGGTGAGTTTACTCTCTCCCCCCAAGAGTTAAGTGATACTATGCTAGCTGACAATAAGACGTCACCAATTGCAAGATTTACTCTTTCTTATTCAACCTGATCACGCTGCAAGACGCTAATGTCGCCCTCGACGAGCTCAGGGTAAGTTTACTCTCTAACGGGACCTAAGCCCCTGTCAGGGAATTATTACCCCAGTTGGGGAAATTTTACCAAAAAACTTATTTCAAAAAACAGTTACTAGCTCTTACAGCACATAACCAAAAATGAATAATATGACGAAAACTCGCTACTTACAGGAAGTATTATTAAAATGATGTATCCCCCTCCCAGGAGCAAGACCTCCTCCGGCGCGCCGAGCTGATGCTGCAGCAGGCCGCCAGGCTGCGCTGCCGCGCCTTCGTGGCGCCCGCGGACGTGGTCGCAGGCGTCTACAAGCTCAACCTGGCGTTCGTGGCCAACCTGTTCAACCAGCACCCCGGCCTGCAGCGGCCCGGCCAGGGCGCGCCGCTGCACCAGCTCGACGAGACCCGCGAGGAGAAGAGTGAGCGCCGACTGTAGGACAGGGTGGAGGCAGCTCTGATGCTGCACTGGCCCGAAAACCCAGTTTTTGTTTGTGGTTGTGGTTCGATCCCCGGTCGGGCAGATGTTTGTGTGATGAATGCGAATGTTTGTTCTCGGGTCTGGGATGCTTAATATATATATAAGTATTTATTTACCTATGTAAGCATCTTTATCCGTTGACTAGTACCCATAGTACAGGCTTTGCCTAGTTTGGGACTAGGTCAATTGGTGTCAATTGTCCCAATACGTTTATTATTATTATTATAATTAGAGAGATAAAACAATAATAATCAGGAAGCCAAGTTATGCAGCAAAGAAGAGTCGCTGACTCAGCATGATGCTACGGCTAGCCGCAGCGCTGGTATTCCGCCAGCACCCGTGCTATGTTATTGGTAACTGGTCCCTATATTGCCACCTGAGTTTACTATTGTCGTGTTGCCAGCGTACCGCAACTGGATGAACTCGATGGGCGTGGCGCCGCACGTGAACTGGCTGTACGCCGACCTGACTGACGGGCTGGTCATCTTCCAGCTGTACGACATCATCCGGCCCGGCATCGTCAACTGGCGGAAGGTACTTACCGGCATCAGCAACCGGCCGGCGCAGAGGGATTCGTGTGAAAATTAACCCGCTTTTCCCCAGTGTTAGCTGATCGACTCTCCTAATCAGAATATACGCAGTGTGGGGTCATTTTAGTCTGTGACATATAGGTAAAGATACTCTTTACAAGGATTTTCCCGCTTTTCCCGTGTTTTAATATGTCCAGTGGTAGCTGATCCCTGCTCCTAAGCAGAATGTACGTAGTGTGGGGTCATTTTATATTGGTCTGTGACATGTAGGTACCAACATAAAAATTTAAGATTTTGATATTTTTCTGAGTGGTTGTGCTATAAAAGCTACCTTCATACCAAATTGCAAGTTTCTAGGACAACTGGAAGTACCCTTTAGGTTTTCACAGTACGGCAATTTATATGGAAACAACCTTTTTAATGACTTATCTTTTGATTGTCTTGACTTAGAGGTTAGGTTTTTTTTACTTTCTTCTGCAGACTTTAGTATTTGATATTAATATCAACCTGCTACCTCCACGCGTTCCAGACAAAAAGGGTCTTGACAAATTATAGACAGACGGACAACAAAGTGATCCTGTAAGGATTCCGTTTTTCCTTTTGAGGTGCGGATCCCTAAAAAGCTGTAAATAGTCTATAGGCCAGTGGCGTAGCGTAGGCACATATCAAGGACATATAAAATGAAGTTATTAGACCGAAAGTGCAATGCTCTCGCCGGTGATAAACCAGACAATAGAATTTCTCCTAACCCGGACCTGCTGAATCCGACACCTGACGTAAACGCATACGAATAAATAATAATGGAATTTCTATTGTTCCAACGGATATAGCCGCTTGCCGCCTGGAGCCGTTTATTCGTGATTGCGCACGGCTACTGAAACGTCCGAACTTTGCAGTTGTTATCAGAATAGTTTAACTTGTCGCAGGTTCACCGGCAGTTCTCGAAGCTGCGCAGGTTCATGGAGCGGCTGGAGAACTGCAACTACGCCGTGGAGCTGGGCCGCCAGCTCGGGTTCTCGCTCGTCGGCATCGCCGGCGCTGACATCAACGAGGGCAACGCCACGCTCACGCTCGGTAACCTGCCTCCTTTTGGGTCCAACGGAGGACCAGCGCTGGCTGCAGGGCCAGCATCACGCTGAGTCGGGACCAGTTCGTGACAATCTTTATTCTGTGTCTTTTGTCCTTGTTACCTCGTATTAATGTCACGAATAAATGTTTTCTTTCTTTCTTTCGACCGCGTTAAAAACCGTCAAAATATGGCTCTTTCCGCGACCACACTTGGGCGCCCAAGCAAAAATTGCTGAAATTTCAAGTTATTGATTTCGTATCTAGTCGCTGGATTGTTGAACCAAATTTTTCAAACTCGGATGTATGATAGTACGGTCTCTCCTCAACATTTTTGTTGTTTTTAAGTAGCCAAAATTTAGATTTGACGAGGTAATGGAAAAAAACTGTTTTGTCGTCGTAAAAGTGAAATTTGATAGTGTCTATTTTGGTTTCGGTAACTCGTGAAGATCTAAAACCCGAATGATATTCTAAAAGCTCACAACTGTAGCTAGGAACTTTACCGACGTTAGCGAGTGCAGACGCCCTTTGCTTTGCCCAGTATATCAGTTGCTAAAGTATAAGCTTTTTTTACGGTGCTTACCTGAGGCTTACAGACTCCCTGACTTTTGGGGCAGTGAGGTCTTAGAAAATCTTATTTTAGACGGGTTACGCAAGGGACGTCTCCATGGAAACGAGTGGCAATGAAAAGTTGATTGACCCATTTGTGGTCCATCTGTGCTTACCTTTTTTTTGTTCCAGCCCTCATCTGGCAGCTGATGCGGGCCTACACCCTGTCCGTTCTGACGCGCCTCGCCAACACCGGCAACCCGATCATCGAGAAGGAAATAGTGCAGTGGGTCAACAACAAGCTCGCTAGCGCCGGGAAAGCCTCCTCTATTAAGAGTTTCCAGGTAACGTAGGGGATGGCCAGGTGGGAACCATACCCTGTCCACGGAAACGAGTTAGTGTAGCATTCTCTCTTTTGCACTTTTGTATGCAAATGAAAGGGACAAATTATAAAACTGTGTATCTATACCTATACCGTGACTGACTGACTGACTTGTCAGACAACGCACAGCCTATACCACTGAACCTAGAGACCAGAAATTTGGCAAATATATACCTTGAGTATCCTAGGGGTGCACTAAGAAGGGATTTTTCGAAATTCACACGGGATAGGGAACTAGCCCATTTTGAAATGTTTCACGGGGACAAAGCCGCGGGGCATAAGTTAGTGTTTCATATAGTATTATGTCTAGCGAATCTAAATATATCGATTTTAAAACATAACAGTAGAAAATGATGTGGAAGTTAAATTACAAAATGTGTTTTTAACTTGTACTTACGTCAAACGTCACGTCAGAAACGTCAAAAACGCTCAGAGTCATGATCGTGACGTCATAGAATTTGTAAAGAACGGAAAATAACTAAAGTTCTAAACGCCATTCGCATTTCACTGCCGAATGTAATGTGACATAGATATGACACAGATAATCTATAGAAAATCATGGCCGGCAGCGTTTTCGTCTGTTCATGCGAAATCCATTTTCAAATCAAATTATACAGTATTTTATTAAACGGCAAGAAAGGCAAACGAGCAAGTTTGTCACCTGATGGTAAGTGATCACCACTGCCCATGGACACCCACAACCCCGGAGGGTTCACAGACGCGTTGCCAACCTAGAGAGCAAGGTGAAATGCCTCTTGTGCTTTGTATATTTTTTACAGTCTAAAAAAACAATAATTAACACTTTTAGCCACTTTTCAAAAAAGAGTATAACTGCATTTTTTTCGCCTCAAACGTATTATACACACGGAAGTTAATACCCTTTGCTTGTCCCTCAGGACGAGGTGCTGGCGGACGGCAAGGTGGTGATAGACCTGATCGACGCCATCAAGCCCGGAGCCATCAACTACGACCTGGTGCTGCCCGGCGGGAACCCCGAGGTGAGGATACTCATCACTTCTTTTTTTTATACGCCGATAAAAGCAAATGAACAAGTGGGCCACTTGATGGTAAGTAATCACCACTGCCCATAGACGCCCACAACCCCGGGGTTTGCAAATGCGTTGCCAACCTATAGAGCTGAGATAAAATTCCTCTTGTGCCCGTATTTACACCGGCTGTCTTACTCCCCACACCGGAACACAACAGTGCATGCTTACACTGTGGTAGTGATCCGAACGGACCTCGCACAAGGTCCTACCACCCTCACCTCTACGGCTGTGCTATGTTTCTAGGGCAGGCGAAGACCGCACAATGACAAACTATTATGTTAGCGTCGAAAGAAAACGATACGTAATATGCGTGCACTTCTGTACCGTTTCCGCAAGGTTTTCTTATTATCAAAAATGGATAAGTTTTGCATGCGTCGTAGTCCTATAGACTGGGCTGCCTTTGTTATCAACGACATTTATAGATTTTACCGTAAAAATAAATACATTTATTATCTTGATATATTTTTAATGGTTTTGATAACCCGTTGTGTCTTGCGCCTATTATAGAAATGAACTACGGACCGCGGCAGAGCATTAATTATGATATACTTGGCGGCACAAAATTTGGTTCAGTCCACAAACAAAATAAATAAATTAAGTAAATACTAAATAAATAAAAAATAAGTAAATTAGTAAGCGGGTAGTTTAGTAAATTTTTACTTGCCACTCGTTGCCATGGAGATGTCCCCTGGGCCACTCGTCTAAAATAATATTTTCTATGGCACCACTCCATCAGACGTTAGGAGTTTCGACAGTTATATGCCAATTGCTTCATCTCCTAAGCATGCAAATCCTGACTTTCGGGTGAGCGGGGTATTAGAAAATCATTTTTTTTTGTTACCCAGGGGACGTCTCCATGGACTCCATGGCAACGAGTGGCAAAGAAAAGTTGATTGACCCAAGTACACTCCAATCAAGCTACATACTGTTTTATTGAAACCCGTTCTTCCCCCAGGAGAACCTAGCGAACGCGAAATACGCCGTGTCGATGGCGCGGCGCTGCGGCGCGCGCGTGTACGCGCTGCCCGAGGACATCACCGAGCGCAAGCCCAAGATGATCATGACCGTGTTCGCCTGCCTCATGGCGCTCGACTACATCCCCGCCATGGACGCGCCCGTCACCGCGTAAGTGCTGACTTGCCGAGCGCCTAGTGTAATCGCCGACCAGGCCAAGAGATACGTCTCGATCGCGTTCGCGTAACTATTCTCATACTTAGTGAAGTAAAAACGGATCACTCACGTATATAAGTCGAGTTTAGCCCGACATGTTTCGGACTAATTCGTAGTCCTTCGAATTAGTCCGAAACATGTCAGGCTAAACTCGACTTATATACGTGAGTGATCCGTTTTTATTTCACTACGATTGAGTCTCACGGTAGTTTCATGTTAAAAGTATTCTCTTACTATTTGACACTTTAACGCAAACGCGATCGAGACGTATTTTGTACTTTTTGATTGCACTGAGGGCACGGAGCCCCGCGCCATTCACTAATAACCAGCTTCGCGTCTGACCGTACCTCGCGGTTCGTGTGAGTGTTTATTCCTGCTGGCTACCAAATATACCGATTAAGTTTTCTCTTTAAAAAAAAAATTAATGCAAGCTTTTTTTGATAATTGTACTTTTTGTTGTCTGTGCTTGTATTGTCATCCAACTTGCACATCCGTGCCGAATTTCAAGTCGATGCCGTTAACCGTTTAAGAGTTGCCTCCAGTGGAGACGATTCTGACCGCACCACCATAATTTCACTATCAGATTATTGCATTGTCACCGAACTTACATAAGTATTTATGAAAAATTTCAGCTAAATTGAACATTGGGAATTTCCATGGAATAATCCAGAAAACTAAAAAAAAATGCTACGTTGCCAGCTCAGCATGAATAAACGCTCTCAACCTATTTTGGCGTGAGCGGGACGAACGAACTTCGAATTTCAGAATTCGGAGTAGCCCTGAGGGCGGAGGGCAATGAGTGGGGGCGGTGTGACCGCAGGGATAAGTGACATTTGAAATCAAGACAGCTTGGCAAATTATTGTAACAGTTGTAATTGTCAGATATGCTTACATTTGAGTTACAAAAATATGTATACAGACTTTGTTACCTCGGCAACGAGGTTGATGTATACATGTGTTTGCAACTTTGTACGGGTAATGTTTCTTACCTTGACTGTAATGCCAGAGCTATATTTTCTAACGCGCGGACGCTCGCAACTTTCGCCATCGTCACTTTCTGCCATCATCTTTGACAGAAACAAATTGAGAATGCGATTGCGAGCATTTCAACGTTGGACATAAGGCCTGGTATTCCGGAAGTCTGGCAACGGCGATCGCTTAAACATTATAATATAATGTTATATTATAATATAATATAATTATAATATAATGTTTAAGCGAATATAAGCGGTTCAGCTTGCTTGTACGCGTCTTGCGAGAAATTAAATGCCATTGCATAGTAAAGTTACATTACGTAAATGGTAATTACCTCTGCTGTCACATCTTCCCCGTCTCTAGTTAGATTAGTTGGAGAACGCGTTCAAGACTCGTTTATTCCAAGCTTTGAGCACATTCCGCAATGGAATAAGGCTGTGGAACTGATCGAATCATGGTTTGCATTTACAGTCTCACCGATTTTAAAAAGACAAATTGCTGATTTTCGACAATTCAAAATTTTAATTTTCAGCCATGATTCGATTATCTCCATGAGATCCTGGTGCATTTAAATTGTTACGTGTATAGTGGAGTTACGTTACACAACTTAACACTTGAGTACCATGCGGTATCGTAAAAGCTACCGCAAAGTAAATTCATGTAACGATCTAAGCGCACCTTGTAATTTAGCCATGGGATCTGTCAATTCAGTGTTGATCGGTGCCCGTTGTTGTATGGGGTTTTGATAATTGTATATGTCTGGTGAAGTAGCTCGGTAAAGACTATTACGACATGTTATATACAATTGAGATATCATTAGCTCTCAGACAAACCAATTTTGTAGTAAGATGTGATGTGATAATTTGTTTATGGATAGTCTTTACCGAGTTCCATAGAGTAAGGGAATTGTGAACCGTTTTGTACGTCTTGTATACATGTAACAATAAGTGGTAGAACTAAAATCAACCACCTTGTATTTTAAACGAGCAGAAATTAATATTATTTTTAATAAATTGCTGACTCGAATTTTGACAAAGTAAAGATCTTGTCGAGTCAGTATAATGTGCAAGTTTTAGTATGAATAAGTCCAAATTAGCTTGGAATTCGATTATATTTTATTTTTGTGTCAACACAGGCCTATTTCATATTATAAACATTCCAAGCTTTTATCTAGAAAATCAACCCACCTAAAGGTACAAGCAATATATTAAAAAATCTAGACTTCATCTATAAATGGTATTTATAAACGAGACATTTTATTCTTATGTCATCTTTGAGAAAAATTTAAATTTCTAAGTCTCGTTTTTACAATTTATGTTTATGTAGAAATCGCGAAAGTTAAACTACCATATTTATGCCAATCATTTTATACTGTAAGCATGATGAGGTCTACCAGAATCATATGCGGACAGACTATGTTTATTTTTATCTACTAAAACTTCGGTGAAAAAAACAGTTACATACCTGACCGCGTATTTTTCTGGTCGAGCTACAGGTAAAGGTGTTTTGTGATGTCTCGAACCTTTATTTAAATTGGATAAGTCACTCTTGATATTAAAGAAAACTCAAGAGACTCAATATACCCAGAGCTACGACTGAACCGATTTAAACAAAGATTATATACTGCCCGCAAGGTGGGAATAATATTAACTACATATAAATATTGTGTACGTAAACACTATATGTAATTTTAAGGGTAACTTATTATATATTAAGGCCTCTGGAGATATAGCGCTGTGCACGGCTGTTCAACCCTTTAAAAGACGAGCTACATATATATATTAATGAAAAAGAAATCTCATGCTACGCTCAGTGAGTATACCTATTGAAAGACTCCTAGTCGCATTAACTGATGTCAGCAAAGCGGATATTTACCTTAAGCTGGTACAATTTTTTAAAAGGGTTACAGCATTATTTGCAATTAGTGGCTATGATCAAACGACGGCTTAATAACACCTAGTACTTATTAATTAGTATTACATCGTGTCAATGTTTTTTATACACTTTTTACAACGAAATTGCTTTTCAAAGTGATAGCTAAGTTAGGCATGATTCTAGTTCGGGCCGCCGGTACCAAGTAGGTTTATTTTGTAGGCTGATTAAAATTACGCTGTTTTTGATATAATTTTTGGCTTCCAATCAAACTGTTATCATTCTTATAAAGGGTGTGTTTAATTTTGTTACTGTTCTGAGCTTTACTGTTTGTGTTGAAGTTAATTTAATGATTGGTGGAAAGGAAGGCGAAATCAAAATATTAAATTAATTTTCTTATATAAGTAAATTCCTCTAAAACAGTTTATGAGTGGAAATTGGCAATAACGTGGATATGAAATTGTGTAAGTGCGAGAAAGACGATTTATCTTATAAAAAAAAACAGCGAGACTAAAACCATCTACATTCCTTTCGCATTCGGCATTCCCCTTGGGCGTTTCTACCATTATTTCATAAATTACGTAATCGCTATATATTTAGTTTTAAATGTATATTTGCTAAGTTATGTTAAGCTTTGTGAAATATTTTTCTAGAGCATTTTATCGACGACATTCCCGCGGGATACAACGATTTAATTTTACTATATTTTTAATTTGTAAATTTTTATTTTGTTAAGATTTTTATTGAGAAATATTTTTCTATATTTTAGACGTATTCTGATGATGGGAATCAATTAACGATTTAATATTCCATTTTTAACGCTATTATGTGAGCATGGGAGTCCTATACATGTTTTGTATCGACATAGTAATATGCTAGCTGTCTGTAATTATTGTATTATGGACAAATGTACCCATTAATGAATAATAAAAAGGAATTGGTAAAACTATATCTGCTTTTAATTTGGCACCCAGCTCTTCAAATTTTCGAATTTTTCTATACTTCACGTGGCAAACTTTCTTTCAGTTTAATTCGATACCTACGATTCGATTTCAAAATTTAAAATTTCTTCGTAAATCTTATCATCATACTTAATGGGCTTTAGGTATACGTTTCTTGTTGTGATTGTGAATGTATTTGTTTGTTCAATGTCTTTAACATAAATAAAACTGGTGAAGGTCAAGTATTACTTTTTGAAATGAAACTGTTCTTTGCCTCGAAATTCATAATCAATTTCGAAGCTATCCTATTTCTGTGTTACTTTTAGGCCGGCCACCCAACCTGCTGCGTACTTGGACGACTCCATTGAAGTTGAGGTCATCGAGAACCCAGATGACAGCTTTGGCCTAGACTCCGCAGAGCCAGAAGAATCCTTCGAGGCAGAGGAGTCTTTCCTGGACCAAAACTTGGTGGAAGTACAAGACGACTCTGCCATATTTTTGCAGATTTCTGAAAAACCGGCGCTGCCCCCAAAACCGGACTTTGCTATTGCTCGGTCGGTTTCTCTAGCTTCTAACACATAGGTTATTATTATTATCAATTTTAAATGATTTAATATACACACGAGAGTGCAACTTTTATATTGTTTAATATTTTTTTAACTATTTTTCTACATTGAATTTTATTTGTATTTATTTGCGTAATAAATATTTTTTCACTTTTATTCTTCGGTTTATAAATTATTTTTGCGTCGTTTCTGCATTAGTAAAAAGGTAGACAACAATTACCAGTATTTTTATTGAAAAGTTATTTTACAAAATTAGTAACAATTAAATAACAATGATATTTAATTATTTATATCGTATGTACAGTCAGCAGCAGAAGTAGCTAAGCAACCGAAGCGGTCACAATTACCTACACAAGCTCTTACTCTTATGTCTATAAGAATAGAGCCGTGCTTAGATCACTGTGACCGCTTCGGTTGCTTAGCTACTTCTGCTGCTGACTACCTAACGGTTACTTATTTTTAAAAAGCGTTTTTCAATGAAAAGACATGTCAAAATTACCAAAAAAAAGAAGTGTACCTGTGAAAAGTATGTAATAATAAATTTGTGATATCTTGGTGACTAATAATTCAAACACAGCATTTTAGTTTGTGATGATTTAATTAATTAATTCAATCCATAGCCGGCAACAGAAAATTAAAATATCTTACTCCATTCAATACAAATCGTACAAGTTTTCAAAACACTTCGATGGGAGCCCAGAGGAACGCCACGAGATTCGTTACCACTATTCCTACTTAATATTGCTTTTTCTTTTCCCTAACCTAGTATTTTTCGATTCCTAGAAGTTCGCCAGTGGTCATGACATTAGGCTTGAGTCGGTCAGGAACTAAGAACTGTTAGGAATGAATTCCCGTCGCGGACCGAAAGGAACTAAATCCTTTCGCACGATTTGAATCGGTCTTCGCTCCTTTAGTTCAGTAGGTAGAGGAGTGGAGTGGATGAATCGCTTGAGCGGAACGGAGCGAGTGAGAGTGACCGAAACCGAGGAGCGAGATAAATAGCGCTCGTTCAAAGTGTCTAGAGCAAGAGGGAGCGCGATGAACAACTATCATTCCGTTTCGTGTCCTTCACAGTTCAAAACAGTTCCAACTCGTTCACTGAACTAAAGGAACTAGAAGTCCGAACTAGTTCCTTTCACCGATTGAACGAGATCGGAGCGCTCCCTTTAAAGACGGAGTAGGCACAACTCTACATGACATGATAAAAACAAAAAAACCGTAATTACTTATATGTATGTTGAATCAAAATTAAGATTGAATTGACCAAAATAGCGCCGGAAATCAGAGTCGATTTGTGATAAGAAACGAGCCTAATTATCAACATTGCTTTTGTGATTGTAACAACTTTTATTTAAGTTATAAACACTACTAAAACTATTTCCTCGCTTAATAAGTAGGAATAGTAGTAACTTACCCACTATTACATAATAAAGAAAAAAAAAGTAAATAGAACAAATTAAACAGAGAAACTACAGGACTGTTTTATAGCAATCAATAATGCAGGCCCTGCTTCATGTAAAATATTGATATTTCATTCTCGTTTATTTGTAAGACTAATATTTTATATGAAACAGGTCACAAGTACTTAATGTCGTATAATTTATTTGCGAGTGGCCAAGGTTTTGTACATAAAAAAAATACAAATATTCTAGTTTTTTGTACCGAAAACACGGGTTACTTTGGACATTCGAAACACGAAACGAGATTAATACTAACTGTACCAAGAATTAAGACGTGGTAAAAACTTCAGTAGGTACTACTTAGACGAGTATTTAGAATTAAACCTTATTCTCAATCTCAATAGCGTAACCAACTAAAAATGCCAAAGAACACCGCATGAATCGGTACTTTTAGAAAATCATAATTCTAAGAGTTGAATGAATCTGGGAATTCGCTATGAATTCAGATTCACTAAGTTCCCACGAGCGATCTATTCAGTCGCTATTCAAATAATCACATTCAACAATTTAATTTTCACACAATCGCTACCAGTCAACACCATTGCAATCGTGTTCGCCAAAAACAAACTCGTTCAGAGCACAACGTAAATAATAAATATTTACAAAATTACAAATGACAACTTAACGGTATTGACACCTCAATATTTTGTACATCGCAACAACGTATCCGTAACTGGGCGGTTAGCCTAAAAATCTAGATTTTATAAAGATTATCGTTGGCTATTATTATAGTCGCTATTCAGTAAGAAATTTTGGAATGTATTTGCTTTAAAAATATCAATGTATTGTTTAATTTAATAATAGTAGATTTTTCTAGATAGTTTTATCGAATTGAACGCGGCGGGCGGCGCGAACGCAGTAGAATTAGTCTAGTTAAATAAACAGTCGATGCCGCTTTTAGCAGTCTAAATACTGGACACTTTCGATTAGCAATCTCTGGGACACAGCCGCCAGCGTATACGCTGTTATTACAAATTGAAAGCAGATTGAAATAAATGGATTCAAATATTAAAGTAAGAGTTTTACCCTGGGCAGATATTTATCGGATCAGGTCGTAACCCTCAAGAATTGTTCGAGACTGACAGGAAAGCGGCACATGTCATCTAAAATCCTACTTAAAACATGAGAGTAATCCCTTTAATTCAATTAATAACAGTCGAGTTTTTACCTTTTTTACATTTTGTGAACCTCTGTATATCCTGCCGACTGTGCCAAGGAATAACTTTTCACCCTCCCTATATTATTACTATCTGTTAATTAAGACACTCGAAGATTCATATTAATAAATAATCTATATGCATTCTCTAAAATACTGGAATATATTACAAACAACGAGCGACCGCACGCCGCGCCGCGCGCCGCGCGAGTAACTTTACTGAGCGACCGCACGCCGCGCCGCGCGCCGCGCGAGTAACTTTACTGAGCGACCGCACGCCGCGCGAGTAACTTTACTGAGCGACCGCACGCCGCGCGAGTAACTTTACTGAGCGACCGCACGCCGCGCCGCGCGCCGCGCGAGTAACTTTACTAACAGTACATATTGTATTTGCATTTTTAATTTATATTAAAAATTGACTACAACATTCATTTGTTGCTAAAAAATTACAAAGATTACACGATGAGCAGTAACGCGCCGCGTCTAAACGACTAAAGCTTTTCCTCAGTAAAAAAAATATTCACATTTTAAAAGCTAAGTTGTGATGGCAAACAATCACCTTTTTGATAAAAAAAATGTATTTACAGAGTTCAGATTCGGGTGTGTCCGAAAAGATAGCAGTTCCATAAATAATTTGTTAAAAAATACTAAAGCTAACGCCATCGTCTTGGGCACACCGCGAAGCTAACCGGTTTCAAATAAAACGTCCGTCACCTAGAAACAAATTAATTGTGATCATATTACTTACTTAAAGAATTCGAGATTTCGACTATCTACATTCATTCATCCTTGACAGCGGACTGCTGATATTTTAACCAGTATCGAACTCTATACCGGCCAAAATCATGCCAAGAAAAACTATCCAGTTGAAGTCTAAACTTTTTCGGGCCAGCCCGTTTTTACAAAAAAAAATTATACACTAACGCATCGCAACTTAAATAAAATGTAACTGTAAATATCACTGTTAAACAAAATAATGCCGTTTATAAAAAAAAAACATGTCAGTTCGCTAACCAATATTTCTGTGAACAAAACGAGGGTGAACAGAATTCGAACTAACAGTCAGAAATCGCCGTCGACAGAAATATTCGTAGCATTTAATTTCTACTATACGTACATTGGTATATTCGAACAATTGAAAGTCACTTTAAAGGTGTTACCACAACAATTGATTGATCGTCGATGGAAGGCAGACTGTTGTATTGGTTAACATCGATCAATATTTTCTATTACACCGATTGATCGATGAATTGTTATGGTAACACCCGAAAAAGGTTCGATTTTTAGCAAAGATTTTTGCAAATTGGTGTTTCATGATTGAAGTCAGGAAACAATACTTAACTTACCTATAACAATTTCGCTATAGAATTAAAAATAGACGCAAGTATGAAGTAATGTCGACAAGTACAATTTTGTCCATGCTCGATATATTTTTGATAACACAAAAAGAAACGGGACAAAATTGCAATATTTTCCAAAATCACCATAAACGCCGATTGCTTTACAGTTAACCACATAATGTATTGCATTCATACCTGTAGTGAAAAAAAAAAAACAAAATTAAACAAAACGAAAAACAAAAGTTAAAATCAAAAATAAAATAAGTATTGCAATTAAGTCTGTTTAACAACCCATATTATATTTTATTGATATGATTTATGTTTGATATAACTATTATACATACATAATAATAATATACATTATTGTACATATGAAGCTACTTTGTGTGAATAGCAATTTTGAAAAACAAATAATTTAAAGAAACAATACATAATATGTAATTTCTACTCGATAATCAACACTTCGCAATAATTAAAAAAGTATGACACTCCTTTCAAATTGATAAGGAAAAGGAACCATTCATAAAGTGATCACAATTTCAAGATGTTAAAGTGGGACCATAATATATCATGCACATTTCCATGTAGAAGCCATAGGTTATGGGTAAGCGTAAAAAATAAATAGATAACAATACAATCTTTTTTTTATCCCAAGCCATACCGTAACAGAAATAAGAGCATAAAGATAGTATTTCTTAGGTCACAAAACGTACTCCGAGGCAAAATTAATCTCCCGCCTTATTATTACGTTTTAATTGATTAAATTAAAATTTTCACAACAATCTGAAGAACTCGGGTGGTCGGTTGAATGTGCCTGTGAGTGGTAGTTAGCCCCTCCAGTTGATACTTAATTTAAAAGAAGAACAATCTTAAAAGTCCAAGGTCCCTTGCTCATTCAGTGCCACAAAAAAAAACAATTATACCAACACTATGGTCTTAAAACTCTCGTATTTCTCACTCGTATAAGTAGTATTATTAAAAATTAAAATAACTGTTAACCCAACCTAAGAACCAGAGGCGTAGAATCTACAAAATATTTAGCAAATTTTTTTTTACTAAATACCAGAACAACAATGTATCAAATTGCCATTACACACTTAAAAAACATGTTTCATACTCGACGCTTCGATTGTATTATTGCAACGAGCGTGGCTACGAGTGCAATACAGTCAGGATATGCCCTTTGGAACATTTTGAAACAGGAACTGTTTTGCGAGCCTGTGCGGCGTGCGCGCGGCTCTTGTCGCTGACACTAATTGGCAACAAACACGGGACTACCGAAAAAGCATGAATGCAATGCGTGTTCAGCAGTGCAGTGGCAATTTCATACACCGTAGTCCTGGTGTCAAACTGACCAATTCCGTAGCCTCCACGTCACTGCGCAGGCAAAGCACAACCTCCCACATTACCTGTCATGGTGTTTGTCGAGTAGGTATTCCTTCAGCCGCCGCACCAGATGCTCCGAGAGCTGGGTCACCTCCGGCCATTGCTTCAGCACCATCACGCCAATCATTACTGCTAGGCTTGTAGTTAACACGCGCACCCTGGAATAATGAGCTAACATTAGAAAATATAAAAAAAAAAGTTTTTGGGTGTTTAATATGTGTTTATCTATGTTTATCCGTTGTCTAGTACCCATAGTACAGGCTTTGCCTAGTTTGGGACTAGGTCAATTGGTGTCAATTGTCCCAATATGTTTATTATGTATTACTATAAATTCACACAGTGACAAAAATATGAACACATTGCCCAGCAATAAGGTTGATGGGTACATATTGTTGTCACTTTGTCTGAATACATGTTTTTGCCCTTGACTGCACAACGAAGTGACCCTAAAAGGGTTCAGTTTTTCCTTCTGCGGTATGGAACCCTAATAAAAATGATGCAGAGCCACACAAATTGACAATATTATTTGTCTATGTGCATCTGGGTAATTAGAATTGCCCTACACGGCAGACGTAAGGATAAACATGAAAAATATAAACTAGTTTAAAATCAGCTGTTGGTTTCATTGCCCGTTCCCTCACAAACTTGACGCAAAATTCAAAATTTTATTCAGCAAATAGGCAGTTGAATGCTCTTTTACACGTATTTTTTTTTGAGTCTACCAGCGCTTTCGGAAAGACCATGATTGCCAAGAAGAATGCGCCGCAAGAAACTTGGCACAAAGTCATTTTTTCTAAAAACAAGTTACATTAGCTCTTACAATACGCAACCACAGACAAACTACACAAAGAAACCTCACTCTGTCATTAAAAGATTAAGAGAGAAAAGAAATACCGCATTTTAGAAACAAGTGTAAAAAGTAATTATTAAAACAGCAAAACCAGAACACTTTACTTTACTGGCACGTTTTAATTGAGCAGGAGATGTATAGGGTCTCCAGGTCAAATATCTGTGAAAATTTAAATTACAAAGGGATGTATAGGGTCCCAGAATTAATACTATAATATAATACTTAATCTAAATGGCTTAGAGATGTATAGTCTCTAGGGTCAATTTAAACTAAATTTAAAATCAGCAGAGGTGTAAAACGCCTCCACGGTCAAATAATAAGTATAATAATACATATACATAAACTGGAGATGTATATGGTCTCCAAATGTCAAATAACAAAAATTGATGAAATATACATTTCATGTCATCATGTCAAATAAATAAAACATTATTTTTGTCAATTGTATTACAATTAGTACGCAGCGGACAACGGCAACAGAGCCGGACACCATACACGAATATCTTCGGGACGCAGCCAAGTCACATTGATGTCCTAATTATCTTCTGTTTTCAGCCTTGGCCAGGTGGTGCCATCACATAAGTATTCATCCACTTTGTAGTATGCTTTTTTCAAGAGAGCGGTCTTTATGTATCTTTTAAATGAATTGTGAGGCAATTCCCATGCATCTACAGGCACTTTATTGTAGAACCTCACGCAATTTCCCAAAAAAGACTTACTGACTTTTCGTAGACGAAATTTAGGGACGGCAAGTTTATGCTTATTCCGAGTGTTGAAACCATGCACATCCGACACTTTCTTGAAAGATTTGATGTTCTTGTGTGTATACAATATTACATCATATATATACTGAGAAGCTACTGTAAGGATGTCGATTTCTTTAAAGCGTTCTCTAAGTGAATCTCGGGAGCCAAGATTGTAAATAGACCGGACCGCCCTCTTCTGCAGGATAAAGATTGTCTCTATGTCGGCCGCCTTGCCCCAAATTAGGATGCCACCCCCATCTCTCCCCCCGCCCTCAGCTGGGGGGACTACTTCGAAAATCGAAGTTCGTATCCTGTCGTACAAATACAAATACGTTTATTCGCAGTAATAATATGGTTACAGGGATCTTCCAAAATTAAAATTAAAAACTCCACATTACACCATTACTGGCGTGCGAATATTTCGTAAATATACTATCGTATTAAATTATTAAGTGAGCGGGACGGCACGAGGCGAAGTTCGAATTTTGCACTTAATATAAAAGGGCCGGCGGCGACCAACCTGGTCCTCAGGAAGGGCATGGCGATGCCGGCGACGGTGGCGACGAGCAGCAGCGCGAGCTGCAGCAGCGTGAGCGCCACGTTGAGCAGCTTGACGAGCAGCAGCCGCGGCGGCAGCCCCGCCACCGCCTCGCCGCCGCTCGCGCCGCCGCCCGCCACGCCGCCCGCCATCCATTGCTCCAGCTTGCTTATCTGGTAATTAAAACAAGTTTTTTAACCCCCGGCGCAATAAGAGGGGTGTTATGAGTTTGACCGCTATGTGTGTCTGTCTGTGGCACCCTAGCTCTGAAGCGGTGGAGCCAATTTGAATGCGGTTCATTTTATTTGAAAGCAGGTTTTCCTGCGATGGTTCTTAGAAGTGTTTTATCAGAATCAGTTTAGCCGTTTTTGTGATATTACATTTTGAAATGACTATGTCGGGGGGGGGGGGTCATCAAGTTCAAATCAAAAATGTGTGACCCCGTTGATGTCTTCAGTACAGCCAAGTACGGCTAAAAAAAAACAATTAAAAAATCCGCAACATAAAAAACATACAAAAAGTAAAAAAAAACAACAACCATTTCTGGACCTCGTCCATTAATTAGGAACTGTGTTAACTCTTGCGCATTCAGGTGCTGTAGCCACGGAGGGCCTACAAATAATAAATAAATAAATAATAAATATCATAGGACAAGTGACACCAATTGACCTAGTCCCAAATTAAGCAGAGCTTGTGTTATGGGTACTAGACAACGGATAAACATACTTATATAGATAAATACATACTTAAATACATATTAAACATCCAAGACCCAAGAACAAACATTCGTATTCATCATACAAACATCTGCCCCGACCGGGATTCGAACCCGGGACCTCAAGCTTCGTAGTCAGGGTCTCTAACCACTAGGCTATCCGGCCGTCAATTACAATTACAATACAATGTCAATACACAATACAATTGGTCAATACAAATACAAAAAGACGTTTTTTTTGTAAACTACCTATTATTTTTTTAGTACAAACTTTGACTGACTTAAGACAGCTTCTCAAAGTAGGTAGCGTGACACGCGAATGAACAGAGCGATGCATTTAACTACATTAATTTTAATAAATAAAAACCTTTTATTATTAAACATTAACATTTTTTAGGGTTCGCAGTCCTCTGGGAAATGTAATAAGAATAAAGAACATATGTATTGTATTGTCACAGACTCACCTTCGTCTGGCAGAGGTCCAACGCCTCGTGTATGTCGCGTATCCTCTCTTCGCTCTGGTATTGCACTTTTTCTTCCACGTCCGTCAAAGCTTGCTTCAGGTTTTCCACCTGAAAAGAAAAGTTTCAGGCATTAATATAAACATCAGGATAAAAGCCTTTTGAAATAGGAACGGTGTCGCAACCCCCCAGCAGCGCCAGTGCGTCTCATAACGCTGCCACTAATTTTAGTGCCACAAACCCACAAAATTGGCAAAAAATTGTATACATCAACCTTACCGTCGCAGTAATAAGGTCTGCATACATATTGGTGACCTTGACTGTACAAACAATTTACTTAACTACATATTATAACATTCAGTAACAGTAGCTCGAATCATAATATGACGCATCGCATTATACGAAACATAATAATAATTAATAGGTCACAGGGCGTCTGTAGCCAGGCAGCCGACAACAAAGGCAGAGCGAGAAAGAGTCGGGTGTCTCACCTCGTTCTGATGCAGCTCCGTGAGATCATTGACCTGTTCCTCGAGGCGTTCCGTCTTGAACCGCTCCTCTTGTAGTTGCGCCGATAGAAATGACACCTCCTGTGATAAGTTCTGCAACACAAACATTTTAGGTGTAGTATAGAAAAAAAAAAAGCCGTGATAGCCTAGTGGTTTGACCTATGGCCTCTCAAGCAGAGTGTCGTGGGTTCAAATCCCGGCTCGCACCTCTGAGTTTTTCGGAATTTATGTGCGAAATTACATTTGTGATTTATCATGGGCTTTTCGGTGAAGGAAAACATCGTGAGGAAACCTGCACACACCTGAGAAGCAATTCAATGGTGTGTGTGAAGTTCCCAGTCCGCACTGGGCCCGCGTGGGAACTATATAGCCCAAGCCCTCTCATTCTGAGAGGAGGCCTGAGCCCAGCAGTGGGAGCCTATCTACGGATAGGCTGATGATGGTGATAAATAAGAGGGTAGTTCTCACGAAATTCCGAAATTCTTGTAGTTACACTTTTTTTTAAATACTCACTGAAACATAAATACATACAGAAAAAAAAAAACAGAAAAAACGAGCTGAGATTTGAATACATGGAAAAAAAATTAGTGTGTGCCCATATGCTAATCTTGGTGTAAGTGTATGGCACGCGACAAGGAATGTCGAGGATCGGGGTTCGGTTCCGGGGTTAGCATTTTTTTTTGTGTATTCATGTCAGTGAGTATTTTAAAAACATATAATTGATATTCACGGGAAAACCGTAAAAATAAAAATAAAAAGAGATAAAGAGTAGAAGGTTTATTCTGATGTTTAATGTGCGATTATGATTAAAGTTTCATTGACATCTGTTTAGTAGTTTTTAAAAACTTTTAACATGAAACTACCGTGAGGCTCGATATAAAAACGGATCACTCACGTATATATGTCGAGTTTAGCTCGACATGTTTCGGACTAATTCGTAGTCCTTTCTCTGGGAGCGCACGACCGAGAGAGAGAGGACGACGAGGATTCACGGGACTACGAATTAGTCCGAAACATGTCGGGCTAAACTCGACTTACATACGTGAGCTTAAAAACCTTTCGGACATACCTTAAGCGCGTCGAGTTTTTCAGCCAGCCGTTCGTAGTCCTCGCGGCGCTCGCGCAGCTCGTTCAGTATCGGCTTGATCGAGAAAGCCGCCTCCGAGATATTGTTCGAGCCCGGTTGCGTTGGGTACCTGGTCAAGATATTCACAACTAACTGTTGCCCGCGACTTGGTCTGCGTAGAATTCGTTTATCATTACCCCGAGGGACAATTTTGCTATGTGTTGCAATTTTACCAATATATGCAATTTTCTGTGTTGTTCTGAGGTACTAGCTGTGTCCTATTGTGAAGTTTCATCAAAGTCTGTTTAGTAGTTTTTGGGTGAGAGTAACAAACATCCATTTTAATAAACTTTCGCGTAACAGGCGCTCGCTACTTAGTGACAAACAAGTTTTTTTCTTTAAAAAAAAAAACTTTTTTAATACACGCTTTTATGACGACTTGCATTGTCGTCTAATCAACATCAAGTCAAGCTGACCAGTGGAAGTGACTCAAATTTAACTTGGTCTTATCGTACTTAATATGTTTAACGAACTGCCTTCCTGGCTTCGGCTGGGAATGGTACGGCTTCTTCAACATTATGGCCTAACTTCAGAATAAACCAGAATGCGCGAGTGCGCCTAAAACTGCAGCAATTGCAGCATCCAATATGACACGAAAATATTGTAGTTTCGCGCAATCACCCCTCCCCTGTGCACGCAGTACGTGACGTGACGTGTTGTATGACAATATTAAATATTATTTACGCCGTCCTGTCGTTCCCACATGCAGTAATGCTGTTGGACTTATAACTAACCTAACCAACTTAGAAGTTGAAAAACCCCCGACATTGAAATTTCAAAGTTCAAGAATTTAACAACGGGTGAACCGATTTTAATGAAACTTAGCTAAGAACCATCTCGATTAAACTAGCTTTGAGTTTGATTTATCATGCCACAGACAGATACACAGGTCAAACTTATATCACTCCTCTTTTTCGTCGGGGGTTAAAAAGGAGGATAGGATTACATTTCAACGTTTTCAAACACAATGCGCGGCGTGCGGATACGAGTGAACGCGGCTCCTGGTTTATTCAGTACTCTGAGGGCCTATCTGGCGGTACTCACACGGCGCCCTCGCTGGTGACGCTGGAGCTGGGCGAGGCGTCGGGCGAGAACTTGGGCGCCGGCGAGGTGGCCGCGCGCGGCAGCGTGGAGCCCCGGGGCGCCGCCTCGCCCGCCTCCGACGCGCGGGAGCCTTCCGACGACGCGTTCGCTGCGCGTTGTAGGCACACTCAATACCGGGGTTATACGATAGTTAGGTTACAGGGCCAAGCCCCTATTGACAGTTCAATGACAATTCGGTGTCAACAAGCCCCTATGTCACCAACTTTACAATTGTCAGTTTTCAATGACAATTCGAAGTCAATTTCTTTGCCAATATAAAGAGCGCTAAAACAGATGCTCTTCAAGCCAGCAATTGACGCCGAATTGTCATTGAAAACTGACATTTGTAAAGTTTGTGTAATAGGGGCCAGCTGACTTGAAGAGCCTATGTGTTTTAGCGCGCTTCATATTGCCAAAGAAAAGTAGTTCGAATTGTCATATAAAACTGACAATTGTAAAATTGGTGAAACAGGGGCCTGGGGATACCATAACTCCGTGTTTCCGTCGCGTAGTAAAACCTTCCATTAGCTTGGGGATTTTAAGGCGATACTTATGGGGGCGGAGTTTATTCACACAAGCGAGACAACGCTATTCAGTAACGCGTGTGTCAATAGAAAGGGGGTTAGGTTAGCCAAAGCCAAGGAGGATAGTATACGGAGTGTCAAAGCCCATACTTCGAATCGTTCCCCGCAGTCATGTTAAAATTCAAGCAATTTCTAGATGGCGCCAAGGTCGTAGCCTGCGGGTCAAATAATAACAAAACAGCGGTACGAATGTGTCACTCAAGCAAGGTAGATGGCGCTGAATGTAAATAAGAACTATTCAAAGTATGGGCTTTGTCAATTCGTTTACTTTCCATGATCCTTGGCCAAAGCGTTTAAAATTGCTCTGGGTAAGAAACTAAAGTAGGTACTTATTGATTTGATTTATGTTATGACTAACCAAAAAGAAGAAAATAATTAGGCACAATTATAATATTCCTTTTCATCCTGCTTCAGAAACGATAACAGTGCCGAGGCAGGAATAACTTTAATAAACATTTTTATTTCGAAAGTTTGTCGCGAGGATTTAGACACTGATTAATGAGATTTAGACACTGATTAATCTAATTCCGTGTTTAGTATAGACCTATGTCAGTACTGAATGTCAAGATAAGACAAAAACGGTCTGATGTTTGGTCGAATGATCGTTTCGTATAATCGATAGAACACATAAATCAACGACTTTTGAGAATATCATAAAACAAACTAACCAGACTTATAAATAGCCTATGTAAAAAAAAGAATTATTCTCAGCTTTAGATGGAGAAAAGGCATGTTGTGCTATTGTGCCGACATAAGTAATCAATTTACATTTATGATAATTTTGTGTTTTATAATAAAAATAACAGTTTAGTGAAGTTATGCATAATAGGCAAAGCACCAAGCTTAAATTTATAATGAACGAAAGCGAAGTAAAATTACTATGCATTTGAAAATACTGTCAAATGAATTGAATTTGAGACCAAACGAATCGAAGCGTAGGAAAAAGCGCAAAAATAAATAATAAATACAGGGAACAAAATGAGCAATTTGTTTATAAAAAATAAGTTTCTAATTTCTCCCTCACTCAGCTGACAAGCGTTAGGTATGTATAGGATACTCCCCACAAATATTATCGTCAGGGTTTCGTATGACAATTACAAAAGTGTTCTTATACCTCGTATATTATACGATATACGTCATTCACGTAGATAGTGCAGTTAAAAAAATTACATAAACACAAAAAAATACCCAAAATATATACCCAAGTGCAACGTGACAATATCCTACAACTTATTCACAATCGCACTATAAAAATAGCGATTAAAAGTGTAGCGTTGCGTTTATTTACCTCTCAGTTCCGCGTGTGGTGGGGCTGGCGTGCAAGAAAGAGACAACACGATAAAGCAGCAATAACGGTACGCTTGAAATGATCGCATAATTACAGAGCAAACGACACCGAAATTAACCTCGTAAGTCCCCGTGTATTAATTTTTTTTTTTTTGAAAGAGGGAGTCAAACGGGCCAGCGGGTCACTTGATGGTAAGCGATCACCGCCACCCATGAGCACCAGCAACTCCAAGAGTCACTAGTCCGTTGCCGGCCTTTAAGGAGGAAAAAGGATAGGGGAAAGGGGGGGGGGGGGGGGATCAGGCCTCCGGCACTCTCACTGACCGAACGAAACGCGACAGGGGTGCTGTTGCTTCACGCCGATTTTCCACGAGTTGCCAGAATAAAATGACTGGAAACTTGCATTTCGGTTTGTAGCACTACTTCATTCGTAGTTAAAAAGTGAGTACTTACGAGGTTACGTAAAGCGTGATCTTCGAGCGATATTTGAGAACTTAAAAGCAACCACGATAAGACCAAGATGACTGCCAATGTCTATAATTTTTGGTAAACATGTTTACATTTGAGAGTTACAAAAAGTATGTATTATTTATTACCGCTTCAATAAGATTGATGTAATGTAAGGTGCGGTAAGACACTGTTAACAGCTGTTCTGCTTTACCAACAGAGTAAATTTGTGCTTTCGCCGGCGGTAAACCAGGCATAGTAGAATTTCTATTGTTATAACGGCTATAGCCGCTTAACGCCGGCGAACGTGTTAGTAAAAAAAAATAATAATATTTTTATATGACAAGGAAGGCAAACGAGCAAGTGGGTCGCCTGATGATATTACACAGTGTTCATCTTGTCCCGGTGTTAGTCTTACCTCACTACCTTATACATATTTTTGCGGTGCGGTATTAGCATACATATAATAATATTTTGTGGCCTTGACTCTACGAAATATTTTCTGCTCGATGAGCACGCTTGAGGGGTCAATCAACTTTTGAGTGTTGTTATTCTGTCCCGTCACTCAGGAGACAACAGTGATACAGTTGCTTAGAAAAATGGTTGCCATGTATACTACTAGCATGCTTAGGAGATAAGGCATGAAGAAATAGATGATAACTGTTACAGCTCCTAACCTTTAGTACATTTGTACACTAGAAAGTCGTTATTTTAATGAGTGACCGAGGAGACGTCGCCATAGCAACGATCAATCAAAGTTGATTGACCCTTAGGGCAAATTTGTCGGGTTGTCAACATACAGTACCAGGGCTGGTAAAATTTACAGAAATATAAATGAAAGTTAGTAATATTACCAGCGGTATATGTATTAGTGTATGTTAATGAGCATAGCGGGTAGAGTGCATTGTTTCAAATTCCAAGTTAAATAATAGTAGTTTATGCAACTGTTATACAATGAATGAGTGTTTTTAGGTGTTTATGTAGAGTAGCATACATTACTTTATCTACACACACATTATAAAAGTATACTTCAGAAGCCGAAAGCATAACAAACCTGTCACAAATTTGAAGGTTTTTTTTAAATCATAGACAAACATAACGAGCTGACGTTTTGTATCGACTATTTTTAATTGAGAATCATTTTTAAATTGCATTGGTTTTTGAAGATGAAAACTGATGATTGTCGTAACCTATGGTTCTAAACGCATTGTAGAGGACTTATGACATGTGTGTAGATAAATAATAATTTGCACAAGTCTGTGATCTCTTTTTTCAAGCAGTCAAAACATAAATGGTAAATAATAATTATTTAGTTAATGAGAATGTGTTGTGAGTTCTCAGTGCGATTAAACTCCGTTTATTTTATGATTCGAATTAACGGTCACAGGATCACACACGTTTTTCGGTAATTCGAAAAAAAATGCGAAAAAACACGTGTAATAATATTTACTAGCAGTATTTTTTTCTCGTAGAAGTTAGTTGGAATTGGTGTCTTTAGAAACAAGCGGCCAAATTCGCTCGTTTCTAAAGACACCAATTCTTGAGTTTCTAATCTTAAAATAAATGGAGAATAGTTAAAGACCCAATAGCAAGGTAAGCAGAGTGTAGAGAGTAAAATTGTAAAAAAAAAGTTCATATTTTGTACATAATTTTTTGCGTTATTGTTTTATTTTGGTTAAGATTTTTCTACAACACAATTTTTTACAAACTATGGATCGGAAATATCGCGACATACTGAACTAGTATAAACCATAAGCAGTGAAGTCCTCCCAATAACTAATTCGCTTATAAAGTAAAACATCTTATTTAGTTTTTATTTAGATGAGTTGCGGTCTAGTTAACTTTGAGTACAACTAAGTTCTTACTTAAGTATTTTGTGAAACTTATGGTATTAATTTGAAGCGTATTTAACATTTACAGTGCTGATCATTTATTTCAGCAAAAGGAAGTAGTTTTTTATGATTATATGTTACTAGCTTCCGCCCGCGGATTCGCTCCCGTGGCAGACCTCCCTGTTCCGTGAGAATTTCGCAAAAGCCTTAAGCATCCCTTGAATTCACAACCTCATAAGAAATATCTATGCAACATTTCAGCTTTCTAGATCCAATGGTTTGACCTGGGCGTTGATGATTCCGTCAGTCAGGACTTCTGTTTATACATATTAGATGACAGTTCGGTTATGACATCGGTAAGTTCAAATTTTTTGTGATAATAGGTAGGTATGGTAAATAAAAAATACGTTTATCTTTTTTCTATTACAAACATACTTTCGTGCGCGAAACAACAATCATAAATAAACAAAAAACTAACATTTTGCTTTCAACGTTATAACACTATTTGATAACCACTTGTCTGAACGCAGAGTGAAATCACCGATGCATGTAATTTTTTTTAATAAAAATTTATCCTCAACCACACAACAACAATAAAAAAAAATCATATTTACATTTCTTCCTACACTTCCTGCACTTCTTAAACAACATACTTTTAATTCACACAAAATAAACTAAACATTGTTTGTACACGGCACGGTGATCTGATATAATGTGCTATAACGTCAAGGCTGTAAAGTAGCTCTTACTGCCGTTACGTGCGAGCAGGTTAGCCACCACGTCAATCAGCGTGACACTGAGATAATGTGTGTTTATCTGTAATGCCTAGGTACCTGTAGTCGGATACGACTCATAGTATAGTAGTGCCTATGCGGATAACCGCATAGGCACGTATTATATTGTATTGTTTAGGTGGCTTGACAGCGCTACGCAGTGAGCGAATGGAATTCTGTTTTCAGGGGTACGGAGGCCAGTAAATAGAAAACCCTAAGGTTCATATAATGCCTGTTCGTCTGTGTGTATGTCAAGGCATCTTTTTAGCATTGTCCTTGCATATTTCATTTTATTAATTGTTGTCGTCAACGACAGTCTTCGCGGCGTTTTGATGTATAAATTACAGTTTGCGAGCATTTATAACGTAGGTATAATGAGCTAGTTTTCTAAATAACCCCCAAGACATTTTCATTTCAAAATGTAACATCTCAAAAACGGCTAAATCGATTTTGATAAAACATGTCTAAGAACCATCGCTTCGCTCCATTCCAATCGGTTCCCCCCTCTTTTAGCGTCGGGGGTTAAATAAATAAAATATCATAAATATCATTGGACAAATTGACACCAATTGACCTAGTCCCAAACTAGGCAAAGCCTGTACTATGGGTACTAGACAACAGATAAACATACTTATATAGATAAATACATACTTATATACATATTAAACATCCAAGACCAGAGAACAAACATTCGTATTCATCATACAAACATCTGCCCCGACCGGGATTCGAACCCGGGATCTCAAGCTTCATAGTCAAGGTCGCTAACCACTAGGCCATCCGGTCGTCAAAAATCGGATTCGAGTTTTAGAAAATACTTCGACTGTCAATTACGTTTCTTATGTGAAAGAGATGTCAACACGAGTTCACTCGAACTCGAATCCGAATCCTAAGTACTCGCGGACTGTAGTTCGATTTTGAAAAGTTTTTAGGGTTCCGTACCTCAAAAGCATCAATCATAGTGAAATAAACGGATCACTGATGGATGGCTATTTAGCTTTACAAAATTCATTTGTTATATGCATTGCTTGATGAACATATACACAACTTGAAAACATCATGTAAACACAAAAATTCAATCGATTTAAGTATATACAAGCTATGTTATGCACTTGAAAACTGTCTAACTGATATAGATATATGATAAGTTGTGAATCGCCGTCAATAGAAGATAAATAAAACTGGATATTCAAATTAGTCATCTTAGAGACAACAATAGATTTTATTTCGTAATATATTCTCAATGACTTGTGAATCATCTGTAATTGTTAAGGTTACCTAGTTACGTAAATATTAAATAGGTTTTTAAGATTTGTTTTTGGACAATAAGCATAAAAAATAGAATATGTTCACTTCTTGAAAATATCTAGACTTGCTCATTCAATGTCAGTTGAGTACAGCCGGAGATATTTCCTAATCCGTAATCCTTCCTCTGGGCGCACACGCTTTGGTAGTAGCGAAGCGAACACTCCCAAGTTCCCAGAGGAAGGACTACGGAATAGTCCGAAACACGTCTGCCTATACTCGACTGACACATACGTGAGTAGTCCGTTTATTTCACTGATTGAACCCCACGGTTTCATATTTTCGGTTCTGTATCTGGCAACCTGTATACTTAAACTAGGAAGTTGACTGGCTGAGTGACTGACCCAGAGATCACCCCACAGCCCAAACTGCTGGAGCTAGAAGCTTCAAATGAAATTTGGCAGGAGAGTACCTTGATGACCATAGAGGTGCACTAAGAAGGGACTTTAGTGAAATAAACGGATCACTCACGTATGTCAGTCGAGTATAGCTAGACATGTTTCGGACTAATCCGTAATCCTTCCTCTGGGAGTACACGCCACACCGGTGGCGAGACGTAAACTGCGCGCCGCGGCTCTGCTCGCGCGGCTGTTCGGCGCAGCTGACGGCGGCTCACAACCGTTTATTTCACTATGATTGAGTTTCACGGTAGTTTTATGTTAAAAGAAGGGATTTGTCGAAATTCCCACGGGATAGGGAACTAGCCTATTTCTTATTCTTTCACGGGGGGCAAAGCCGCTGGGCATAAGCTATGCCAGTCATGTATAACCAGTATACCGTTAGTATATCAATGACGCAAAACCAAAATGAAGATATAAATATAGTGAGACCAAAAATACCTAATGCGGTAGTGCCTATATTAGGTCTACCCAACCTTAAGGATACGAATGTTAAATAAGTAAGCATTATGAAAGTACATTTCTATTTTCTATTTAAAATAAGTAAATCCGTTTAGTGAAAGTAATGATCGAATTAAGATATTTATAGTGTTACATGAGAGGTGTATTTTACAAGAATAAACATACATTATAGTTCCATTCCTCTAAGGGTTTGACATGTGGACGGTGCTATGCACGAGGGAACCAATTTATCTATTAACTTTTAAACAAAAATGTACATTAAAAACAATCGAGTTATTATCATTACTAATAGGTTCAGGATACAGGAAGTAAAACAGAAACAAGCTATTTTATTCTGCATAACACCATCCCTAAAATGTATGGGTAGTTATGTGATGATCATGGAGGCATTCAATAGTGTTCTACACCACACGAGATACTTACAAGGACCCGTGTTTTCTGTGACAGAAATACATACAATATGTTATAAACTTATAAATAAAACATAATGTATAGTCCTTGCTGATGTAAATGTTATTATATGTAGAGTAAAATACAGACGCTCTAAAGCAGAATGGCATGATCTGACATCTAGAACTTTAATTTTATATGTTCAAAACGCGTGCATATTTTACTGACACGTGACACTTTAAAAACAAATATTCAACAAAACTATGATAAATATGCTTTGACGTCCATATAGTAGGTTCTCTTGCCTTACAGGACAGGTAGATATTGAGAAAAAAAAAATGTTTTTTTTATCCCATTGAACACTTCTAAATATAAACTTATCACGTGTCAACAAAACATACGCCAATGAAACTCGCGAGCACGAGCTTCAGACGAGGATTTTGAATATAACTGATTCAAGAATACGTGTGTAGATAAACCAATGGCTTGACACGATATGTCAAGGATCTGGGTTCGATTCCCAAACTAAGCTATTAATTTCTACTTGTATTCTTGCAACAGTAAGTCATGGTCAGTGGCATAGCTAGCACGGGTGGCACCCGTCGTTAGTGCCATCCCTAAGTTAGCCGTAATTGGCCCCTTTACCAATATTAGGGCACTTTGGTTAAGTTTCTATCCCCCCCCCCTCCCTCCCCTAGAGCATGAATCACAAATCACGGTCGGGTGTAGGCCGCAACCATAGCTACGGCACTGCAGCAAGGGCCAGCGCAAACCGACGGTCGGGATGGCAGAGGACTTTTTTAATGTAGGTAAAGTTGTATGCTATTTTGACTGCAATCCTAATCCTTGATAAATGCGAAAGTAACTCTGTCTCTCTGTCGGTTTATTTGTTACCTCCTTGCGGGAATACCGTTGCACCTATCTAGATGAAATTTGGTAAGAAGATAGTATGAATATTGAGAAATAACATAGGCTACTTTTTATTCGGGAAAATTGTATAGTTCCCGCGGGATAGCGATAACCGAAATCTACGCGACGAAGTCGCGGGCTACAGCTAGTATGGTATAAATTTCAATGCGGAGATCGACCTCGGATTCCGCAGGAGCATCGGCGCGTCGTTTTCAGAGCATCGAAATTTATACCCTACTGTAATTGAAATAGCATAAAATTTACATTGAAGACTTTAATATCCTCTGCCGTCCCGTCCATCGGTTTGCGCAAGCCTTAATGCCATTATTCATAAACGTCACGCAAGCCTACATTAGTTAAAATAGGTTTCGTCTTCTTCTTACTAACGGAAATGTCAACGTGACAAAAAAGGACAAACGAACTTTAACGGCATTTTAGTTAAAATAGGTTTATGAATAACAGGGTTAGTGTTTAGACTGTAGGTCGGGCGAGGGATACAGACCGGCCAGCTGTGCGATGTTGTCCGCCGAGCCGAAGCGGTTGGAGCGAGAGAACAGATGCGCGAACTCCCTCGGCGCCGCCATCACGCTCCCGCCGAGCCCTTGGATGCCGTCTCGGATGTTGCCGCCCACGTTTCTGTGTGAAAGGAAAATATATGAGACAAGAGGATGATGATACCTAGCCCGAAGAATTGCGAAACTTAAACGGCAGTGGGCGGGGCACATTGCTCGCAGGACTGATAGCCGATGGGGTCAGAAGGTTTTCGAATGGCGTCCGCAGACCGGGCGACCTCCAACAAGATGGAGCGACGACCTGGTGAGGATCACGGGACCGCGGTGGATGCGGAAAGCACAAGACCGGTCTGAGTGGAGAGCCTTGGAGGAGGCCTATGTCCAGCAGTGGACGTCTTTCGGCTGACATGATGATGATGATGATGAAGACAAAAGTAGTTTTGGTATTGCTCAGCTTCAGCCACAGCAGATTTTCAGCCTGTTTAACTAGCACCTGTTTTTCCTGGGCAGTGATAATTAGCGGTTTCACTGTAATGTATCCATCTATATGTACGTATGTTCTTATAATCTCCAATGTAATTATAGTTAAAAAAAGCTTTCCCCTGTCGAAATGTATATGACATTGTCATAAGATTGATTTTTGCGTGGCCCGTGGGAAAGGTTTTTATATCTATGGGTTTTATGTCTATAACCGCGAATCATTTAGGACTGTTAATGTATCCAAAGTATTTTATTGTAGAGTAGTTTCATTGAACGATTGTATTTCCTGATAAAGCCATACGACTAAATAAATAACTACTCTACGTTAGGTACAACATCTCAGAAACAAATAATCAAAGAACTTTGTCAAAAACTAAAATAAAATAAAATAAAATATACAAATTGGCTGCATGGTTCCACCCCCTTTACCTTTTTTCAGAAAGAGTTTTAAAAGACAACTTACTTGAGCCCCTGGAGCACGGCGCGTGGCTGCCGGTGCGCCTGTCCGCTGCTCCCGTGCTGCTGCAACAGTATCAGCTGATCGAATAACATGGCGGCGGGCGCGGTGACGAGTAACGGCGGGCCGGCACCATGAACAGTAGACACGTATAAAATAGAAATAATCAATTATTTGACCGTTTTAGGGAGTCGACCTTGCACGAAAACTGCACGTTTCGTACAGCATAGATGTATTCCACGTGTAGTTTATTTACGTTACGTGTGTAATAATAACTGTACGGGTCTTTTCCCATTTATCGGAACGGATTTCGACGAAATCCAAATGGTATGGTATCTTTAAGAGATAAACAACTGACTCCCTAGCATACTAAAGTTTATCAACGACGTAAAGCATTTGTCCCTCTCGCACTTGCATATTTGTTAGAAAGTGACGAATACATTATGTCGTCTATAAAATTTGCCGTGCAAGGGCAGCTGGTATCGATATCACTTACTGTAGGTAATCTCAAATTAAGTTGTTTTGATATGGATGTCAAATATTATTGAATGTTACTGCTACGACATATTACATATTGAAAGGAACAATTTGTGAATGTATCTGTGAACATGCATTCACGGTATCGTGCATTTTTCTACAAGTGACTTTAGCTACTTGTTTATTAACGAATACTTGTGTTGACAATAATTTCAGTATGAAAAAAAAAAACGCAATAAAAGTTTCGTTTCTTTTGATAAATATAGCAACCCGTAGTGCAATGAAAGGAACACCCTCGTATGTCAGTAGCACGGACCAACCACCCTCTGGACACCGTCAGGGGAACGTTTCCGAAACACACATGCTCATTTGCACCTATAAATCTCTCTAACCTCCAATCGCGGCTCACTTTCGACCAAATGACAAGCGAGATGACAAGCTACGAACCAATCACGACGCATTCCCCCGGCCCGCTCACCGCGGCTTTTTTCGTAATGACTTTCTAAGTAAATTATAGAAGATGCGGTGTCCATAGGGTGGTTGGTCCGTGGTCAGTAGAGTATAGCGCCGTATAGCGTAGCTCTTTCGTTTTGTACTGTCATGCTGGGTATTTTTTTTGGTAAAATAAATAAATAGTCGAGTTTTCTTTTCGCTAGCGCCGAAGCGTGTGCTCCCAGAAGAAGGCCTACAAACATGTCATACTATCATCATCATCACCAGCCTTCTTTACGTCCCACTGCTGGGCACAGGCCTCTTCTCAGAATGCGAGGGCTTGGGCTATAGTTCTGACGATGGCCCAGTGCGGATTGGGAACTTCACACACATCATTGAATCGATACCGAGAAGTGTGCAGGGTTTCCTCACGATACTGTGGAACTATACTCGACTGAAATACGCAGTCTATGACGAATCTCACGGTAGTTCCATGTTAAAAATGGCAACCCATAGTACGGCTTCGTGTGTCAACTGTCTTTTCCACATGCAAACATTTTAAAACTGAACTATTTTCTACATGTCTATTGCTCACGGTTCAGGCCACACTGCACTACCATACCTCCCAGTTCTTGATGCGTTTGTTGTACCCTTCCAACTTCTTTTGCAGCTGCGCGATGCACAGCGCACTCTTCTGGTTTTTCTTCTCGAATACAGCTTTGATCCTCTGCAGTTGCTGCTTATCCGCGTTAGCTGCTAACTTCAGGTATTCGTTTACGTTATCTGTGAAAGAATTTAGAATATCATCATCAGTCTATTTACTGCTGAGCCGTGCCTCCGCTCAGAACGAGAGGGCTTGGGCTTGGGATACAGTTCCCACGCAGGTCCAGTGTTCATCAGAAATCGACGAACCCTTTTCTTGTATCTTGATATACATTGTCATTCTGTATTTAACCCTTTCAACGCCAACGACGCATACAAAAGTTGTCATCCACACGCCAAGTTGGCATAACGTCAACGCGGACTTAAACCTTGCATACGGTCGTAGTACGCATTTGCACTGTACAGCCGGACGCCTATAAGCGTTGGTGGCGTCGTAGGCATGTTGCAAGGCCCGCTGCCACAGATACAACAGTCTCGTTACGGTGCCGAAATGTTTGTGGCGGCCGGCCATGTCAACCACTTAAGCGGGCCATATTGACCAGCCATACAGACTATTTGAACTATTTAAAGGACTCACCGTCCCGTATCGTCTGCTCCAGTCGTATGAGCTCCTTGGTGCGCTCGACCTTGCTGTTGAGATGCGCTATGGCCGCCAACGCTTTCGACGAGGTCGTGTTGCAGCCGCCGTCCTCGTCTGAAAATAAAAAAGTTTTTTTTTTAAACAGCATTGTCACAAGCTATTATTTCTTTTCCACCTGTCCCGGTGTTTGTAATTTTTTTTATATAATTCGTAGGTATTCTTTGCAATATCGGTCATTCTCATTCATTTCATTACACGAAACCTGATCATATTATAAGTCTTTATTTTTATTTCTTTATGCAAAGCAAATACTTACACCAGTTTCGGATAAAACTGGTTTTGAACATATGAAATGCCTCAATTCTTAATAAATATACATTAATTAGGCATTAAAATGTAAGCGAATACATCGTTAAAGTACAGACAGAGAACCTCTTTTCAAAAAGTTGAGTACAAAAGCAAGTGAGTGGGTGAGGTGAGTTGAGTATTTAAGTTCTGTCGTATTTCATTCTTTTTAAATGTACTGTTTTATTTCTCTGTATGTGTCGAATGTATGTGAATAAATGTTTCTCTCTCTCTCTCTCTCTCAAATAGTAGAAGGTTTTAGAAAATTTTCACCATAAATTAATAATTTCATAATTACTGTAGATTTGTCCCAGGAATCCAGAATTCATTGATAATAGGATCACCACAGCCGCCGTCCTATGAATGGCATATTAAGAGCTAAACTGATTTAAACTTTGTGTCTTTCAATAACTTATCAAACACTTCACTTTCATCCACTGTGTTTGCATTTCCACAATATAGGTATCAGTATTCTTGTGACTTAAATATTACACGTTCAGTCTGATATTCTATGTATCCACATGCTAAGCGAAAACTTTTGATTTTGAGGAGTGATTTCGAGTAACTCAATTAGGAGAAGTGCATTTCTATTCAATAACGGTAGAATTTCTATCACTGGGCAATCACTGGTTAGTTTAAATTCAGCTTCATTCGGTAACGTAACAAAAATTCCACTGCCACAGATTTCATGTTCACCATTTAAAAAAACATATGGGTTCAAAGTACACATTTGATGCTCGCTTGTAAAACGTCTTGACAAGGTCACAGTTTCAATAATACTGACTGGCTAATAAGTATATTTTATGCCGAAGCGAAATAAAAAAAAACTAATAAGGAAAATTATGAATGCTCGATAAAGTTATCTCGTTTGTAATTTAAATACTATATAACGACCGTTAATTAAAAAAAACCGGCCAAGTGCGAGTCAGACTCGCGCACAAGGGTTCCGTAGGAAGATTTTAACGCTTTTCCCCAGTGTTTTAAGAAGTCCAGTGTAAGCAGAGCCCTGCTCCTAAGCAAAATGTACGCAGTGTGGGGTCAACTTATATTGGTCCTCGCAATCTGGAGACAGACATAAAAAATTAAGATTTTGAGACTTTTCTGAGTCCTATATGTTGTACTATAAGAGCTACCTTCATACCAAATTTCAAGTTTCTAGGACAACTGGAAGTACCCTTTAGGTTTTCTAAAAACGGCAATTTGTATGGAAACGACTTTTTTTATGACTGTATCTTTTGATTGCGTTGACTTAGATGCTCGATTTTTTCACAGCTTCAAGTGACCGCAGGTTTGAGTATTTGATATTAATTTCAGCATCCTACCTCCACGCGTTCCAGAGAAAAAGGGTCTTGACAGACAGACAGACAGACGGACAACAAAGTGATCCTATAAGGGTTCCATTTTTTCCTTTTGAGGTACAGAACCCTAAAAATGTAGCTAAATGTGCTATTGAAATATTTGGAGTGAAGAATGGAGCTTTTCACAATAGACGTCATGTTATTATTGCAAAGCCTAATAAATAAAATTATTAAGATGTTTAGTGTGAAAACGTTCTACGATGGGTTACGATTCAAATGCCTCGATAGCATAAGCCTTATGTACAATTAATAACTTTAATGGCGGCACTAAAAATGTGTTGCTCCGTATCCTCATACTTAAGAGACTTACGATCATTAGGCAAAATATGACAAAGTGTAGTGCCGACTTAACATTATAGGAACAAATAAAATATAGTTACCATGATTTAAATAGTCACCGTCTTGTCCTGAAATGAGAAAAATAACTGTCAATTCATCTTTTATTTTAGGCAGTAAATAAATCAATCAGCAACTTATTTAAAAATGGTGCGAACATGGTTCTGAGAGACATTTGTGATGTGCACACGGCGCTGTGAACTTAGCATCTCAAAATGTTAGCATCTCAACAAATAACTTAAGTTTTGCTTGCATCCAGCAATTCCACAGTTCCTGATAATTTATAACAATTGTTGAATTTATTATAGCCGTGATAGGTAGCCGTGATAGTGATGGCTGTGATAGCCTAGTGGTTTGACCTATGACCTCTAAAGCCGAAGGTCGTGGGTTCGAACCCTCTGACTATTTCGGAATTGCGAAATCACATTTTAAATTTATCAAGAGCTTTTCGGTGAAGGAAAACATCGTGAGGAAACTGCACTCTTCTGCGACGCAATTCAATGGTGTATGTGAAATTTCCAATCCGCACTGGGCCGGCGTGGGAACTATGGTGTTGGTATGGTGTTGGTGGTGGTGGCTCATGTTGTTGATGATGATACTTGTGCGAGTGCAAATTCGATGCGTTGTTGGTAGATCACACATAGTGTTGCATAGTTTATATAATCTTTGTACTGTGATCATGTGTGTGACGTAGCACGGCAGACGTTTGCCAAACTGACGTCACGGTGACGTACGACAATAAATAATGGAGACGAGCACTTATTTATTGTACTGTATAAAAACTTTATCTGGCTGAGAGTTGAAAAATGCAATTGGCACATATCGGGAGAGTGATCTGCAGATTTTGGCTAAATATTTGTTAAATAAGTTTCGATCCGATATTTAAGAATGGGACATCAGTTTAATTGGATTCTTAAACGTCCGACAGAGAACGGAGAAGATAGTACTAAGAACCTTTTTCTCTTCCTAATCTTCCGATATAAACTTCGCGTGTACCAACCTACATAATGTTTATAAGTTCATTGACTCTTTAGGTGCTTTACACGTAATATCAGATCGCAGTTATTTTGCGCAAGAGCCGAAGGATAGGACGTTAGAGATGCGATGAAGGAAATTTTTCTTGACACTTCTATGAGATTTTTCTTAAGCCAGGAAGGCTTCGGCCCACAATGAAGTTTTTATTGGCACATTGAGACTGTACACCGCGCTCGCCTAGGCCTAGGGGTGCAGCTCACCTCTAAGACGTGGCCTAGGGGTGCAACTCACCTCTGAGATGTGGCCTAGGAGCGTAACTCACCTCTAATATGTGACCTAGGGGTACAACTAGCCCCTAATATGTGGCCTAAGGGTGCAACTCACCTCTATAAGCGGGCGAGCCGTACTCGTCGGCCGACGACATGGCGTAGGACACGTTGGGACTGTACACCGCGCTGGCATACTCGCCGGGAGCTATCAGACCCGAAAGTATCTTCTTTTGCGGCGAGTCTTCTAGGCTGGAAAGACATAAGACAGAGTATAAGACTTTTGAAGCAGAGGCAGAACAAGATTGCGGGATTTGTGAGACGATCTAAAGGGTTTCATTCGGATTAAAGCCCAAAATATACATTGGTCGGCGGTGGGTCTTTTCAGCTGCTGCTTTACACACTTTTTGCTTTCTGTTACGACAATATACATATACACAGAAAATGCGGACGACCGCTGCCGGTTCCGGCGGCGTACCGCAGTGACTTACTCTCGGGGGACGCCAGGGGTGGCCGCGAGCGGACTGCTGCCCAGGTCGCGGGCCAGCGGGCTGCTGCCGAGGTCCCGGGAGTGCGACTTGACGTGGTGCGAGCGCTCGCCGTGACGGGAGGACGAGCTCGATGATGGCTCCTGGAGAAAAGGTCAGCATGAGTCAAACGCACTGTCTACCTCATTAAGGGTGCGTTTCCACCGGAGCTTGGAACCGGTAGCGAAAATAATGGTAGGTACTGTGGCGGTATATACCAGTATTTCATGATACCGGTACTTAGTAAGTACCGGGATTGGAGATTTCGAGCCAGTGCTCAAAGAACTGTATTTACGCAGTCGGGTTTCAATTTTTAGATATTAAGCTTGTTTATTGTAATATCATTGAATTGTTAACATTAATAACAACAATAATTTGTAACAATTATAAAATTTACCATGTTCCCACACTCGAACCGCGCGGTGTTTCACGGCGACTGGCATCTACTGCGAATAGAGGGGACCCCTAACACGCCTATTGTAGTCTTTATTCCCAGGGTCCCGCATGCGGTACACTTATAATACGGGTTGACTTGACACCGACGCCCTAATGGCTAAAGGACTCGACACATCTTGGTTGGGACTTTTTTGCCGTGATTCAATTACATGAGTGAGGAACGGGCAGAAAAAAAAACCTGTGATTTATAAGACTGATAAACGCAATTACAGTGATACAACTAAAAGGTTCCAAGTTTTATTTTTAAGACACGGCCAATTAAAAACACAATTAACCTACCATGTTATTTTTAATGTTTTTACAGGCGTAAAATCACAGCGGAAACCAACGTGTGATCTACACATAACGCACTAAATTTACATTCACGCAGCGAGAGCTTGTGTGAATTATGTGGTAAATTTATGTAACATTATGTGGTAATTTTAAACAAAACCCGAAAACTTCGAATGCATTCAATTGCTTTGTATGTACAATAACTTGAGGCTAGCAAAGCTGTGAGAGAAGCAAGAGCGTCTAGCAGTATGTCATGTAATTCGTCGAACCAAAGTAAAGTGGCGCTTTCTGTTTCACACATTTTTAAAACAGTTTTTAGTTCACTTCAGTACACAAACTGTACTAATCAGTGCTCTGTTGCAACTAATTGTTTGATGACTAATAACTTTGTAGCTGATTGTGATTGTATATCGAGTCATAGATTAGAATATAAAAGAAAGATGATTTAGGTAGAATATTTGAGGGAAGTCCTGAGTCTGTTGTTGTGATCTTGTCTTAATTGGTTTTGTACTTAAAAAAATTTGAACTAAATTGTAATCTACATAGCAGAAAAAAAATTTAGAATCAACAGAAAACTTTCTGTTACCTTATCAGTGTGTACGTATAAATTACTTAATGGCCCTTTTCGAAACACATGTTAACAATTCCTTGAATGTGATATTAATTTACCTGCTATCATTTTTATGAAAAGTCAAACTAAAAAAGTTATTTTTTTAATTAATAAACTAAGTCGAATTATCGCTCGCTATCACGCAAAAGTCGTTGAAATGATCAATGTATACTCATCAGATAGGTACGTCTGTAGATTTATGACAATGTATTACTCAGTATAGTAATTGATAGATTAGATAATTATGCTATTAATTTTTTGCTTATCGACACATTAGTTTCAATAACTTAAGCACAGGGGGTTATTTATTTCAGTATCAATAATATTCACAGGAAATTATTTCAAATCCTACGACATTCTAAATTGTCAATTTATGTGCTTGCACTGTTGTGTTCCGGTGTGGAGAGAAAGACAGCCGGTGTAATTACGGGCACAAGAGGCATTTCATTTTACCTCTCTAGGTTGGCAACGTATCTGCAAACCCCGGGGTTGTGGGGGTCTATGGGCAGTGGTGATTTCACCATCATGTGACACAGCGAGTTTGCTTCCTTGTCGTATAAAAAAAATGCATTTTGTCAAACAGAAAATGAGTTACAAATAAATTGCGGTTTATGTCCTAAATATGTATATGTATACATGTATGTACGTATAATGTAGTCAAGAGGCCATTATGATTGTTTTAATAAAATAAAAATTCATAAATGAGCCAGTAAAAGTGCGTTAGATAATAAGCCCACTGGCCTTTCTAGTAATAAAATAACTTAAATTATAATGCAGCCTCTAAACTTAAATATGTATTAAACAACTCTTTGAGTAAAACAACAATTAAAATTATCTTAATCATGAAATGCAGTAGTTAATCGTATTCTACGAGTAATTCATGTATTTCGTGTAAACCTCGACACGTAGGTAAATATAATGTGGTCATGTTCGCGTTCAAAGCTCTATTAAATCCTTGAATTAAGGATAATTCGTTTAAAGTAGGAAGCAGTATTTTACTGACCTTGCAACAAACGTGTAAATCATAAACCAATTTAATTAATTAACCTACAAATATTATCTTGCAAGTCGAATTTGACTTAGTTACAAATGTTGGATTAATATTAGTTTTTGCTATTGAAAGAGAGAGGCAAATGTGCAAGCGGGTCACCTGATGGTGAGCGATCACCGCCACCCATGAGAACCAGCAACCCCAAGATAGTCACTAGTCCGTTGCCAGCCTTTACGGAGGAAAAGGGTTAGATCGCACCTCCGGCACTCTCACTGACCGAACGAAAGGCAACAGGGGTGCTGTTGCTTCACGCCGATTTTCTGCGAAAGGGTGGTACTTCCCCGGACGAATCGGCCCATTCGTACGGCAGCAAATAGATACAGTATGGCTCTCCCACTACATAAAATATGTGTAAATTGAATGACAATGTAGGTACAGGCAGCAAAAAGTACAGTCAAAAAAAAAACTTTAATTACAAATGTAAATTTTATCAAAAATAATTGGTTTCTGTATGAAAAGTCAAGGCGGATTCACTCAAATTTCATTGCATTGCGAATTTAGCTGTAGGATGAGGTAGAGATAGCAACGTACGCTAATAAAAACTTCACCACACTAGCTAGCTCTTTGCGTGAAATAAAACTCTCGCCCACGGAAATAGTGCTGCGACCTTGCGGGTGCCTAATGACCGGAATTATTTGTGATATGCGGCGGTCAGATGTACCGGACAGATAGCCTTATCATAGCTTGTAACAAGTATCATTTTATTCAGCAAAAAATGGTTTTTTTTAATCGGCCTGCGATGAGTCTCTGACCCATGGCAAAAATACGCTGCTTAACTGGTTGAGCCAGCGATAATTTAAATTCCCCGTATCACATGTATTCGTTTTAAACCCCTGACGAAAAAGAGGGGTGTTATAAGTTTGACCTGTGTGTCTGTGTATCTGTCCGTGGCATCATAGCTCGGTTTTTTTTTAATAGAAAGCCCGTTTAATCGAGATGGTTCTTAGCAGTGAACGCATATAAGACATGGAAGCATTCCTGTCACTTTAAAATGACCCCACGAAAACTATACCGCGGTGGGTGGGGCTTGCAAGCTGTACCGGCGCGCCGATCAGTTAGGTTGCGCGAGTCTGCAATGGCGGACGCTGTTTTGACAGTTTATTTTAATTATCAAAAATAAGATTTATGTTTTAAAATGCCTTCATGTGGGGTGAAGTTATGCAAAAATCACACGGATCACTGTCCCAAGGCATCCAAGGGTAGTGGAATCACTTTTCACATGTAAGTACACCATTACCTGAAAATTCAAAAATCTTGCTTACCACAGGGATGTCATTATGCATAATGTAGCAGCTCATTTTACTAATTATTAATTGCCTGTTGGACTATTATATTATTTATTAAGATACAGATTTGGATTTCAGGCCCCTATTTCACCAAGCTGACAGGTTCGACAATTGTCAAAAAACAAGACAATTGTAAATTTTATGAAACAGCACTTGTCAGAACAAGATGACAATTGTCAAAATGTCATGATAAGTGTTGTTTCATAAAGATTGCAAAAAAAATGACAATTGTAAAAACATGAAACAGCACTTGTCATAGAAATATGACAATTATCAAATGGATTATTTTAAATGGAAATTTGTTGTGAAATAAACGGATCACTCACACCTCACGTATATCAGTCGAGTATAGCCCGTCATGTTCAAATAAATGAATACCACAGCAGTTTCGTGTCAAAAATGATAATGGTTTGTTTCATTTTTGTGATGTATCCAACTAAGATCCTGATGAATTTTAACTCACGGAATACGTTTATTTGGATAAATACGACCGCAGCAATGGCAGCAGTACTACTCACGCACACATTCAAAGACATCTTGCATACGGAAGTCATTGCTTAATTTGCTTCAAAATGTCAATTCGATTGGTCCCGTTGGTGGAGCGCCTTGATTAGAGATGTTCTTGAATCTTGGGTTCGAGTCGGTCGTATTTTTATAAATATCTTTCCTTTTTGTATTTTTTTTATGGCTTTTTGTGAATGACGAATACTTTTATATTCATTTTATTTATTTATAGACAACTTGTTACAAATAACCAAATAATATTTTTAAATAGCTACGTAATGTAGTTACACTACCCAGCTACAACATTTTGTGACCTTATTTACCAAAAATAAATAAATACCAGTTCAATTTTCTAAGTCACTTTTTGGGGTTCCGTAACCAAAATGGCAAAAACACAACTATTGTATTCAAAAACTACAAGATGGTAGTATTGATGTGGATAATAATACCCACATCGGAACACAACATTGCAAGCACTGCTGCTTAGCGGCAGGATTAGCAAGTAAGACGGTGGTAGCGACCCGGACGGACCTCGCACAAGGTCCTACCACCCGCTAGAGTTAGGCTATTGAGATGCATAAAAATTACCTACGTTATCATTATCACTGACAAAAAGGCATTTTGAAAGACATATGTAGTATCAGTATCATCATTTGACGGACTCTCACTCACTCTCCTCGCGCCTACATAATCAGTAGCAGAAAACCTCATACAAAGGTAGGTAAGTAAACGGACCTGAAGACACTTGTCTTACGCGAGTGGTCATTGTAGAACCAAAGTCGTTCTCTAAATGTTCTTCTATGGGAGAACTCATCAAAATCACTATCGCTGTCACTAGAACCACTACTGCTTTCGCGGAGAGCCATCTTGTAACTAATCAACGAAAACACTACAATTGTAGCGCAAGGCTGACACAGCTCTAATGGCATGTCAATATTTTTCGACAAGTCTGCTAATATGTCGAGCTGTGAAAACTAGCATTGTTTCATAACATGATTGTCATTATCATAAGTGACAATGTAAGAAGTTGCCTATCTTTCGTGCTTAAATCAAGCTTAAATCACAACTGTATCTATTAAACATCATGTCATACGCTATAAACTCCCAAGATATTTATTTATCTATTTGTTATGTTATAATAATAATAATAGAAATCAATCGTATTTATCGACTTGTCACATGGAGGCTTAACACTTGTCGCCAACATTGTCACCTGTCAATCGTCACTTTTCACATGTCACCTGTCGCCTGTCATCTGTCAACTTGGTGAAATAGGGGCCAGGTGTCGAGTCTCCGATCACCGAAGTATCGGCTGGGCTTGGTCGCACTGCTGCATCGACTGAACTAGTTGAAGATGCGGAGGCGACCCACAGTTAGAAACCTGCCGAGGACGACAGGATCGCAGGATTGGCCGTATTAGGAATAAACAAGACTAGCAACACCGTTATATTGATTTTATAGATCGTCAGTTGACTTCCGCCGCCACGACATCCATTGTGAGCGCCGGAGCGCAGTCTGAGCCAACATTCTTAGCGGGCACTTGGCATAGGACGGACGTATCGTTTCGGGCTTACAATTTTTTTGGGGTCTATTTTTAGGTTTAGAAAGTGTTTTCTCCATATCAGTTATAAGCGTGCAATTATCTGTAACTTTAATGGTCTGATTAAATAAAATTAGCAGTTGAGATTGATCGTTTATTTGGTTATCCCTAATAATATAATATAATATAATGCAATAAGATAGTGCAAGAATATTTTTTTTATGACTGGTCCCCTCATGCATAACGTTGTCAACACATCTAACCACATCTGACAGACATTGACATCGCAGCAGACGCGCGAACCAATAATGGCCGTAATCTGTCATGCCGAGAACCAATCACATTGGGCCAGTGCGCATTGCCGGACGCTGACAAACGCTACTGGCCTTCTGGTCAAATCTTTGAGTATTTATAAAATGGCGTAATGTATGGTTACTTTGCTGCTGTGTGTGTACTTCATCTTTGTGCGAGTTTTGGCTCTGCTAGTGAACGATACGTTGTATGGAAAGACTGCTTCCATGTTTTATATGCGTTCACTGGTTCTTAGCTAACGTTCATTAAAATCGGTTCACCCGTTTTATAAATATTGAACTTTGGAACGAAAGTGTCGGGGGTTTTTCAAATTTTCTATAAGTTGGTTATCGTTCGACGACTAGATACGAGTCTAAAATATTTATTAGGTTAGGTTAGAGTTGCATTAAGGCACAAAGCGCCTAAACTGTACAGGATAGGAGCTCCGAGAAGCGGAGCTCCGTCAACATTGTCTCATAGTCGCCGAACGAAAACTTCTGGGAATTTAAATACCTATTAAACTTGGCTCCTCTTTTCACATTCATGTTTTGGTGGGATAATAAATTACAGTAAATTCGCACATATATTCCGAAATACTCAGAGGTTCGTACCGGGACTCGAACACACATAACATACTGATGTATACGATGTAACATGATGAATACTATGAGACTATAGTTTGCTGTCGATACGTCCCGTGGAGTAGCTGCCAATTTGTCTAGAGAGCGTCTAGGGTAATCAAAGACAAAAAAACGCCTCGATAGCGTTCGCGATTACGTCTGAATTACTATGGGCAAATTGGGCACGTATTGACAACAAACAATTCTCATACTATTTGACAGTTTAACGCAAACGCGTTCGAGACGTATTTTTTGGCCGTCGCTTAAATTACAAGCTTACACTAAAATACTCAGAGCGCCTAGTGTAATCGCCGACAAAGCCAAGAAATACGTCTCGATCGCGTTCGCGTTAAGCAATTCTCATACTATTTGACACTTTAGCGCTAATGCGATCGAGACGTATTTTGTGCTTTTTGATTACACTAAGGGCACAGAGCGCCTAGTGTAATCGCCGACCAGGCCAAGAAATACGTCTCGATCGCGTTCGCGTTTAACAATTGTCATACTATTTGACACTTTAACGCAAACGCGTTCGAGACGCATTTTTTGGCCGTCGATTACACTAAAATGCTCTGTATTCAGACGCTGACGCGAATGCGATCGAGACGCTTTCTCGTGTCAAAAATTACCCTAGAGCTATGTAAAGTAAAGTTAAGTTTAGGAGTATTTTGGCCCTACCGCGCTAAAATCCGGATCGCTACCACCATCTTACTACGGGTGGTAGGACCTTGTAAAAGAGCATTCAACTGCCTATTTGCTGAATAAAATTTTGAATTTTGAATTTGAATCTTGTGCTAGGTCCGTCCGGATCGCTACCACCATCTTACTCGTTAATCCTGCCGCTAAGCGGCAGTGCTTGCACTGTTGTGTTCCGGTGTGGAGAGTAAGACAGCCGGTGTAATTACGGGCACAAGAGGCATTTCATCTTAGCCCTCTACGTTGGCAACGCATCTGCAAACCCTCCGGAGTCGCGGGTGTCTATGGGCAGTGGTGATCACTTACCATCAGGTGACCCACTTGCTCGCTTGCCTTCCTCGTTGTATAAAAAAAAAAAAAAAAGACTAAAACACAGCATTGCAGAGCTTTATTCGAGTGCCCTATTTTTAGCGACGCCGTTTGCGGTAAGCTAGAAGGTGCAAGGCGTGAAGCCAAGTGGCCTATTGCCTGCAAGTGGGCTCGACATAACAACAGAGCCCTCTTAGTAACTCTAAAGGCAACTTCGACAGTTCTACGTTTGTAACAGAGACGACTCGGGTCGCGAGACAGTTTTAGAATGATTGATTGAACCAGGCCCCTGTTTCACCATCTTTACAATTGTCAGTTTTATATGACAATTCGAACTACACTCCTTTGACAACATGAAGCACGCTAAAACAAAAACTACACTGTAAGATTATCGTAATTTACTACGAGTGTGGAGTCATCACACGTTAGCTAAGCGCCGGCAAACATGTTGATAAAGCATTAGAAGTTTCAATATCAAATTTCTAAATAAGTATTTACTGGAACAAGAACACAGAGAAATTCAGGAAAGATAGCATAGCCCGGAACCTTGACATTCCTTGTGACCATCTCCACCGCCGCGTGAGCCGTGATAGCCTAGTGGTTTGACCTGTCGCCTCTGAAGCAGAGGGTCGAGGGTTCAAACCCCGGCTCGCACCTCTGAGTTTTTCGGAATTTATGTGCGAAATCACATTTGTAATTTATCATGAGCTTTTCGATGAAGGAAGACATCGTGAGGAAACCTGCACACTCCTGCGAAGCAATTCAATGGTGTGTGTGAAGTTCCCAATCCGCACTGGGCCCGCGTGGGAACTATAGCCCAAGCCCTCTCATTCTGAGAGGAGGCCTGTGCCTAGCAGTGGGACGTAAATAGGCTGATGATGATGATGATTATCTCTATTTATTTATTAGAAGTTTCGGCAAGTTCGCGCTGTGATCCGCGTGGGCTATAAGGCCGCGGACTGGACGCCAGCGACCGGCGGCGCGGCCAGCGGGGCGGCGAACTCCTCTGTTCATTGCATGGTCGGGACGCTCACGTACGTGCGGTGAGCTTTCGTCATCATCATATCAACCGGAAGATCACTGCTGGACATTGGCCTTCCCCAAGGATCTCCACGACGACTGCGCTACCCGTAACCTATGGCTACCCGCCATCTTTACCAGATCATTCGTCCACCTAGCGAGAGGCCTACCAACACTTCGCCTTCCGGTACGCGGTCGCCACTCAAAACTTTACGGCCTCAATGGCCTGGTTGCACGAGCAATGTGCCCCGCCCACTGCCACTTAAGGTGTGTAATTTGCTGAGCTATATCGGTAACTTTAGTTCTTCTACGGTTCTCCTCATTTCTGATTCGACTTGGCACAACTAATGGGTGCAGAGCGCCATTTATTTGTTTATCTACACACATATCATAAGTCCTCTATAACCGTTCAGAAACCGTAAAAAATGACCAGCATTTCAGATGTCGACTGCTGACTTTTCGATGTTGATTTCGATGTCGTTAAGAGTTTCAAATTTGAAACGTCTTCAAAAACCAACATAATTTACAATAAAAAAAAGTCTACGAAACGTCGGCTTTGTGTGTAGATAAAGTAATGTATGCAACTCCACGTTATTAGGCCTTAAAACACTCGTGTGATGCTATTATGAAACTCAGCTTCGCCTCGTTTCATAAAAGCACACTCGTATTTTAAGGACCCTCATTATGTAGCAGTTGCATAAACTACTATTATTGGAAGTTTCGGCAAGTTCGCTCCGTGATCTGCGGGCTAAAAGTGTAGAGCGGGCATTATACTCACGCTGACGACGTGGTGGACGCTCGACGGGGACTGGACGCGGGAGCGGATGACGTCATCCGTCACCACGGCCGGGTCTCTGGCCAGGTCGGCGGCTGACGGGGACTGGCTCCGGCTGGAGCCCTTGCTGTGCCCGTGGGCCACGTGTAGTGTGTCCATGATTGGTGTTTACCTTTAAAATAGTAGAAAACCTTTGAGATTAATACGACTGGCCACCTCCCTGTAACTGGCCAGTTACAAAGTGGCCACTTTGCCAATATAATCTGTGAGAGTAATTAAATTAATTTTCGTTGGTTCTATTTTTTTATTTTTTAGAAGCATTTGACTGGAGGCGTAAATGCTATATAAGTCTATGTAAATAGTAAACATATATTATTTGCGCCTGCGCGGCGCGTTTACTCAAAATTTCACCAATCAAAATCATAAGCCAGTAGATTGTCTCCCATTGCTGGAAAATGACGAGCAGGGTCGTGTTTTATAAAGCTACAAGTTGTAATTTACAAGCGGAAGTCTCTTCACAAAAGGTGATAGAATGAGACTTCCGCTTGTAAATTGTAACTTGTAGCTTTATAAAACACGGCCCAGACCTCAGTCGACACTAGCGATCCTTGCGGATTTTTGACTCGCGATAGGAAACATTGGATGTAGTTTTTTTGCTTGGTGGTCTCATCTTATAATACATATAAGAGTATTTATAAATGTGTTTGTACTCACAAACTAAACCACGACCGAAGGCATAACAGCACCGATTGGTTGATCTCCCGCACTTTCAATTCATAATAAGCTTGATAGCAAAATGTCTGCATTCGTCGACGATCGCTCCATTCCTGAACGTATCTGTAAATAAAAATATAATTATTACTTACAACTTGAAGACGCTTGGAAAGGATCGTATAATCAATATTACTTCTCCGACACATGCAGCATGAATTAAAAAGAGTATACAATAGTGGTTTTTTCATAAGTTTACTGAAATGAACCAGCGGAAATTTCGCGGCACTTATTCTGTTTTTGACATTTGACATTGATTTGACACAGTTGAAGGAAAATGACAAGCAATGTTTTTCAACAACCAAACGAGAACCAAACAATAAGAGACAATTAATAGGTTTCCTGCTATGAGGTAAAACGCCAAGGTTATAGGTAAACGAAGGAAGTGTATACTCAAATTTAATCGCAGTTCGCAATGTTACAGATTTTCCTTCTTTAAGTAAACAATTCTGAGAGAAGGCCGGTGCCCAGCTGTGGGACGTAAAGGAGGCTGGTGATGATGATGACGAAGTAAATAATTAATCAAGGTATAATTGCACAATGACTAAGTCTAGTCGAAAGGAATAAGTATACCTATTGAACTTGATAGTGTTCATCATTATGTGTCATTTATTATCTAAAATAATATTTATATTCGGGCTTTTCGAACCTTTCCAATATTTATTTGTCACCATACCACCAGTCACCATCAGACACCAGAACCCGCAAGTTATTAGTCATTTGAGCATCATGTTGACATGTTCTAAGTACTTGAGTACAGACCGTTGACTACCCAATTCGTTATAGACTTCATGAATTCAGGTCACATTGCATCATAACAAATGAAACAAGTAACCAAGTAACCGATAACAGACGAGCAAGTTTACACAGAAATTTGGACGCAATTCGTAATACCTGGTTATTGTTATGCTAATCAACATTGAAAACACAAATGCTGTGTTCACTCTGCCTTGCGTACCTATTCAAGACAGCATATTTCATATCTACGCATATAACATAACCTATCAACACTATAAAGGCTCAACTCACTGCCCTTTGAAATGGACAACCTTCAGAAATCCTTAAAAAACGGCGTGGTAGAACGACGGCACAAGACGATTTCAACTGGAAGCCTAAAAGCCTAGGGCGCTTCTATGACCTAAAAACGTAGCCGTAGTTATATTTCACATTGCCAAGGTAACGCGATACTAAAAAGCTCCGAAAACGTTACTAAGCTCTGTCATTTGGTTCTCACTTCGTTTTAAGGACAAGTTTACGAGTAGCGAAAAAGTCACATATCGGCGCTGTAATGGAAAAAAACAGGAAATACATTATATTATTACAAACTAGTCGCGATAATAGCCAAAAAAAGATTTTCGACGTACTTTGGCGAAATTGAAGTACTTTACTGGACGAAAGTTAATATTCCAGAGTAGACGTTAAGCGAAATACGGCTACACCTAATGCGAGACGTGAATTCTTAAACAGTTCAGGTCCACTAATGTGCCAAGTGTCACCTGCCTGAAACCTGGGAGTCCCAAGGCACTAATACAAAGGCAATGTTGTTTCGTGATGACAGTACGGTATTTCGGGTCTAAGTCTGAAGTTAGGTTTTAACTCCCGAGTGAGAGCGAATGGTATTAGTTTGTCTTTGCGTGGTTGTTACCCCAGTGAAGCCTGAATGGACCGATTTTAAATAGAAAATAGTTTTACATTATTCCCGAAAATTTTACGGTTTCCGCGAAAGAATGCTTGGTGAAATGGTGACGGCATTACATACGTTAGGGCATTTGTTATTAACCGCTAACGCTAACGAAGAGATGCCGATGACAAATAATAGACATATGATGTATGACGTATGAATATAAACAGTTGGCTAAAATGTCGCTTATGATTGATATTAAAATAATGAAGGCCACTAATAATTTTATTACACTAATAACAATAAAATGCACGATTAACCCACATGCCACTATTATTACTATTATTAGCGATTAAATTGTCATAACTAAGTCTTTATGGCGACTTAGACCGTTAATTGATAGAAGGACGAGACGAGATAAATAACTTTTTAAATATGAAGAAATTGCTAATCTTAAATGATCAATTCACACGACACTGCTCAATATTAGTGTGTGATTGATGTTACATATTATTTCCGTTTAAATAGGTACGATGGTAACTGATACAAATTCCAGGAAAACGGCTGAAACGTCGAGATAATTGAAATAATATCAGCAATTCAAGCCCGGAAGCCTATTCAAAAAGAGGAAACTACGAAAATAAAGCAGCTTTCACTGAAGACAAAATACTTACTATGTTGTGAAGGTTGTCAAGTCGAATTCACGCACTAGAACCGAAGCGGCGTAGTTCGGAACATAAGAAACATCGACTTGGTGACAGTCACGGGATACCAGTGAATACAGAAGGCGTAAGACTGTTCTGTGTGAGAGAATTTAGGGGAAACCTATGTTAAATTAATTGCTCAGTCCAATAGGCGTATAAAAGTAGACTAAAAAAACATTTCAGATAAAATAAAATCAAGTGAAAGGTTACATACTTTCCTTTCTCTCTCTATTGTAAGCCTAAACTTTGTAACAAGAGTTTACGCATGATAATGAAATATAGAGGCAACTTGCAAACTTTGTAAAAGCGAACCTGCAAGTTAAGGGAATAAACAAGGCAATAAAGGAGCTTCTCAGACCCCAGGCGTCTTGCGTGGTTGTAAAAAACAAAGTGTCGAATTAGAAAAATAAACTGGGAAAGTAATTTAAGATTCTTTGATAAAATTACCTTTTGTGAATTCTAGAGGAAGGTACGGTTAAATCTAAACTGACGTAGCCACAATCATACATGATAATGGTCACTGAGATCAAGAAGTCAAAAAATCTTAAAGTTAATAATTATATGTTTTTTTAATCTTATACCCGGGACTGTAAGAAACTTCGACTTATTCGAGGATATTCTTAATGTCATTGAGATCAAACTCTACTGTGAGATTGTATGAAAAATCTAGAAACCTCGCAAACGATATAAAACTCGATAGCGCCGAGAATCGAGACCGTTACCGTTCAATTTAGTTTCATTTTGCTGTTCTACTATTACCACTTTTTTCTTATATAAGACTGAAAATAGTATTAATTATGAAACATGAACTATTAGCTCTTAACAGTTTACAAACCACCAGTTTAATAATAGTCAATGCGGTCAGGAGCTACTCCCTTGCGGAGTGGGGCGCAGTTTCGATGAATCATACATTGTTTACACTGCCTTACGATCTACGATAAATAGTATAGCGGAAATGAATGATATGAACATCACTGGGTTGTTAACTAATCCACGCCGATACATTAGAGTAGAGGTTGAGAATTAGTCGAAACTGGGTTTCATACACTTGTTCTAGAAGTTTCCCGAGCCCAGAATCAGAACCTAATAACCCATAAACATAACTATGAATATTTCCGAACGGTTTCAGTTCAATAATTCCAACGTGAACCATTCTACGACAGATATTTAGACATACTTTCGAATTAATATCGTCTAGACTTTCTAACAGGACGTGACCTAAAATCTGAGCGTTAAAAAAACTAAAATTTAAACCATAAGGCTATTGAACTCAGACAATGGGAATGACAAAGATTCCCAAGTGATCCGTTTCGATCACACCTCTGACCCACATCGGCTGACCTTAGTGAGAACCGTTGTTTCCATTAGGCTACGTACAGACACAGATACAAGAATGGCTCGGCCTGCCTCAGGCTGCGTGTGAGGACTTAACTGACCTGACTAAAAGATCGGTTCTATATTTTTAATGGTAACGAAGTATGTTGTAGCGAACTATTCGCGGGCATGCCGCCTTGCAATGTGAAAGTGCACCCCATGCACCCCAAGTAGTATTTATTTTTTTACTAGCGCCTTTATAGTACTATATCGATTCAAATTCAAAAGTGTGGCACCTCGGAAACGTCTGCGAGTAAAAAATACATAGTGTGCATAGCCTTTTATTTAGTAAACAGTGCGTCATATAACACGTTATAAAAAGTGAGTCACGTGTTGAAGGGGGATACGCTTTGCGTACAGATTTAGGGCTACTAGTAGAAGGCAATTTTAGAACACGTGGCTTGAGAAGTGAGAAGTCGAACTCGTGTTCTCATCCGAGTCACATTAAATGACAAATGACATCTATAAATAAAACTAAAGATCGCAAAAAGTTCTGTAATAAAGCTAGCTTATAGGATCACTAGGTTGTCCGTCTGTACGTCTGCAGATCAGTCAGTCACAAGGAAATAAAAACTTATAGGGTACTTCCAATTGACCTAGAATCATGAAATTTGACAAGAAGCAAGATCCCACAACACACTTTAACTTAGGCAAGCAAAAAAACTATTAAATACGAAGCTTCGGTTATGATGTTACCCAAAGTTCTGTTTGGGAAAACGTTTCAGAGGATTGAACGGTAATTTTGGATTTACCGATAAACTCTCGGATCATAAGATGTATGTATGTATGTATTATGTCCTTAATGTTTTAAGACTTACTACTGAGCCTTTAGAGTGTTAAACTACTTCCTTAGTCGCCTGTACAGACATTAACAACTGGTCGATGTCTCCGATAATCTCATTTAAGGCGTCTGATACGTTTTAATTAGATTATGTGGTCATAACGATATCTATGTATATAGATATGTTTATATAGATATTAGTGTAAACATCCAAAAGGCTAGTCGATGACAATAGGGGACCGAAGAGTAGCATCTTAGGTACCATGTTCTAGGACTTCTTTTTAGAAATATTTTAGTTTTTGTTATTTAGTTTTACAATACAATACAGTAGCTCTTTATTGAACACCATATAACAGGATAATAAATAAATTAATAATAACAATTTATTTATTTACTTAATATCCTATTAATTAATTAATTAATTATTGAATTTAATCAAGGATAAGCGTTTATTTTTATTGTAAATGTTTAATATATTTTTCATACTTATCGTCTAAACTAAACCTTAGTTATCGAATATGAATTAGTACTTAAACCAGTTGTTAGTACTAAATCTTTGAACTCGAACGTGCCAAAAATGCTCGTTACGCTCAACGCTATCTCATTATCCGACCGCGCAATTTCAATCAGATAATCATTGAATTAAAAATGCTGCAAAAATTCTAGCAAACACTGTCCATTACGTATCCAGTAATAATACTTTTTTTCCTCAATTGGGTCAATTACTGATGTCATCCATCCACTGTTCGTTCATTCTCATTATATTAAGTGCAAGCGTTTCGATGTGCGAAATTATACTGCACTTGAATTTGGACGCATACTTGTGAACCTTCATATGACCAGGTGGACCAGGGTGCCCGAAAGAGTCACTCCTACTCGTTGTTTTATTTTATTATATTTTATTTTGTAATTAATTAACTATGGAAGCCATTTCCGGAACAAAAATATTTCATTTCATTTCATTTGAACGTGAACATGAATTTATCGTCGCTTCAGTCGCAACAGTGAAACAATCTTAAACGTGTGTCTTTGTAATAGAATGGTACCTTTGAGTCTGACCGTAAGAAACTTAAAAGTATACTTCTAAGTTTCTTACGGTCAGACTCAAAGTAGACACAGCCGAGGTCGAAGATTATGTTTACATTTGAGAGTTACAACAAATAGTATACAGAACTTATTACCACGGCAACAAGGTTAAAGCATACAAATGTTTGCGACTTTGTACGGATATGTACCTATTTCTGACCTTGACTGTACCTTGTCACTTTTAGTAATTTCACACTTTCAACCTCTCACAGTGTATGCGCATACTGCGACAAAGTACTACAGTGCCCAGCTGCTTTAGCGTACTGAATACGTGATATTTTTGGCCAATTGACCCGATAAGTTGGTCGTCCTGATTTGGGCTCGACACCCGCTGAAGTCGCACCGGATGTTGTTTGGCCGACACGGCACGGCATTGAATATACGGCATGTAATTACGAATAAAGGGAGCGAATAAGTTCGCAAAACGTGACCAAGGGAGAAATCAACGAGAATCGCGCTGTCGGCTTGCGACGGAAAAGGACGTAATAAGCGGGAAAAAATTGGGACCAAACGATTCAGTCGTATTTGCATAGTAATACCTAGTTACATGAGTGAAGAGTCGGCCTCTTATCAAAACTATCAAAAAGATCTAAAAAGTAATGAAGACTTGGCTGTATGGTTGTAAACCTTCGCCTTTTTCCTAGCGGAAAGAACTTGAATAAACCGGCTAAGTGCGAATCGGACTCCGAGGGTTTCGTATCTAACGTTTTTGTTTTTTTTTCATAGACTTGTGTCGTGAGACCTTTTCTTCGTACCAAATTAATGATTCTAGGCAAACCTATAAGTTTTGTACATCGAATCGACAGATGGACGGACAAAAAGTGATCCTGTAAGGGTTCAATTTTGTTTTTCCTTTTGAGGTACGGAACCCTAAAAACAACTTGTAATTCAGGATCCTTTTCGTTACCCAGAGTTTTTACAGTCTAGCTCTAGCCGACATTCATTTATTTCATAAGTTAACTATGTTATTATCGTGCAGCAAAAAATAACCCACATTTCTTTAGTTTATGACTCTTGTAAAACACTGTCGTAATATAGATAGCTATTATCGATATGCCCACGAAGTGGGCCAATTAGAACAAATTAATCTTAACGAGAAGCATATAGTAATGTTGGCAGAGGAAAGGGCACAGGGCAAGAGCCATTGGCTCCCCATTACTTGTTCTTTTATCATAGCCTAGCGAGACTAGAAAATTACCTACCTCAATTTTGAGTACTGATATGTAACGTGTTTATGATTTCAATGATTCGTAACGTATAGTAAAATAGAGAAGGTTTATATACAAAGACAAATTGATAATCGATTTACAATTTAAGCAAATAAAAAAAAGCATTTCAATGTTGAAATGAAACTGAACGTTGACCACTGTTTCTATTAGTTAGGTGATCAGAAACTGAAACGGAATTTTGTACTAACAAGAGCTTTAGTGCGAGTCAAAATCCGCTGGGGTCGCTGATCGCGTGAGGTCCATCTGCCATTCTTCACCAATGATAAGAGACTAGCTACTGACCTATGATTGGTAGAAATTGACAGATAATCCTCCCTCGACACTCGAGTGAATTTTTGCCTTCTTGTTTTATTGCTAACAGTGACAGTTCCTAACTGTTCCTAACAGTTCCTAACTGTCATCAAAACTGGTCAAATTAATCCCAACTAATCCTAACTAATATTATATAGGCGAAAGTAACTCTGTCTCTCTGTCTTTCTATCTCTCTGTCTGTCTGTTTGTTACCTCTTCACGGGAAAACCGCTGCACCTATCTAGATGAAATTTTGTAAGAAGATAGTTTGAATATTGAGAAATAAAATAGGCTACTTTTTATTCGGGAAAATTATATAGTTCGCGGACGAAGTCGCGGGCAACAGCTAGTTATAGATAAAGAGGTACCGTAGTCGTTGTTTTATTTTTGCGCGTATTTAGGTCCCAGCTAGATCCGTAAGCTTGAGAAGAACCAAGAGCTGACGAATTGGGTATCAATGAGGAAAGTCAAACAACCCACTCAAGTCAATCCACTGTCGAGTGAGACTTACTTATTTGTCAATTTCCACCAATCATAGGCCAGTAGCTTACCTCACCTTACCTTAGACCTCATTCGACAGTAGCGGTCCTAGCGGATGTTTGACTCGCGATAGCCCTCATTCTTTTACGACCGCAGGTGCCTTTGAAAATACTGCACGTACCTTTGAAATTTGTATTGTATTATAGGATTAGTGAAACTATAAAAATCGCGTTCTAACTGATTTCTCACTAAATTAAACTATTGTTTAAAGTACTGCTCAATTGCAATGACAGAGGCATCAGATGGCCTTTAGGACAATACTCTTGGTAGCTGTTTTATAAACAATAATAAAATCACACGTAGGACAGTACAATGGAGTAACGGAGCGGTGTCGCGTTGCGTAAGCGCACCCCTGCGTATTGTGCGATCGCGTTGCAGAGAATGCTAGTTTTATACCGAAATAAAACTTTAAGCCTAAACCCATAGCAGTTAATTGCTCTTTCCGGCAGCAGTTCCGGGATCAATATTAATCCTGCACCTGGCTTATTCAATTTAGAATGGACGCCGGGACCGATTAGCCGGGCACTGTGGCCACAGTGAGTCACTTAGGTTAGAAACCATTGTATTTATAATTACCAATGACAAGTGACAGCTGACAAATAAACAAATATCCCAGTTGACTGATTGTTCGAATGTCGAACTCACCAGTGTATGTACTGATAACAGGACGGTTTTGTTTAGGGAGTCATATAAAAAAACCGTCCACGAACGTCGGTCAAGCCCAGGATAGGATTCCGTGGGCGTTACGGAAAAGTCCTTGCTTGTCTCATATTAATAGTTTTTTTTTACTACGAGTCAATATGTAAGGATTTTTTATAACTTGGACAAATGGTCAACTAAATCGTTAACCTGTAAAGCCTACTAGACTGCGATAGTTTTTCTTTTAAATTCACAGTATGCAGTACTGTCTACATTTTTTTACATTTCCAAATAGGTATGAAGCTCTGAAGCTCTAGGTTTACGTTTTAAGTAATATGCATATAGTTTTTAAAGTTAAATATTCCGTGTTGTCGTCACCTCAATGTGGCACGGTAAACATGTCCCGAAACACGTGTCAGAGATGTTCCGATAGGGAACAATGTTATCAAAACACATATCGATTCGACCGCCTAAATACTTCGTACTTAATCAACGGTGACTGATAACGCAAGCAATCTTATCGATAATCTCTATGTTACTTTAACAGAAACGTTTAGGTAAATAAACAACGACGCGATATAACTAGTAGAACATAACTATAAATAGGTATGTTACAGGTACGGTAAGCAAATTGCTGGCGTGTTATTCTCCAAGTTGGCAGCGTCGCTTTCACGGCTGTTTCAGCGGAGTAATGTCAAATTTTCGATACTATATGACAATTGACAGCTAATTTGAAACTTCGACGCTGAAACCTGGTGTGGATAAGATGGCTCGGAAAAGACGCATAAGGCATTCAACGACGACCAGGGTATTGAAAAGAGGATGTCAGACTTGGTTTTAGCTACGTAGAGCCACTATCGTTGGAAGATCTAGCAATAATGTTACTTTATGCGTGTTAACCGTGGTGATAGACACTATTTAACTGGATTACGGGCAACATTAGATTAGCAAACCTGTGCTGTGTGTGGATTTAATAGTGTTGTGAATGCAAGCAGTCTCGAGTGACACTAGAAACCGAATCGCATTTTAACAATCTGTGCTGCAAGAAGATAAGGTCTGTGTGACGTTATTTAATAAGCCTGCACCGGTAACACGCAGAGCTATAATGGCGAGTATTGCATATAGTATGCAACACTTGCACACGCTGTTCAGTAAAAAAAAAGTGAAAAACGCGTAGGTATGTCCGCGACCTATACTAGTATGCTAGCTGTTAGACTCGAAGCACTATCAGACAAAGCATTGGTCGGAAAGTCTTCGAAATGACCTCGTACCTAAGTATTTCTCACTAGTATTATTGTTTCAAAAGCGGAATCAAAGACAATTTGCAAACGGGTATCCGCCCCCAAAATATACTACGGCATTGAGTCTATCAAGTCATAGCCGGAATTGTTGTTGACATGATATTACCATACAGAAAAGGGCAAAATTAATATTAATATTCTTGCAAGAAGGCAGTAGTGAAAGTGAACCCCTTTTCTCAGAACTGTCTTCGAACATAATTCGGAAACCTTCGACTTGGGTTAACTAAAGTTAGATACAGTCGTAGGCTCGTATAGATACTTTGTTTTGGTACCAGTCACCTAGTTCCATTTAGAAATAGGAGCGATGTAAAACGTCAGTAAATTGTAACTAGTACTTCATTTCGAACGATAAGTTTATTTTATATTTAAGGAAAAGTGGATATTGACCACAATTACCTTATAGGCTTGATGAGCTCCCGATGTTTCGACGCAGTTACATGCATAAGTTTATTTTGGTGATAATACCGCCACTTACAATGCATGTTTCGTATGAACTTTTCGACCAAATCACTTTGACTTTGACCACTATTGCACTACTCTCAATCATTGTCATGAAAAGCAATATGGTGTATCTCTTTCACGCGAATTTCGAACTTCGAACATGAGACGAAAGTTTAGTGTAAGTAATCATTTTATTACACATGTTCCCAGGTCCCGAAAGTGTTGACCGAACGCTCAAAACGTTGGACGGGACCTAATGTGTTTAATGTAGACCCAAATTTAGTTTCCCAGCGAAATATCTAGAAATTTTGACTTATAATTAAGATAAAGGTATAACGTAGTTAGAGGGATAAATCTTCAGACTAATTTGAGGGATATACTCATAAAATTAAATGAACAGATGACAACATAACGAGCCTTCGTATGAATTCTGTCTGTACCTTGGCAACCCCAGTCCGCTAATTTTCAAGCATTAAACTAGTGAATACGACCGGGAAATAACCCCTATCCTGTAGTAAAGACCGGTTATATGAAACCTGCTTCAGTTATTATCCGTTAGCTTAGTTGCTGATGGAATGGACTTTAAGCAGAAGTTATAAAATATAGGTTTTAGTGCAAGACTTGAATGTAACGAAAACTGTAACTTGCGTGATGTTTAAATTCAAGATGAATTGTACGTAAGTAGTTAATTATTTTTTGGGTATCCTATCCGTGAGCGACATCATTGGGTAAATTACTGTATTGTGATTATTTTCTTCGGCAAGATTATTATTATTATTATCAAATCACGCCTCCTAGGGATTGAGAAGATTTATTTATTTTTCGTGAAGGTGAGGACGTATCAAACAGTCACGCACTAACTTTTGAATTTGGTATTTTTAACAATAGAACGTCTAATAAATAATAAAGTTAGCGAAATCCGAGGTCTATAGTAAGTCAAAAAAGTTTATTACGTACATTATACATATAACCTTGGGTGGCTAGACTAAAAACACAATTAAGTACCTAGTGCAATAACGAACGAACTAAAACTCGCCAATGAAGGTGGTTCAGTTTTGCTGGAAATAGATTTTGCCTAGAAATAAAGTTATGCTTATCTGGTTTAGATATGTATTTTTAGAATGTGTGGGCGAAACGCAAATTGGACTTTGGCCGAGAAGGAAAAAAATAAAAGCTATAAAAGCTTTTAGCCATTTTTAAGGCTAAAGTTTGTGAAAATGTTAGCCTTAAAATAAAAGATGCCAACTTAAAAAGTACCCACCTAAATCCTTTTTTGAAAACCAAATATAAATTCTGTCAAAAAAATATTTAATAAAGTCGTCTAAAATTAGGGTAAACATATTAATTAATTTTAAGAAAAGCTGCCTTGAGTGTGTGAGTGGAAGTGAAGATAATAATATTGGCGGACTTGTGACCAACAACAGGGCAGAATAACCGGCGGTGACCTGGTAGGTACCTATTTGATAGCCGCGCAAATGATATAGAAACTTGACAGTTCAAATCAATATCGTCTAGTATTGATTTGCAGATTAGGTATTCAGGTCTTTCGTGATATAACATTAGTGACGCTACATTCTTGTCGACATGTTAATGGTAATACCATAGCTTTTATAATGGGTTCCTGCAATGAGTAGGTAACATTTTCTTTTTGCTCATTACTTATGTAATCAATTCCGAACTTGCAGGACCAGGTAGGTAGGTATTTGACTGGCGACGAGAGGCGTTTTCGGCATGTTTTCTTTACTTCATTGACTTGATTCCACGTTTAGATAAATTTGACAGATTGTCAAGAATATACGGCCCTGCATTCACGCTAGGTAAAGCTCATCATCACCAGCCCTTTTTTTACGTCCCACTGCTGGGCGCAAGCTTCCTCCCAGATTTAGAGGGGTTGGGCTATAGTTTGCACGTAGGCTCAGTGCGGATCGGGAACTTCCCAAGTACACACAAACCACTGAATTGCTTTCTAAAAGTGGGCAGATTTCCTCACGTTTTCCTTCACCGAGAAGCTCATGATAAATTACAAATGTAATTTCAGACTTAAATTCCGAAAAACTCAATGGTGCGAGTTGGACATCCAACAATACACTTTCTAAAACTTTCAGGCATAATGTTACCTATTAACATTTTATTTACAAAGTTTACTATGATAATATTGATAATTAGCATTTCATAAAACCAAGTAATTAGTAATGAGAAGTCTCTACTTAAAGGAGTAAACATAATGAATGCCAGTATTCAAAAATGGCTTAAGAAGAAGCAAAGTCATGGTATTGTTAATTAGAAAAATATTGTCTACTATACCATAATAGCATATTATTATACCAAAAACAACAAAATGTGAGCCAAAGTACCAACACTAAAAATATGGTGGTCCTAGCAAAAGCATGTACTATACAAAATGGAGATATATATGATATAAAATATGTATGACTAGCTTATGCCCCGCGGCTTTGCCACCATGAAATATTTCAAAATAGGCTAGTTCCCTATCCCGTGTGAATTTCGAAAAATCCCTTCTTAGTGCACCTCTAGGATACTCAAGGTATATGTTTTCCAAATTTCAAGTCACTAGGTCCAGTGGTTTAGGCTGTGCGTTGTCTGTCTGTCAGTCAGTCACGGTACTATTTTATAGGTATATATAGAGTATGGACTTTAATTAGAAACAAAATTTAATGAGCTCAGTACTGATTAGCTACAAATAACAGTATTATGTTCAGGAGACTTCATGTACCATGTCTAAAGCAAGTAAATAAATTTCATTTCATTTCATTTAAATCAATCATATTAATACTTTTAAACTAAATTTACCTAATAAATGACTATTTCTATTGCCTTCAATTATTTAACAATTCATTGATATCGCTATCTTTTTAATGGCTCTTTGACATAAACTATGCTTCATAATACATATATCTAATCTATTTAAAAAAACTTGTTTGGGATTTCATGAGCCACCATTTCTAAAAAAATATATATGTAATTAACCAACTAGTGAGTAGATAAAAACGTATATCGTCTTCCAACACGCCCTAACAAGGCTATATGAGTTCATAGATATAATTTATCATCAATTACTATGTTGTTCTAGGAAAATCTTAGTAGGTACAAAAGCACCAGAGAACATAGAAAATGGAAGAAAATAGACCCCATAAAAACTGTTTTGGTCTGACCTTTGCGATTTTTACACATTACAGGTAATAATAATTTGTCTGACCTGTCCCTATCTCCTGGAGTGTGTTGTCTTCAAATAAGTTTTAGATTTTAATGAAGCCACAGAGGCCATCTCACATCATGGTAAATGCTCACCACTACCCATAGATATACACATTACACACCCATAACACAAGAAAGCCAAGATGGAATGCTTTTTGTGGCTGTGATGTCACCAGCTGTCTTTTCTCAATATTACGACGCTATAGTGTATGTGCATTTCTGGGTAGCCAGATTCGAAATTAACATGGTAACAATGATATGGACATACTTTGTACAAGGTCTTACAATCTGTAGGTACAGTCAAGGAAATTAATTCCTGACCCACCATGGAACCTTTTCACAGTAAACGTCATAGTGATTTTGCATAGCTTGACAAGGAAAATCGATATGATGTTTACTATGAAAATGTTCTATGGTGGGTCAGAAATTAATTTCCTTAACTCTATTTAAGACCGGCCAGAAAAACAAAGCAAAAATATTAACTGCCATATACCAGTTATTTATAGTTTACTAGGACTAAACCGTTTAAAGCAAGCTGCCATAATTGCTTTAAATTATTTACCATTATCATAACCTGTTATTTGAGAGACATCTTGGGATGGAACCATGTCATTAGCTCACTTGAGATAAGTATTGTTTTGTGTGATGCAGCAATTGGCGATGCAGACTGTGACCCGGAGTCAGAAAAATTATTGACATGTCAATTGCATGGTGTGGCTTAATAGGTATTAAATATTAACATGACTTTCAATTGTTACCATAAACATTACAAAATAGTGATAACTATTGTTCCCTTGCAATAACAATAGTAAAAAAACAAGAAATTGGTTGTTTGTATACTAACTTTAGAATAGACTATGTTACAAAATCCACTACATAATGAATTGCTTGTAGTGACAAATGCATTTGTTTGTAAACATTTTCCACACATCATTAACAAACCATATAATACTAAGTATGTAGACAAAGTTAAGTTCTTGTAGCATGACTCATACTCACTATACTCTTAAACTGAGATTTCATTGCCTCCTGGCCCGAGTGACTCACAGTAAACTAATAAACAAAGGATATAAGTCAATTTATCTCCTACAACCACTGATAAATGCATTATATAGTTGTTCACGATACGGGGCATTGGCCACCGGCCAAACGGCACGTAAATCATGCACCAGGCATTGTATTGTATTAAATAACAAGGAAATAGGTATGCACGATACGAGCATGCAATTAGCCCTTACATTGCCTTGAGATGTTCAGGAACATTTTTATGACGTGCCTACTTAGCAAAAGTAGATGTTATCACGTATTAATTAATAACTAGTACTTCAGCGAAAACAATGGAATATTCTCAGTAAGCAATAGAGCAAATAGTTCAAATATCGAACTTAAATTGCAGGCTGTCATTGTCAATCTTAAACACTTGATGAAAAAAAAAGTCCAATCGGAACGAAAAACACTTGGCGAAATATGTACTGGCCGGCTACAACTCTTTATAATCAATGCAACACAACTTAGAGCAGGAACAACACAAGATAAAAAAAGAAATCGAAATAAATGAACGTTCAATTATAGAAACACCTTCACTTACGTTTTTTTAACACCGCGATCTCGTGTACACTTAATTACACTGTACAGTTTCAACACATCTTTCAGTTTAATTAAATGAAAATCACTGCTGCGTGAAATTACAATTTTATTTTGTGACAGTAGACAAAACAATGGAATTGAAAAGAAAAGACGTGTGTGGGTCGGTTGTGGTTGGATGAAATTCTTCCGCTGTCTGCTGTCGGGCGGTCGACTGCTGACAGTTTTCTGTCGGTCGGTAGATGGCGTGAGTGACAGCAAGCCATAGACAACAAAAGTATTAAGAGAGACCCAATATAAAACTCCCATTCAACAGAGAAACAGTAATCAGAACATGAAGAAATAATAAAATAACATACACGAAACCTTATTCGATTTCCGTACTTTTGTTTAAGTAAAGTGTTTACCCAATTAGCAGTTGTATAAAAGTTCTTTCAGCTTAATTACATGGTTGTATAACGTCATTTAATAATCAATTTTGATAACTTTCCCCTATATTTACTTGTGGAATTCGTTGGCATAAAATATATAGCTCGTGCCACACCGAGCTTAAAAAAGATAAATTAGGTCTTGAATAATGCTACGAATCCGGCTGACTGTCTCAGCAACGCCATCTAGCTCGGAATGGTGTAACAAACAACATTCTGTCTCACTCGCTCTAGTGAGCTCCGCGCGGCCGAACGGTTCAATGACTCTGGCGACCAGTTTCTATTTTCTCTCTGGTTCTGTCGTCGGGTCGGGTCGGCCTGCAAGCCGCAAGGGGTCTTTGTTTGCGTTTCACGTTTGCGTCGCACGGTATAGTCAGCGGCCGCGGCTCCATCGTATCGTATCCGAGACGGAATGTGCCCTCATAAGTGGAAGCGCGGGTCTCGCTCCTCTCGGTGTATGTGAGATGTGGTACGGATCGCCGGAGTGGCGTCGTCGTCGAGTGCAAGCTGTGCAAGTGCAGTGAAGTGCAGTGCGTGGTGCGAGCGAGCTCCCGGCCACGGCGAGCGAGCGCAGCGGAGGCGGTGGCGGGTGCCGCACGGCCATGACCGGTGACATGCCTCTGGGGAGCGCGCACGCGTTCGGGCGCGCGCTGCTGCGGGACGGCGCGTTGCCGCCGCTGGAGCCCGGGCCGCCGGCGCCGCCCGCCGCCGCGCAGCCGCCGGACAAGCGCCCGCCGGCGGCCGCGGCCAGCCCCGAGCAGGTCATGAAACTTTACATGAACAAACTGACTCCTTACGAACACCGCGAGATATACGACTACCCCCAAGTGTACTTCATAGGCGCGAACGCGAAGAAACGTCCCGGTCTGGTGGGCTTCCCCAACAATTGCGAGTACGACAACGAACAGGGCTCCTACATCCACATCCCGCACGACCACATCGCGTACCGGTACGAGGTGCTGAAGGTGATCGGGAAGGGCAGCTTCGGTCAGGTCATGAAGGCCTACGACCACAAGAAGCGAGAGAACTGCGCGCTCAAGATGGTGCGCAACGAAAAGCGGTTCCACCGACAAGCTCAAGAGGAGATCCGCATACTGGAACACCTCCGCGAACAAGATAAAGATAACACTATGAACGTAATCCACATGTTCGATTCGTTCACCTTCCGGAACCACACTTGCATCACCTTCGAGCTGCTCTCGATCAACCTCTACGAGCTTATACGAAAAAACAAGTTCCAAGGTTTCTCTTTACAGCTCGTGCGCAAGTTTTCCCACTCGCTGCTGCAGTGTCTTCACGCTCTGAACAAGAACAGGATCATACACTGCGACATGAAACCCGAGAACGTGCTTCTGAAGCAACAGGGGCGCTCCGGGATCAAGGTCAGTTGCAAACAAAACACTAGCGCTTCAAAACAAACATTCTATTAGTATAATAACCGCAATTTAAGGTTATATTTTCACTATAAATCCCTACATAACCTCACCTAGGTCCCTACCTAGGTCCCTACATAACCTATGTATATATGTGTCAGTGGGTGTCCATCCGAGTGTCCCTTCACGTAGGACCCGCCTACGGGTAAAATCAATAAAGCGTAATTTGTACACCTGCATTTAGGGTGCGTGCGAGGGCGATCAGCTGGCACCCGCCCCGAGCGACACTACATATAACCTATACCTACGATACATATAACCGTATGGTTAAACCTTTCCCAACCGGATTGAATACTTCTTACGTGGTAGGTACCGACTTCATACGTAGAAAACAACAAGTAAGTAGGTACTATACTTAGATATGCCTACATCTTACTGAAATTACATTCGCAGAAACGTGTCCGCATTGTGATAACGCTTTATTACGTATCCTATTGCAGCGATGTGCCGATAAACGTTATCTGTGCTCGTCGAGTCGCTCACCCGAACGCCGCGTTCTATTTTCAAACCTCCCGATACATTCGGTAACTCGGTCCCGCCATGTGATGTGAACGGCTATTTACGTCAACGCATCCGTGTGGACGTTCGAAAATTAAAAACACAAAGTTAACAAATGAAACACGAACCAATGTCAGTTGCAGCAATCAGCAGAATGAACAGAAAAAACTCGAACCTTGGAACGTTCACTGTAGTTTTGAGTTTTGCTAACAAAAAAATCTTGACCTCAACCGTTGATGAGACCTAAAACTATTAATTTGTGTTTTTTTCTTATTGCTGCGGTGGCAAAATCCTTCAATAATGTAGACAGACATGTAGAAAAAACTACTTACTCACGTGGATATTTTCATAAATTTTTGAATTCATAGCAATGTTAATTCACTAGGCATTCACATACTTAAATGCCGTTTAACGTTAAACCTATACTTATATAGCTTAAAGAATTACTGAAATGACGAATCTAGGTGTATAAATACAGTTTATTTACAAACGTTTGCTCACGCAATATTAAATTTCATTTAAACGCTGCCTACGTATTTATTTATCATCTTATGGGATTTTACCCATATACCTAGGTAGGTAGGTAAGGTAGGTACCTTCCCGAATGTTTGTTCAGTTGAAAACTAGATCGCAAAAAGATATGCAACAAGTACCTCTAGTCGATAAGATAATGCTTCATTGGTTAGTGATTGTTGCTAAGCGCATGCGCCTAACGGTACCACACCAGACACGCCACTTATGTATACCAACTAGATTTTCTCTTCTATTGTCTTCGTCTAACACTTCTATATCAGTTAAGTCGAACCTTATTCTTTTATGTGCTTATCTGTACAGAAAAAAAAATCTCGAAGACCATAATTGTCTTTGGTCAAAAAATACTGCCTGAATCAGGCTGATTTACGTACGCCTTTGTATCATAATTAAGATTACCAGCGTGACTAACAGCACCACTTAGCTTTTTTTTTAATAAGTGTAACGGTATTTTTTAAAACCTGTTCTGAATTGCCTATTTGGACATAAGGCGGTATAAAGCAAGGATAATAAGTTATAAAATATGCGCAACTCGTTCGGTGCAATGCACTCTACATTTGAAGCTTTGGCCGTGAGATAAATGCCAGAGAGAATTTTTATTTTTCTCAACAGCATTCAGGTTTTATGAATCAGCCCAGCAAGGGGAAAATCGAAAATACTTGGCAAAGAGAGGATACGTGATAGTAATTGTTTCTGTATCTATAAACCTGAATAAAACTGCTCACGAGACGCCGTTTGTTTCAGTTTTAAAATTCCCTGTAAAAGATTTCTAGCTCTAATATATGGCGAGATACTAAACCTTTTGACCGTACAGTACAAGAGCCTCTGTCATTTCGGTTTAAACGAAATCTATACCCAGACCTAGCTGTAGTATGCAAACGTGGCTTACTCAGTATTTCGTGTCTGCTCGAAGGAAGGGGATCAGGGAATGAGATATTTCTGCCATGCCATGCCGGCATTTTGTCGCTATACGTACGTGAGCCGGCGATTGTCTGTCACGCGAGGCTTAAACATTGAAACTAATCATTCAAGCTCGGGTAATGCAATCCCGAGGTTTCTTGTCGCGAAATTAAACTCGACACGATAAATGAGGCAATTTGGGTTGAATGTTGAAAATGATCGTTTAAGTTTGGATTGAGAGTGACAGTTGAAAGGTTAACTGAAATTCGAAACTGTTGTTTAAAACTTAAAATATTAACGACTATGAGTGCTACTGATTAAAAATTTGGTGATACTTGTGCCCGTTTTCTTAAAATAATCCACCAGCTGAAACTGTCATACCTGATATGTCTATAACGGCCATAGAAATTAATAACTAGCCACCACAATATAAAACAACTCCTAAATACAGCCACGCCAATGTAGAAACACGATGTTTTACAAATAAACCGCCGCAGGATGTAGAGCGGCCTCGAACTACCACCTGTACCCAACCCGTCCAGGTAGCAAAATGAATAAAACTCGTACAGGTTCCGTTCCGACCAAACTGGGACCCAGCAAAAACTGCCAGACCATAGTGAATTCGCCAACTTTTTAATACCAAAGTCCTGACTAAAGCTATTTATGATTTTATGATGTTTTACGAATAAGGTCGCGCTTGATCGACTAAAGCCAAATCTTGCAATTGGGCACGCAAAAATGGACTACTTAATTGTTAATTAATAAAGTAGGCTTTGTTTTATCTCACCGCGCAAAATACGTGTGCTACAAACAGTATTATTGGCACGAATTTAAGCTAGTTCGAACTACCAGTCAGAATGTGTATACTTGCTATCCAAGCCGCCTAAAGCAAGGTAAGTATAAGTAATAAACCTGATTAAAATTGCGGACAACAAGATGTACACATGTGTAAAACCGTGTCCATAATGCATTTTGTTTACTCAGTAAACGGCCTCATTACTCAATTCTGTTACGCTATCCTAAAGATAATATTATTTGCCATGAAATAACTACTAATCTACATGGTAATGCACTTTTGTAATGCTAAGAACAGTAGGGTAATAAAGTGGTTTACATAAACACAGGTAGCGTTGAAGGTCACAAACGTAATGATTGAGATACATAATGTGGAAAGAGGTCTTACTGTATGAATCATTGAACATGTCGTGATATTTCACTTCCGTGATTTTAAGAGCCGTGCCATTTGAGGCTAAAAGTTTATTAAAACGTGTATTTACTGCGCTCTTCAGTTACCTGTTAGATGATGTGTGAAATTACGGGTAAGAGTGCACTAGACTGTGAATTGATCTGTGTTATAACTGTCGGTGCTACCATTGGAAAGGGTACCGTTCGTTAATATATCTTGGGTCTAGTGAGGCAACCGATTGCAGAAAATGACAAAGTGAAATCGAGTTTCCGAAGCCAGTGGCAATGTGTGAAAATTTAATCTTAAAACGATGATTTTTCATTCAGTAACTGTCATGTAGATGCATTTTTAAAGCATTAGTCTTCCAACACCTGCGACTTTGTCATTGCCTACATTACTTCCTGCCAGTAATGAGTAGGAAACATTCACTAGCCAAGCATTTAAGACATCCATCGATTTCACTAAGTACAGCGTACATCACGGAAGCCAAGGCGTCAGAGCTGAGTAGCCCTGACAGTTACGTATGACCGGCGTATGCGCATACCATGTAATTTACATGCCCGATTGACTACCGATAGGATGTACACAATCTGCAATTTGTACAATTAACTTGCTCGTTCGCAACACTACCTTGGGTGTTAATTTTTTACCAATCATTGTTTCAAATTGTTACTTAACTAAAATCATGAATTTATCATGAGTCGTATTCGTATTTGCATAATTCTCTGCAATTAGGCAAGGAATAACATTTAAATTGGATGGGAAGGCATTATACCCACAAGCCTTAGGCGCTCCTTGATTGAATTGAATTTTCAAAGCGTAGCTTAACCTATTACGTAGACCGAAAACTTAGGCAACAACCTATTAAGCGGGCGATCAATAAGGAATGTTACGAAATAGCTACCCGAAGTGCTGTAAAGAAAAAAAGGCCTGTAAACAGTTTTGGTACGTTACTAGGGGAATGTATTACAGCCGTCTCAAAGAGTTCCTTAGAGACGTATTCCTTTTTTCGGACCTCTACTGACACTGCCTGTACATTTTATACACTGGGATAAATGTATGGGTACATCGTCTTCGTAGACGTCACACTCCTGTGTGATGTTATATTCGTGGAATGGAAGCATGAAATTGCCCACAGCATCGGCTATTAGCTACCTATTGTATTAATGATAAAGCTTACAGACCAGTTGGACTGAACATGAAATTAATAGCTTAGTTCATTTTCTAAACCAACTTTTTGTATTTTTTATTTTTACGATCATCCCGTTCGAAATTATTATTCCAATTTCAAACTGCAACGTAAACATACCGTGCGTCACCACGGTATAGTGGAGGTCTGGTTTCGAATCCTTGTTTGAGAATAAATTTTTCTGGTTTTTCAGTATATTTAGGTTTCAGTTTGAAAATTGAAAAATTATTTCAGTTTAACCAAGTTTGTTGAACGAAATCATATTAAAGAAAGAAAAGAAACTGTCTTCGAAAACCTAATCAATTTTGAGTGAAACAACGCGACCGATTAACAGCATTTCATTTCATCGCAAAGAAACTCGTCATACAGCTGCGACAAGCCCTTGAGTGTGCAGATAATAATATAAAACGGGGTCATACGGTCCAGACGACAGATATCGATTTAGCCATCTCGGCGATAGTTGTCTGTTATATGGATAATGTGAGTTTTTTCTTCTCTGTTTTGGCGTTCTAAATAATACTGATAATATTTAGTTCCCTCAAAGACGTTTGTAAGTAAGATAGTCATTGTTTTTGCGATATTAAAGACAAAGTTTTTGAATTGAATTATACATGGAACGTGCCTTTGTATTTCATTGGTAAAAACAACAAATAATAAACCTAGAAATACGTTATAGCTTCATTTTGTAGGTTTGAAAAGACACCTTATAAATTCAGTCTTCTTTCTCGATTTTTTCTTATACATCATACAAAAATGCCGTTATCAAAGTGAAAAAGCAAATCTGCTTTCTTTCTTATTTTATTTTCAGTCAATACTTGTTGTCCTTGGTAGATTATTTTTGGCACAAGCTATTCTGCTACCATTTTTGAATACCCGAGCCCCGGGGAATCATACTCCTACTCCACTTTTCAAAGTTATCTCTCAAGAGGGCTCTAGCCATAAACAACTACTCCTGCGACCTAATTACGACCATTCTCTCCGTTCCCGCATGTGACTCATTTAGATTATATTTTGCTCTACTATACTGTGCTTGCTTTTTATTTTAGACATCTTGAGCATCTCGCTATCAGAATTGACTTTTGACTTTTGATAGACTGAGCTGAAAATACTGGTAGACTACAAACATGATATATCGATTACGATGTAAGACGAGCCTTGGGACAAACAACAAAGTTACGGCGGTTGCATCGGAAATATTAAAAATGTTACTAGAGTTTCCTTCAGCACGCAGTTGGTCGAGGACTCTTGAGTTACAATTAACTTCGACTTAATTCATAGTTGCTCCAGTTTTTGCAGTATTCTTGATATAAACGTGTCGTTTTCGAGTCTTATAGTATGCGTACGGTTTTAATACCTTACATTAATATGCAATTTAAGGTAGACATATTAAAAGACTGTCTATCTTTAATTACTTATTAAGCTTAACTTCTAATGAGCCCTTATTATAGCTCTATTTATGTTGTATAGTAGCGTCGAGCGCGAAACTTCTAAAGCTTCCTTTTTAGGGGAGTTTAATCCGAAGCTTCGCTATTACTTGCCTCTAGTTTCCAACGAGAACCTCAAGGCTTCTAGTGGGGCTCTCCACGTTAAGATGCAGCCTTATTCCAGAGCTTAACTATTGAAATGCTGCACAACAATTCCAAATATCTTTAGTGTTCTTGAATGTCACTTTATACTACGAGGTTCGTGTTGATGTTGAAATATCGCATCGACAACTAAGTGTGCATTACACCTTGCCCCTTGATGCTTATAAACCTACTAAAAAGCCGATTTCGTGTCGTCGTTAACTAACTCCCTCTAACTTAATTACAACTGCAAAGTTTCTTTGTAGTTCCCTTGGAATGAGGCTCCTGGCAACCGGCCCACTATTGCGTGCTTGCCAGTCGCTTGTTCAGTCATCTTTTAAGCCTTTTGCATATAAAACTTCCAAGCCCGACGAAGGAATATTGACTGGAAAAAGAAGTTTCATTTCCTGTACTGTTACGGGACTTTGTTCATTTCATATCAAAGGAAGAGGTGAACTTATGCAATTTATTACTTTCTACGACTACGTCTCGATTTGTATTGTTGACTTTAAAAAAAAATATTAGGTGTATTTAATTCTGAAGTCCATTCCAACGTAACGTATTGCCCCCAACGTACTGCTAGCAGGGACACTCTTTTTCACTCTCGCATGTAACTGAAACCCTATATGAATAATTTAAATCGCCACCCAAAAGGCCAAAGTGACTCCGTCTTGTAGCGTAGCATACATTCTTCGCCGTTTAACTTGCTTAAGTGATATATCGTCGCGAAAGCGCACAATCTTATTAGGTCACTGTACACAAATATCTACAAGTCAAGTGCTTGTCTCAGAGTGCGTAATACATAGTGGCGGCGGAGGCGCCACAGTTGGGAGATTGGGAACAGCTTGGTATCTTTATTGGTGATAAATGTAGAATAAGTAAAGCTACAGATACTTTGTTGTTGTAAAATTCTCGATTGGAATAAAAGTAACTTGAACGGAACGAGACGCGTATAATTATGAGAATTGTTCCGACTTGTAAATTGTATCTGTTCAATATGGCTTTCTAATTTACAAAAAAGGCATTTAAAAAAAACTGTCTGTATAGTGCTACATCAGATTTAATTTCCACTTTTGAGAATTTAGGCTATTTACTTTACTAGTTCCAAACTATCTGGTAAAATACAAACCAAAAAGGAATGATTCCAAATTCCGAGACAGTAGGTACTTGACTGAACATACGTAGCATAAGAGTATTAATTTTTGTACACAAAACACATGATATCTGCTAATTTCATACAAAACTTCAGTGACAAAAATTAAATATTATCACAACCACACCGCACCCCGTTCCTATCGCACACCGATATCTGACCTAACCAACCTCCAATAAAAAGACAAACTGCTCCTGAATATTTCAACTGTGTACAGTGCGTAAGTAGGTCACAGTGACGGGAGCAGGCGGGAGCGATCGATAGACACGCACAGAGCTATCGAGAGTAAGGTTGTTGCACTCTGCGTACTTTGGATACCCGCCGCTACCGCTACAGACTGTCTTGTGTTTTGTCTCGATTGGCGAGCCAGAGCAATGTTTTTAAAAATTTGAAAATAGAGTGATTGTAGGAAAGAAAAACTGGAGGATGGTAATGTAGATTGGGCAAAACCGGGATTAAGAAGCAGATGGATACTAATTGAGCAGTAAACATTGTAACTTCTTAAACTGTTATATTTTTTGGAGGTACCTACACTATTTTTTACTGTTAGACTTATTTAGAAGTTAATAAGCAGTACTTGACTCGTAGCCGCAATATTTGACGATAATGTACGAGTATGCTAAATGTTTTAACCAGTCTCTTAATAATGCACAAAATAAGTGTAGAAACTAAACTCGTTTGTCTGGTTCCTCCAGTCTTCTCGCAATGACAGCCATTTATAGTAATTTTCTCAGTTGAAAGTGACAACTTTAAGTACAATTTATTCTTCGAAGTAACTTTTGTGCTTGGCCATTGAATAAGATATAAATAGAGATGGTACAGCATTGCTAAACCGGATCATCCTATGATGTCAGCATCAAGCAAGACAGATCACTAGTGTCTTCCGTATTGTTACCAGCATGATACTAAAGGGGATATTGTAAATATGAAAGACTTCACTTTTGAACGATCACAAGACAAGTATCCGTTTAGTTAAATTTTGTTAAATAATACACCGGTAATTTGACTAGTTGTTAAATTTAATCGCAAAAAGCTACGCAGAGAATTTTTTTGCTTATCCGAGAAATACCTACTATCTTCAAGCAATTTGATTATCTTATCCTCTCTAGCCGAAATATCTTACGTGTTCAAACAATGCTTGTTTGCAGTCCCCGCAATCGAGGTAAGTGGTCAAGTATCAACTATCTAGGCAGACCCGGCTTTAGTCACAAGTGTTCTCTTTCCAGGCCGCGCTAAAGCTGCTGCCTCGTGGTTCAAAACAAAAGAGACCTGAGCTTTAGGTATTTTAACCCTTTAATGAAGTCTACAGTCTGCTAAACACAGTCTTTGCTGACCACTGAGATTATGAGAGGCTGTGGCAGATGGCCGAAACCGTGAGGTAGAACTAAATGAGCATCTATGAAAGTTAGCGAGTCGAGTGCATATTAAAAAGGGCGGTATAAAAGATGAACAAATTCTTACATTGGGTCTAAACCGGACGCCTGTAATTTTAAAGGATTTTTAATTTTAATTTACAGAGTAATTTGTATACAGTTTCTTGTTTTTCGCATAATTTGTTGTAAAACTCGTTTTTCTATTCAGCCTTACCATCGATAGAAATTTAAAAAATAACTGTCAGATTACTTTTTCATACAAATTTCAGGAGTCCGTTTTTTGACGTCCATACTGAGTTTCCTGACATTTTTGTATAGGACAATTTTTTATCTATTGGAATTGACTTTACTCGGGATTCTGTTCAGAAAAAAAAATCTAATTATCAAAAAATAAAATAAAATGTATGTTCATTTTTCTGATAATGTTCGTTTACGGTCCAACCAACATCTTTGTTAAGTTTTTCTGGAAAACAAAACACACAAAACTATGTCCTCAAAATCCAGACAAAAACTGTAATTAAAGCTCGCAATTACAGTGTCTTCGCGACGCCTGAATTCGAGGAATCGTCAAAAAATTTAATTGCGTTCGCTTGTTCTCCTGCATCGAACCCCGAAGGCAGTTGGAATGCAGCCAAGCCAACCTCAGCCTGCATGGAGACGCGTATGAAAGAATTATTGTTTGCAATTCAACAATGGAACAGCTTTTGTTGCAGCAAATTGTTGTTGGAGTGGCGGATGTATATTTCTGATTCATCGCTAAATGCATCTTGATGCTGATGAAAAAATCGTCACAAACATAATTAATTGTTGACTTCCAAACTTGTTTTCGAAACGGTTATTGAATATGCAGTTACTTTATTGATTTCCATAAACAAACCTGTTATTATGACTTTCTTAGTCTAGCAAATAGCAAAGATAAATTTGAATTCATACATTCCATTGTCAAACAGTTTCTAAATCGATTCATTGCTCAGTCAGCCTAGACTTTCAATGCCGCACTTAGCGTTTATTCTTAACTACGCTGTTGCGCTAACAGTTGCGTATGCGCAATACAAACAAACCGTTGGCGGTTTTTTTCTTCTTAATTTTAGAACGGCCTCCCACGGGCTGCGGAAAGTGGGTTAATGCCAAGCCCACGCGACCTGTGCCCCGCAGTTGACTGACACACGGCTTGTTACAATACTAGCTTAAGGCTTTACTTGCCTAACTTCAGGTTGACACCCAGAAGCATTGTCTTAGCTACCTGAGCCTCGATTTAAAAATGTACTTATTTCGCGCTGAGCGTTCGTTTGTTGCTTAGCGAATTCATCATTCAAAACTTTGACGTCTTTTCCTAAAAAACAAGCTTGTGTCGATTAATACCTGTAACTGTAATTACCTATTCGTTAAGGAATATCACACGCACCTTTACTTAATTTTCCGTATACTGGAGTTACTAGGCCAAGTCCCTGAGCAACGTTAAACCGGAAGCCTTCATTGATCGTTCTAAGAGCTTCCCGTGCGTTTCTTGTCACCGAATATATTTATTCATCCTCAGCCTATTGTATTACCAGGCATCATGATGTAACCGGAAGATCAAGTGGCCAATGTCAAGCTTTGAAACAAGGGGCCTGCATTCACCAGTGGCTTTGACACACTTCCACGACGTGATTGACTGAACCAAGGCCATCCCATTAGGTTCTCCTTATTTTGCTGAAAATGCAACCCCTTTTGCTTTTCCATTAGTGGCGTATAAGGCATAACACGAAATAGGCACATGCCAAGTTAGCATATAGAGCTCTTAAGGAAGTGTAAGTTAAGACTATAAGCTGTTACAAAAGAAGCAACATCAATAGTAAAATCAATAAGTCTTATAATCTGACGCACGTCGGCGATCAAGTATTCGCCTTGTCTCAGTAACAACGCCGTCTGCAAATCTCTTAACCTTAGTCGCGCTCCATTTACATTTTAGGCCAATTATGTGTTCGCATTCTTGTATTAATGTACCTACACTACACCAGCACTTTAATGCTTCGTTACTTTCCCCTTCGTTATTATTTCAAAATCTTTTCAGTGTACAAGGAAAGTTTGCTTTCACCCATTGAAGATTTGATGGAGATTTAGTGTAGAAAATTTTGTAGTTTAAAATGTTAACGTGCAAACTATTCGAATGAAGGACAGAGGGTCGAGCACGACTTTACGAAAGCTGCGTAACGTTACGGTTATCGTATCGAGATCGAGAAACCTCATACAAAATTTTAGTTCCAAATACGCTCACGGGCGGGCGCTGTTCCAAACGTCATACAAACTCGACAACGTTTACTATTCGATTTTACGTTACGCAGCATTCGTAAAGTCGTGCTCGACCCTCTGATAATTAAACACTAGTAAAGTACCAAGCTGTCGCTCCATCTTATTAAATTCAATAGTGGTGAAATCTTCCGATGTGCTCAATCCGTTATCCCAGATTGCGGAGCCTGTGTGGGCAGATCACAGCTCTTTTGAATTTAATTTTACGATGGCATTACACACACTCGGGCGTAATTATACAGACAAAAACTTTAAAAGAAAGCAGTTAATTGGCCTGGTCTCATTCTTCAATTTATTTGACTCATAAGGTACCTTTCGACGTTTGAACCAAGCGTTTGTATCGCGACTCTTGAAGCTGTATCATTAAAGAAAAAGTGAATTCACCATCTCTAATTTTAATTATTTTTCTTGAACATTACTACATTTCCATTGAATTCTTCGTATTAACATAATGTATAATTAAAAGATAACAGTCCTTGTACTACGGGTATTATTTTAATTTTAATTGCGTAAAATTATCGGACAAGTGCCTTTATTTGAATTTTGATAAATAGCGTCTGGTTCTGTTCATCTTAAAGATAAGCCAAACAAATAAATGCTGAGGGTATTGTATTCGTGGTTTGTGTCTATTTCGAATCATTATGTCGCCACCGATACAAAAGCTAATGCTACCCATTTATCAATTCAATAGTCCATCCATTCAGTCACGAACATCTAGGAACTATCAAGGCCTTTACTTAGCCAGAAATGTAATTAGAAGTAGGTACATGTGCCGGCAAAAACCAGTGATTCCGAATGTAATTTCATGGTGTATCATAATAACACGGCTTCGATAATTCCAAATGGGAACCGTGAACTAGACGTGCAAAAAAACAACGATTTCAATTTGTATTCTTCTTTTGCAACGCCTTTTGTTAGATATAGGAAGTTTTTTGAAGATGGTTTGATGGCCTTATCTACTCTGATATAACAAGGCGGACAAACAAGATCGTTCGGCTCAGATTTTGACAGGAAACAGTCTTCTTTATATATTTGGCGTCCCAATTTCTTTTGTCATCATCATTCTCAGAAATAACCTGTGCAATATATCAAACGGCCAGACTCGCTTCTTACAATCACAATAGTTTCATTCACATCTCAATTGACAGTACTTGCTGCCTGTCAATTCAAATCATGAAACATTTTGACAAAGCTTTCGCCTTGACCATTTTGGATCTTAACGCGTGTTATTAAGACTGGATTCCTTATAGACAGTAATAGCTTTCAATCCTTGTCCTCGTGATGAAATGTTTGACCGGAATATTAGGAGTCACGACCTGTAGTGGAGTCATTTCGATTCAATCTTCAATCGATTACGAAAAGTGGTCTTAATCGGCTTTAGAAGTGCCAATCAAACATTCGGAATTCTATTGGCGATTGTTATTGCTAACGAACAGTTCGTTTTGGCTCAGGTTTTGGCATATATTTTACTGAAAAAAAAAAAAACTCCTTTCAACCGAAACTAATTTAATTCTATTCACTGATTCACTCTTGAATTTTCGAAGTCGAAATATCCCGTACAACGTTGCTTTGCTTGGTCTAACTCTGTCAATTAAAAGTCTAGTACCGTGAAAGATTTATAGGAATTAAATGCTAATTTTAAAGACATTGACTTCTATCAACGGAAGTGCGTTAACTTATTGGACGTTAGTTTAAACCCCAGTTAACCCTGTAGAAAAAACTACAACTACAATTGATCTTCCGGTAATTGTATGCGATGACTTCACCGAAGTGTGCGTGAATCGTGTAATAGTTCTCTAACATATCCTGTTTAGAAATAATAAGATAATTACTATGCCCGGTAGTAAGTATGCTTCGGCGAGTCGATATTACTTACGCACTTTCGACATGTAAATATTGTAGAGGCATGGGATGGGATGCTCTATCGAATTTGTATGCAAAATTGTTGTTTCGCAACCCCTTTTAACTTAACTTACCATGTTAATTTGCTCAATTAGGAATATCCACCAGCTAAATAGGTAAGGAGTGCGCTGACGATTCCCATTCTATTTCCTGTATAGCTTAATAAAACTAAACGTGCATAGTAAAAGCCTTAACTGTCTCTGACATTAGCATAGAAATTGACATGTTTAGTGACGACAAAGGCATTAACCGTCCGTTAGAGCAAATTGCACATTTTATAGGGTTGTTTATCTTCTTCCTCATCTTCTATCTCAAAAGGTAAATAATAAACCTTTGCCTTGGCTTTTAATTGTTAATCTTTCTTACCATGTACAGCTCGATGATGCTCTAATGGTCTTGCAAGATTTTAGATTTCATATCCATACATGCCTTGTAAGGCCCATAATAATGTTGATCAGTTTTATTGCCAAGGTCGTAAGGTTTGAAAACGCAATTTGATAAGCACCGGTGCACCATATGTGCCTGATGTGTCCGGAAATGGCCATCGTTCTTTTCCAAACACGTACAACGGACATTGATCGATCGTGTATCGCGTTGATGCCTAGAGTTGTGTGCGGCGACCGATTCCAGATCAAAATTGAATTCACATTGGTTAAGGTTGAAATCATGATGTTAAATTCAAGGGTGCACGATGTTATTTCCTGGCCTAACCACGCTTAGGTAGCAGTGTAAAAACATGTCAAAGAATCCCCTTGCGTTGTAATGTTTAAATTTATTTTAAAGAAATTTAGCTGAAGATATTTATACTCTTAAATTAGGCCCTGTATTCCCGACTGGAATTTGAAGGAGAACCCCGCTTATCCGAGGCAAGTCGCCTTAATTGTCGACAAGCATATAGCCGATAAAGTTAATCTCAGCTCACTTGCTAAGACTAATCGGGACATCTCTACGTGATCTCCCGTCACGAAGTTATCCAAATATAGATGTTTAACATTCAAATAAGAACTAGGAAGTGATCGTTATATAAACAATATATATATACCTACGGTTAAATTATCTTGTATTTGTTATCACCTATGTAAATATAAATATGGGTAATTGCGATTATTTATGCCGTTTGTCCTCCACTGGTCATATACATACTGATGTCTTCCTTTCAGCTCTAGTATGTGTTCGAAATATATGCATAACCTCAATAGTATTTTATAGAAATTGAAAATTTGTATTAGCTGTCGCTATTATATGGACAATAACTAAAGTCTTATTGTATTTACGGAACTGCAGTTTGTAATATAATCTCAAATGCTCATGACGTTATCTCACACTATCAAAAACTCTACGAACGGTGGTAAGAAAAACTGTGATTAGGAAGTAAATCAACTTCCTGAAACAGGAAAACGAATCTCAGTCACAAGAGAAACAAGCCACATTACTTATGCCTCGTCATTATCGTGTGCGACTCCACGTGGTTTATGATGTCAACAAGTGCATTGCCCCAAACTACTCATGATTATGATTACGACACTCTTGCTGCGGTTTTACTTATGTTGATTGAGATTTTGCTTCGAAGTAGGAAGTAGGTAATCAGCTTCATATTTGTCTCTACATATCCGCTTGTGCAAGATACTAATATATTTCAAAGTAGTTTCTTTCGTGACTTACAAATTAAAATATATTTCTTTAAACTTATCGTACAATTAAAATTGGCGTATAAAATGTACGAAATTATCGAGGCGTTAGGAGTGAACCTTACAATGTATTGTTTAGGTGGATTTTCTTCTGACGTTAAGAGGAAACACTACGCGAGAGACTTTTCAAAAATAGGTATTTCAGTCAACTATTGCCATCGCTTCTCGCGCCGGTCGGTGACGTCAGCCCGCTATGCCGATGTAAGCGTAAGCTGTCGTTGTGTGCGTGCGAGGCTCCGAACTCCGAATAATAATAATGTACTCACATTGCACTCGCGCGCGGCTTTATTATCGAGCGGTGAATATATTTTTAACAGACCTCAAGAAGTTACCTCCTTACGTTGTCAATTTGACTGTATGTTTTTGTGGGTACTTAATGTTTGTTACGCGATTACTATTATTTTACCTGATATATTGTCCTCACATTTTGTTGCATTTGCAAATCCTAAACTTTTAACGAATATTTATTTAAAAAATGTACCTACCTACCTTAGAGGCAAGTATTAACAAAACAACAGGGGTAAATAATAACATGTTATTTTTTTTCCGCCTTTGGTCGTGATTCGCCGTTGATTCGTCAAAATACCCTAAGCATTTGTCAAAGATGTGTTTTGCCAAAAAGTTGCGAATCGTCAAAAAAATTTCGCCAAAGGTGCTTGTGGTCAAAGGTGAGTTTCGCTAAAGTCACAATTCGTCGAAACATTTTCGCTAATGGTACTTCAGTGATTTCTAACGACTACCCCGAACGTCTTCCCCGTGAGGGGGTCATCGGAAATGAAGCTGGAGAATCTGGAAAGAAAACCCTAACGGCATTAAACGCCAAATAAAAATGTTAAGTAGATCTCGAATAAAGGTATACAATATTCAAATGTCACGAATGTCTCCTTAAAGTGGTACAATTACTTTATTTTGAAGTTAATGAATGAAATTTTTGTTTTGTTGATTAATAACAACTTAAAATAAAATAGATATTTTTAAGATATACCACAAGCATAGTGAAATGTAACGAATCACTCACGTATATAAGTCGAGTTTAGCCCGACATGTTTCGGACTAATTCGTAGTCCTTCCTCTGAGAGCGCACGACCCAGCGGCAGCGAGACGCACACTGCGCGCCGCGGCTCTGCTCGCGCGACTACACAGCGCAGCAGTGTGCGTCTCGCTGCCGTTGGGTTTACCGACTTACATACGTGAGGGATCCGTTATATTTCACTATGATTGAGTTTCACGGTAGTTCAATGTTAAAAATATACCACAAAGTTTGAAATTTGTTAAAACATGCCCCTGTCTCCTGGCCCGGCCAGAATCGTCTCTGCAGGAAGGAACTCTTCAACGGTAAATGGCATCCACTTGAGATTTGTATGGATATGTAAGTTGGATGACAATACATGTAATAACCCTCCTTCGGCTGTCGGGTAAAAAGTACAGTCGGCAAAAAAAGCTTGTTTTATTTTTTAGGGTTCCGTACCTCAAAAGGAAAAAACGAAACCCTTATATGATCACTTTGTTGTCCGTCTGTCTGTCTGTCTGTCTGTATGTATGTCTGTCAAGACCCTTTTTCTCTGGAACGCGTGGAGGTAGCATGCTGAAATTAATACCAAATGCCTGCGGTCCCTTAAAGCCGTGAAAAAATCAACCTTCTAAGTCAACGCAATCAAAAGATACAGTCATTAAAAGATCTATTTCCATACAAATTGCCGATTGCCGATTTGCCGATTGCCGATTTCCAAAAACCTAAAGGGTACTTCCAGTTGTCCTAGAAACTTGAAATTTGGTATGAAGGTAGCTCTTATAGCACAACCACTCCGAAAAGTCTCAAAATCTTAAATTTTTATGTATGTCTGTTGATTTCGCAGACCAATATAAGTTGACCTCACACTGCGTACATTTTGCTTAGGAGCAGGGCTCTGCTAACACTGGACTTTTTAAAACACTGGGGAAAAGTGTTAAAATCTTTCTACGGAACCCTCGTGCGCGAGTCCGACTCGCACTTGGCCGGTTTTTTTATGGTTAGATTACTTTTTAGTTAACCTGTTTTGACATTACGAGTACTGTTATTTAATTAGCTAGTTTTCGTAAAGACGTTGTATGATATACGGTTACCAACGTTCTACAAAACGTTTATCACTCATCAACTCATTTGTAAAACCTTCCTCATCAACCTTCGTATCACAAACTGTTTTGCATTGTCATCGGAGCTCGATAGATGTACGAAATTTTAAATCAATTTGACCTGTGGAAATGGTTTTAATTTCACTTAAAAGATTTAAGCCATTCTTGCCAACATACTAACAGGGCAAGTTAAATAAAAGCTTGTCAAAACTGGATAATTATAACGTCAAGAAATAGGTTACGACTACTTAGCTAGAATCGTCACAAATTGAAATGTCGATATCGATTTACAAGTCTTACAACACTATTATCGACTACGACACCGCACTTTTCTGGCCGTGTATATGTATATTTGTTCGACAATCCCCTCCCAATAACCCCGATCAGAGCATGAAAGGGACAACTGCAGCCCGAACTGATAATACCTATTTAAAACTGGCCAAAACAGCCTTTCGTATTCCCCTGTTTTCCTTTCCAAAACTTGACCAATTTTAATAATTCTTTTAAAAATAATGTAAAGAAAGACGGGACTATGCACCTATGTTTTCCTTTTTTTTCTAAGTTAGTTAAATTTGTTTACCGAGCGTCTGAAAATGATATTCGGAACCGGTCGATTTTTGCGGTTTTAGAAGGTCCCTAGTTTTTTTATTATTTGAATAATGAGAAAAAACAAAACATAGGGGCATGCCAGTGACCGAGACAGATTTAATGATAAAAAAAATATTTTCTCTAATGTCATTATCCAGCGAGAAAACAGGGGAATACGTTTGTATGGAGAAACGGCTGCTATTGTTACCTCTTAATTGTCAGCGAGTAGCTAGTAACTGGAATAGTCAGCGCTGACCGACTGGCATTATTCAGAAACGCTTCTTAGCAATAATACCTACACACGTCAATATGTTACCAGATCTTTACACGCTGACTGCCAAGAAAATCTGCCTTATGCTTTTAAAACACAGGCTGCTGTTTAGCACAGTCAAGTATTGAGAAACAAAAACACATGTTGATAAATATAAAAGCATACCATTTGATGTAGTCAATTTTACGTAAGTAATATATGTGTGTGCAATGGCGTGCATGACTCTCGACCTAAATAAATGTACCACATGCCATTGCATATTTGAGTTCAATTTTACGAAAAAATTGCCTAGTGCCTAGTGGCACTATTTTAGGCTAGGGCTATTCTGCTATCAATAGGTCTAACACGATTTTGCCGATGAAAATGAGCATCATTGTTAGAACGTTTGACACGAAATGAAACCGACGTTAAGCAATTTAGTTCATAAAATGAGCTTATAAGCTCATACAAAACATACGCTAAATGATCAAAAGAGTTTACTAGACGACAAACATGATTTTAGCTGATCTCATCGCGCCATCGACCTGAGCGTAGACAATTTCGGGTAGTTTATTGTCTTATTTGTTCAACCGTAGCAGATCATTTGCCGGTTCTATTTTTGAGAAAATCAACAGCTCAATAAAACGTTATTCGAGAAAACATCCTCACCTCTTATATTAAAGTGAAGTATTTAAATTTGAAGTCGTGTGTGAAGGATGTTTTGTTTGTCATTATTTCAATTGCTAGTATATAGTCCTGCTACGGAGTACGAAAAGCGTGTCCTTCCCAACGCTGTCCAATATAACGCTAAACTTGCTCAAAGGAAAGTTCATTGGGCGCTTAGAGTAATCACACGCGCGGTTGGCTGCTTTGACTGACGCGAATAAATTACAATGTTAAGCTATGCTAATGCCTCATCAACTGACAAATTGACATGTTTTTATGCTAACCTAGTACTGAGTACTGACAGGATTCGATTCAGCTATTTCTCACGTTTTCGCATCTTAATTTTAGGATAAGTTCTTAAAAATATTGTGTCTTAATGGTTTAATATCACATAATTACGTATAACACCGCGAGACCATTCCGATTAGCAAAGCCTATTGAGTTGACCGGACTTAAATTGAGTAACCAAACTTGATTGAATTAAGCTTTTGACTTGTAAGGAAATCTACGTAGACGATGTAATGGTTGTAGTAAACAGTCATTTCATTCGATTTCAAATGTCAACAGTAATGTCTTGTGTTTGCGTGTATCATTATTTTAATCCAACTAAACAATTCTGAACACAACTAGTATCACCGCATCTCTGCACGATTACGTACCTACCTATTGCTTATTCCGATCCGATCACGATTTATCACATTGCATCGTTTTAATGGCTTCACAGACGGTTAACTTTCATAATCATAAAATCAAATATCGTTTAATGGACTATTAATATTGTCTGCTTTCATTGCATTATATGGGTCGGCTGGAACTTCATTGTCATCATTTCCATATTTTCTATTTAAACCAACCTTAACGAAAGCTTTCTTACCGTGCATTAATAATGAGCCGAGTTATCCCTTTTTTTTGTCAACCTGTCTTCGGTTTCTGCTTCATTCTCAACCTTTTCACCCTCTCTCAATTCTTACGTGTCCCATCTCCCTCGCATAACATTCACACTTAACATTAACACCATATCATCCTCATCTGTAATGTTTCTTAGCTATAACGTCCCAGATGTATTGCCAATTAATAATTATGATTAAACTGAAAAGCTAAAGTATTTCATAAAGTTCACCGACTAACCCACATCCGGGGTGCGGCGAAAGTGCCGTGACCGTTTCCGGTGCCAGCCCGAAATTGTTTCAAATAGCCGATAAAGTTATTCTGCAACGTTACCCGAATAGCCGATACGTTCCGAAGCTTAATTATAAATTAACTATGACTATTAATAACTTGTGTTTTTAAGGCACATTAAGGACCTGGTTATTAAGAATGAATTAATAGGCTCAACGAAGCAAGAGTTAATTTATTGTTCGCAACAACTATAGCCTTTCAAAATACAAACTCAATTAATTATTAAGACCACTTTCGAGCTTCAAAAATCATGTAAGTAGGTATCTAATACTCAGAAGTAGTCTTCTCGACGATTTTTTACTAAATACCCGTACAAGTTAAAATATGAACTGGGTTTACTTATTCTTTAGAGAAATAGCTAAACCGTAAATATCGTTTCGGATATTGTCAACTAATCACCACCAGATCCTGGAATAACAATCATTATCCCTCGGTTATCGTATGTCGAATACCGACACCTTTACTAGAATTATGTAACGACCTTGTACATTTTTCTAACTTAGTAAAGTAATATAAATTGTCATTGAAATCTAGTGATAAATAGATCACTTTTTACTTATTATTATCACTGTAATATAACTAAGAATTTATTCTTAACATTATTTCTGCTTATTCGCCCACCACTTTATGGTACAGACCTCCGTATTACTACACGAAGAATTTAATCTTAGTTTTATTACCTACAAGTAATAATAATAGTTAATGTTCTTATTGCAATTGTTAAACACATGTTTTTATTGTTTACAGGTACGTTCTTGTCATCATAAGGCGTGATCATGATCATGTTGTAAGTCATATATAACCTATGTACATAGTTTTATGTAGCTGTACAATATTCATCGACATAGTCGTTTGATATTTCTCATAATGTCTTAAGTATAGTATTTGTAATTTATTGAATCAGGCGTTACTTTGCGGAGGTCCATATTTATGAACTAAAAAACAATTACTTTGCTCACCCGCGACCACTAATGACAAATAGTTATATCTGTGCGGCAAATGTATGTTTCCATGCAACACCTCCACCTCCACTGTTACACGAATCAACACATGCCACACAGACCCAACTATCACCACCACCACTATACTAAACGCTGACGCGTTTCGGCACTCTCCACGAGGCCATTTACGAAGCACAACAACAACCGCTCAACATGCCACCACTTCCACTACTCAAACCAAATGTTTTGAACAGCTAAACGGTGTTGTTTTGTTAACTTGATATATAAACGTGCCTGTACGGCTACGCTTGCCGATTTTAAATAATTTATTGAATCAGGCGTTACTTTGCGGAGGTCCATATTTATGAACTAAAAAACAATTACTTTGCTCACCCGCGACCACTAATGACAAATAGTTATATCTGTGCGGCAAATGTATGTTTCCATGCAACACCTCCACCTCCACTGCTACACGAATCAACACATGCCACACAGACCCAACTATCACCACCACCACTATACTAAACGCTGACGCGTTTCGGCACTCTCCACGAGGCCATTTACGAAGCACAACAACAACCGCTCAACATGCCACCACTTCCACTACAGTACAGTTTGAGTAGTGGAAGTGGTGGCATGTTGAGCGGTTGTTGTTGTGCTTCGTAAATGGCCTCGTGGAGAGTGCCGAAACGCGTCAGCGTTTAGTATAGTGGTGGTGGTGATAGTTGGGTCTGTGTGGCATGTGTTGATTCGTGTAGCAGTGGAGGTGGAGGTGTTGCATGGAAACATACATTTGCCGCACAGATATAACTATTTGTCATTAGTGGTCGCGGGTGAGCAAAGTAATTGTTTTTTAGTTCATATAGTATTTGTATTGTACTACTATATGGAAATACATGTGGATCCTTAAAATAATGTAGGGAGCTTTATCAAATGTTTACCCTAGTTCATATGCGTAAACGCCGCGCTGTGGTTAGCATTTGATAAAAGGTTGGATATAAATCGTAGATTCATTCCTTACATAGAAGCCAGCCTGACAGTTTTCTTTTGACGTTTGTAAATATAATAAATACCACCACAATAACCACACCGTCACATTTCACGACATTTATATGTTCGATTCCAACTATTTTCACAGATAGTTTGACATCGTACGATAGGATTGGATAAAGTTATTAAATTTCTCGAAGGCTTTCATGCTTCGACTTCCACAGTCATGTCGACGAGACTACATTATAGAATCCCGATGTATATTATCTATCTATGTCGAAGTATATCATAGTAGAGATATTACAATAAATGACATTACTATCAATTCGCAACTGGGTCAGTCTATTGGAATGTCTTGCTGTGAATTTCCTTTACACTTACTCTGATATAATAATAATTCCTATTAAAAGTGAAGTTGTTTCATGCCGCTACAGTTTCACTGCTGTAGCAGTGTGTGGTGTTGAGTTGATTTTCGACATTGCTCTTACGCAAGCTTCAAGTTGACATTTGGACGGACAGAAATAGTTCTCACCGACCTGCTTTTGTTTGACCGCATCACAGCCTATTTCACCATTGACTTTTCTGACTTGTTGCTTACTTGCAAATCTTGCTACTTTCCTATCCGCCCTAAACCTACAAATCCAATGCATAGCGCATTTACACGTATTTTCACTGCCATTATTTGTCATGCTTTCATGATGCACGTGCAAACTACATCCTCCTTTGCTGTTTCGCTTTTATAAAAAATAAAAACTAGACATCATCCTTATCAGTCTTTATCTCCTCCATTATTGCTAACTGCATCAAACTCATCTATCATGCGTCAAGTCTTTGCTTTAATCTATCCATTACCATCACCACAATGTCTTGGCTCTGCATCCCTAATGAAGTATATCTGATCGTACATTATTTATAGCCAATCCACACACGCGGTTGACATTTACCGAAGATGATCCCGACCTTTGGGCCAATCGAAATGCCGCGTCTAGCTGCATGAACTTCACTTTGCTCAAGAATATGAAAAATAATGAGACAGGTGTCCAAACAAACAGAAATAAGACTATAATAAAGCTTGCTGTGGTTTTGTTGTCTTGTTCATTTGTAGTGTAGTGTATGTCTAACCTAACAGGATATTTTAACACTGAGGAGCATGTTACATTTTCTGCGATAATACATACTTCGGGATTTAGATAACTAGAGGAATAAATTGTTGTATCGATTAATCAATATGACCATAAATAAAATGGCTCAGTATAAATAGGTATTATACACTAGGATTTTTATAAACATGGACATAACTTTATTCGACATCAAAAAATACACTGACTCTTAAACCAATACAAAAAGCTACTAAAATTATGTTTAAATGATGTCGAAAAGGAATTTGACTCAACATTATGCTGCAGTAGGTGCTGGTGGTGTAGGTACGATTTATGGTCGGTCTTCCCATGGATAACTGTTTTGGTCGAGCAAGAAAAAAAAAGAATCTTACTGTTCTAGTGTGGCCGAATGCCCAGTGTATCGCTACCTCACTGTGTGACGTGACTTCACTTTGAAAGAGCTATAACCAATTTGTCAATAAAATATTTCTGACTAAATGTTTCTATAATATTTTGTAATATATCAAGAATTACTTCATTTATTGCACAAACATATTAAAGAAATCTGAAGTAATATGTATTGTAGTGCACTAAGTCACCCAGAGATGGCGCTGGCGTCGAGTTAGATCGCGCTAACGATGTGTCGACGTAGAAACATGACCCGCGAGACGCAAACTATCATTAATTGTCTTTTGTTAGGGCAAGATATACTTGGCGGGCTGCATACAAGCGATTGAACACCTTCCATTATATCTTCTTGAAAAGGGAACAACACGGGTGATAGTACGGTGTCTCTGTCGAAGCGCCTGCTGGACCTTGACGGCTCCCTTAGTACCTACAAGTGTAAATATACAATACAGTGGAAACTTATATAACTAAATAAACCCTTTGAGAATTGAGTTGTTTTCGTCGGAACGTGAAACCTTGTCACAGTATATTTTTTTTTACTTTATTGTAAAGTATGTACTTAATTCAACTTTTAATGGTACAGTACTATCGCTTATCTTAGAGAGATTTAAAGAAAACTTTCCAGTTTCCACGGCCGCAAGCCGCAAGGTTTCTAACAATACCAGTAGTCATGAGTATTTCTGCCGTGAACATCTAATAATAAAATTTAAAGGTACTTACTTTTGTTAATAGAGCAAAGTATTCTCGTATATCTGCTTATATTATGCGTCATGGTACCCATGGTTACTTTTAATTTATTAGGTTATGTTGAGATTTATTGTATGTGTAGGCACGGCACATTTATATACATTTCAAGTAATGTTGAAACCAGAGTATGCTACCGTCCCTTGTCTTGAAAGACAGTTAACTCGCGAACCACAATAAAATGAAACAATGTTTACTACGTTGTAAAGGTACTTAAAATAATTCTGACGCATTGTCCTCGCGTTCTGGCATTTCCGACCTCTATCGTATGGCGGCGAGGCGAACACTGAAATAGTGAAATAAAACGAAGCTTTATACCATAATTCAGTATTTATATTCTTTCTAGAAGTACCTTTAAAAAATTTGCCACTGTGCAACAAGTTAACTTATAATTATAAGGCATTTGTTTTGTAATCTGAAAGCTTCTTTCAATTATTGTCAAACGGGCAGATTATTCTGTAATACAATACAAAATGTAGACTAGACTAGACTCCTTTTTTTTTAACCAATTTAAATGAAATACCTTTTTTACACGACTGCCCTAAGAAAAAGAGTGTATTGTTTTCAGGGTTAATGTAATTTGCTGTGCTGTTAAACATAAGACAAAAAATAGCTAGAATATCAGTGGGATGGGAATGAATAAAAAATGTGTAATCACGCTTCTACCATTTACAACATCTGCGTAGTTGATATGATCAGTAACATTTCTTGCACGGTTGACCTTACAGAGGTCAATGGCAGTATGTCTGATCGATGGCTTGGACTAGGCGTTTTAGTGTCCATGTTTATTAAAAGCTACGACTTATGATATGATAGTGACCATCGTAAGACATTTTAATAATACACCTAAGTAAATACGGTTTCTCAATAGCCAATTTGATACATCATCATCATCACCAGCCTTTTTTACGTCCCACTGCTGGGCACAGGCGTCTTCTCAAATGAGAGGGCTTGGGCTATAGTTCCCACGCATCGCAGGAGTGTGCAGGTTTCCTCGCGATGTTTTCCTTCACCGAAAAGCTCATGATAAATTACAAATGTAATTCCGCACATAAATTCCGAAAACTCAAAAGATGCGAGCCGGGGTTTGAGCCCACGACCCTCTGCTTGAGAGGCCATAAGTCAAACCACTAGGCTATCACGGCTTTTGATACATGCTGTTTGACTTTTGTCATTAGTCTTACTTCCTAGTTAGCAGGTTTTCTGTGCATTCTGCAATAGGACAATTAAAACTAAAATACGGGCTCGCGAATCATATTTAATAACATTAGTTGAAATAAAACTAGGTCGTAAAGGCGTTCGCCGTCGCCGGACACATCATGGAGGACATCATCAAGTCTAAAGCATTTTTCTACGTGAATATCATCATCATTACCAGCCTTTTTACGTCCCACTGCTGGGCACAGGCCTCCCTCTCATAATGAGAGGGCTTGGGGTATAGTTCTCACGCGGGAACGCGGGGGTGCTACGTGAATATGCTTAAGAGAAAACTATACTGAAAAATAATTGTTTTTAAGTGGGTTTTTTTTATACCATGTCGGTGGCAGACAGGTTTTCTGGCGAAGTATCTTTTTGTTTAATTAATTAGAAACAATTAAGTACGTTATCTAGGAAGTCTCGGACGTTGAAATGATATAATCATTATTTAAATTACTGGAATGTTAGTTATATGTATAAGTTCACATGGTAACAACTGAGTAAGCTTCGAAAAGGGGAGTTATATTATGGGGAAGGGCATGACAATAGCACACTATACGATGACGCACTGTTCAGAAGTTCTTACCTGCTTATCACAAAAGGTAACAAAAGTTACACACACGGGTACCTATGTCAATTATCATATTTTAGGTATCAAACAATGTTGAATATGAACCCACACAATAACTCAAGCTTGAGTCACAAAGGCATTGAAAACGAAATCACAACATTTTCGAATCCTACCGAAAAGCGACAATAACTGTAATGACATCACCTCGTACAATACCGTGCGAGTAGTGTATTATTGAGCGTTTCAGAACAGATTCTGTTCTGAAACTCTCAATCGTATCTAGGAATCGTTTTTTTAAACGCTCATTACTCGTGTTCTGAAACTCTCAATCGTATCTAGGAATCGTTTTTTTAAACGCTCATTACTCGTGTTCTGAAACTCTCAATCGTATCTAGGAATCGTTTTTTTAAACGGTCATTACTCGTGTTCTGAAACTCTCAATCGTATCTAGGAATCGTTTTTTTAAACGCTCATTACTCGTGTTCTGAAACTCTCAATCGTATCTAGGAATCGTTTTTTTTAAACGCTCATTACTCGTGTTCTGAAACTCTCAATCGTATCTAGGAATCGTTTTTTTAAACGCTCATTACTCGTGTTCTGAAAAGCTCAATCGTATCTAGCAATCGTTTTTTAAACGCTCATTACTCGTGTTCTGAAACTCTCAATCGTATCTAGGAATCGTTTTTTTTAACGCTCATTACTCGTGTTCTGAAAAGCTCAATCATATCTAGCAATCGTTTTTTTAAACGCTCAATCGTTTTTTTAGACGCTTAATCATTATGGGCATTGGTAACATTTATGGACTCCGTCTTGATTTCTTAATCGGGTTTTGATGATGTTTGTGTGTATTTTAATGTTAGCACTATTAATTAATATGTATACAGATCCGCGATGTGAAATCGCTTTTTGGGTATTGTTGGTATACGTATTTGATTGAAACAAATTTAGGATTTAAAACCACAAAAAGCTTAACACAACACACAATTCCGAGGCGGCCAACTCTCGGTTTTGCATGCAAGGGTCCCAGGAACCGTATTCCCGGCATCAACCCTCATAGCGCTCCCAGTGCTAGGACGTGGGTTAACTATGGCGTTTTCAGCAACAACACGTCAGGCAAGTTGATCAAGCTCGCTCGACGTGATCGCAACCCCCAGGAAGCAGGATCCTGGCAGAAGGCTACGGTTTTACGTGCTTCGGGTATGGGTATCTATACGCTATCGACCGCATAGGTATAGAACACCCCAAGATTCACAGTTCGCAGTCAACACTACACGCATTCCGGGTGGCCAATCCGAATCGCATGAATTACGTGTTGGGGTTGTCCGGTCGTCAACATCCCAGCAAACCATAGAACAGAACTTTTATTTATATCAACGAATGTTGAAAACTTCGAAAGCGCGATGTAGACCTGGTATTCTGATTGGCTAATTCACGTGACGTAGATGTGACGCGCATAATGTACCATTTTATTATGCAGAGGTTATTTAAATGTTTGAGTTAACGTTACTCAAAAAAGTATTGCAATTAAATTCAATTCTAAAGCTAATCATATTTAAGTTCAAAGTGAAATACTTGTACGATTCACTTACTATGATATAAAGTATTGCACCCGTGTGCGGCTCGTCAAGATGAAACATGATGCCTTACAATGTCAGCAATTAAATTTAAACGTACTTTATAATTACTTATTAATGGTACCTTATCAACTTATTAACTAGTTTAATGAATCAAAACATGACTATTTTCAAATAAAGTATATTTTCACATTAGACATTTTATGTACAACATTTTGAAATATTTCTAAGTACTAATTAAAAACTAATCAATAGTAGTAGTGGTAGTTAAAAAATCTAATAGTTAACATTGCTTAACCTTTTTACAATCTTATCAACTAGTCCTTCCGTTGCATTTAACATTTCATCAAAATCATCTTCTACAATATATTGCACTGCAACCTCTTGAGACTCGTTGTCCAGTTCAAGATTTGATATACTTATTCTAATGATTCGCTTGCCTTTCTTAATTTTTTTAATAATGTACGAATTCAATGCGTTGTCAGAGGTTTTATTTTTTCTATTGCCCGTCTTAGTTGAGTTGTCCTTGGGTCGTTTCGAAGCCTTTGGTACAGGGACATCTGGAATTCGATTAAAACAGTCGTTCTGGTACTTTAAGTAGGCGTCTATATCTTGAGAGCACCTAATGAACGGATCATCAATTGGAGCTTGAGAATAAAAAGTTGGCGGTGTCAGCTCATCCTTTTCCGTGTTAATCGGCTGCGAACTGAAGTTACTCTGTAAACAATAAATAAAACTTTTGTATTATTTATTAACACAATTTGAATTGATAAAAATTATATTAAGTAAGGCAAAAATCTGTAATTTCAATGCAGGTGAGAAGTTGAGGACTTACCATTTTACTAAAGAATTATGAATGTCAACGCTGGCTTTCACGAACGACGTGTACTGTTGTTAAGGTTTCTAGGAGGAATGGTTAACTACAAATCCATCTACTTGTTAGGCATGTAACCTGATTAATTAGCGCGAGGATGCAATCAACACAAGTTATAACATGAACGTATTTGTCTATGACATCATAAATAAATACGCTATATGCTTCCATACAGGTCATGACAAGTTTTCAATAAATAAAAGGAAAATGTTTTGTCTAAACAAATCATCGCATTCAGTGTAGTAAATCTTAATATTATTCCATAGACAAGGTTATTCCGTACCTACGCGTTAATACATACGACAACTCGTTTCTTCTACTCACGCTCAAACGTAATTTAATATGTTCGAGCGAGACGACAGTTAGTACCTATTCGATTTGTGACATACATCGGGCGGGTGCATAATTGTCACATCGTAGCGACGGAGCGGCGGCTTTGATGTCGGCGCATGCCTTTTACAAACGATACGTTTAATACGACACTTTTGTTTATTACACATTTGCTTATTTTGCACATCGAGCCCTGAGGTATTAAACCTTTTAAAATCCTACTTTTTTCGTACGTTGTAGCAGTATTGTTCTTAGAAAGTAAACATGATAAAATAGTTAAAGGTTGAGAACGACTGCAAGTCATGAAGTTTACCTAGAAAAGGCTTTTTATGTAAAAAGTTCATTATATCCATTACTTTCAACAGTGAATCAACACTACACTGAATTAAAATCATGTTCGTGAGTTTTTATAAATTTAATTAAATTAACATACAGTGTTTCTTATAATACTTACCACAAAATCACTCTATTTAATTAATATCTTAGTTCTTTTTATAGGTCTGATTCGGAGTGCTCTGTTTTTGAAAAAATCGGCAAAAAAGCAAGCTCAAATTCGGAGTTTGAGATCCCAGCTCCAAGTTCAAGGTTGAAGAATTTAAAAAAGAAAATCGCACTTTCTGAATCTGGCGACGAAGCTCCCGTAGCACGGTAAGTAGTAGTTTTTAGACTTTCAAATTTGTTAAACTAAATGTTCTTTTAAGTGCGCTAAATGTATTAATTTCTTATTTGCAGGTCTAAGAATCTAAAGGTACCTAAAAAAAGAACGCTTTCTGAATCCGATGACGATACTCCTAAACCACGGTAAGTTTTTTTTTTTGTTGAATACGCAAAGTATTATCATATAAATTTATCTAATTATTTATTCTATTTTTTGTATTTTGCAGGTCCAAAAAACCTAAGAATTTAAAAAAGAACATCGCGATTTCTGACTCTGGTGATGAAGGTCTCGTAATACGGTGAGTAGTAGTTTATAGGCTTTGAAAATTGTAATATTAAACGTCCCATGTGTTACTTTCTAAATGGTATTTATTTCTTATTTTAGGTCTAAGAAGCCAAAGGTTCTTAAAAAGAGAACTGTTGCTGAACCTGGTAGCGAAGCGCCTGTAGCTCGGTAAGTAGTAGGTGATTTTTAGGCTTTCAAACTGGTCAAATTAAAGGTCCTTCAAATGTTGTTTACTAAATGCATTATTTTATTTCTTATTTTAGGTCTAAGAAGCAAACGGTACCTAAAAAGAGAACGCTTTCTGAATCAGATGACGAAACTCCTAAACCACGGTATTTTTTATTTTATTTTTTTTTTGCCAGAAAATAATGAGATAATCTTTAAAAAAAGCATCGTATTTTCATATTTAAAACGAGGTCTAAAGCCCCGTTGCATAAATCTGAAGACGAAAACTCTCTTTCAATTTCATAAACATAAGTATTATATTCCATGGTTGCAGGTCAAGCAAATTATCGCAGACGCCTAAACAACACCTAAGCGACGGCTCCTCGGGCTGGTTAATAGGCAGTGATAGTGAAGACGAAACTTTCCGTGCCGAGAAAAACAGTGCGGTGCTTCAGTCTACGCTGACACGACAAGTTCCTGGAGGAAAGGTGCGTCGAACAAGCCAGTTATCCGGTGATCTTTTTGTAGAGTTGAAATTATATAATGTTGCTGATATAAAATCAATTGCACCGAAAGACAGGTGGGAGAAAGCTCTTGTCAATTTGAAAATTCAGGTAGGCTCGGATTCGCCAGAGGTTTCGAATATAAATCAAGCCTTAAAATTATGTAGGGCGTATTTCATCGGAGACGGAGTGTTCTATCGTGATTTTAAATAATTTTATTGTGATACTTACCTTTATTTGTAATATTTGCCGATAGTCTTAAATTTAGGCATAGAACACTGATTTCTCAACTTATAAACATCACGTTAAAACTGCTTACTAAAATATGAATAATAAAATGAGTAGTAGATCTATATTTTGTTCCGTTTGCGAAATATCTGTTGCTAGTCGAGCATTTTCTGCGCATTTACGAAGTTTAACGCACAAAAATAATAACTCCATAGATAGCGGCGAAGGTATTGAAAAAATTGCTAGCGCCTTTCGTAATAGGATAGCGTCGTACCGCGTGCGCGGGCGCGGAGACGACCTTGACCACTCGACTCCTCCCGCTGAGTTTATACGCAGCCTTCGCGCTCGCGTTCACCAAATTTTGGATGCAAGGCAATCAGTTTTCAGTAGCATCAAAGTTAATTTTGAATTATTTGCAGAATTTTCTTTACTTAAAAACGACACATGCGATATAAAGTCATTTGCGACGCAAAATATAGTTGTACATCAGAATTATGATTTTAATGAATTATTTTCAAATGTTTTACTCACTATTTGCCGAAAAATTGACGAGTTTCAAGACAGAGATAGTGGTTGGGCTTTTATGCGAAATTTGTATCTAGAGGTAAACATTAGTAAATATAACCCACTGAGAGCGTCAGGATTCATAGATTTACCAAAAAATATAAAATTAAAACGAGCATGCATTAATATACAAAACAACGATGTGTTTTGCTTCTTATGGTGTGTGATGGCTTTTTTATTTCCCGCTAAAAATAATGTTCACAGGGTGTCTTCGTACCCTCATTACAAAGGCGTTCTCAATATCGTTAACATGACTTTTCCAGTGGGATTAAATGACATCAAAATATTTGAAAAAAACAACCAACATATAAGTGTTAATGTGTATGCGCTAAAAAATAGAACTGAAATTGTTGGTCCGCTATATAAAACCGCATGTCGCAAGCAATACCATATTAATTTATTAATGCTAGAAAATGGTCGACAAACTCATTATTGCCTTATTAAAAATTTAAGCCGCCTGCTTAAAAACCAATTGACCAAACACAACGGATCAATTTTTTTTTGTGAAGAATGTATGGTATTTTTTAATAGTGAAAAAAAATTAAGTGGTCACGTATGTGGAGGTGTAAAAACCATTTTACCTAATCAGAATGAGCAAATTGAATTTAAAAATTTTGAACGTATGCAAGATATGCCTTTCGTAATATATGCAGACTTTGAATCATTGTTAGTACCTAATACAGATGAAAAAAAGAGTTCAGAAAGTACTATCAAATTACAAGAACATGTGCCAGCTGCATTCGCGTACTATGTCGTGAGTTCATACGATAGTTCTCTCAACAAATTTGTTTCATATCGTGGGAAAGACTGTGTATCCAAATTTCTCGAATATTTGCAAGATGATATATGTACTATAAACAATATTTATTCGAACCCGAAGCCGATGACTATTACGGAGAACGAAGAAAATGATTTTTTGAATGCTAAGCTTTGTTTTCTTTGCCGCAAGTTGTTGCTCGGAGACTCCGTAAGAGATCATTGCCATTTAACAGGACGTTATAGGGGGGCAGCCCATTCTTATTGTAATATACGCTACCGTTTACCAGTATTTGTGCCCGTATTTTTTCATAACTTATCAGGATACGACAGTCATTTATTCATACGTCAGTTGGGGGAAATGCCAGGTCAAATCAAAGTTATTGCGAAAAATAAAGAAAATTACGTATCATTTACAAAATATTTTATCAATAGTAGAAATGAATTTATGCCTGTTCGTTTTGTGGATTCATACAAATTTTTAGGAGCTAGTTTAGAAGAACTAGTAAGCACTTTAAACAAAGAAGATTTTATTCACCTTTCGCATTTTTATGCGTTAAATGAGCATTTCGACCTACTGAAACGTAAGGGTGTCTATCCATACGAGTATATGAACAGTTGGACTCGCTACGAAGAGCAATGTTTACCTCAGCAACATTACTTTTACAACTCGTTGACCAATGACATTGTATCAAATTTTGATTACGAGCATTCTAAACTTGTATGGAAATCATTCAAACTAAACAATTTAGGAGAATACACCGATCTTTATCTTAAATCCGATGTACTGTTATTGGCTGACATATTCGAAAAATTTCGTCAAACTTCTAAAGTTAACTATAGACTAGATCCTGCATTTTATCTAACCGCTCCAAGTTTAAGTTTCGATGCTATGTTACTTATAACCGAAGTAAAATTACAGCTTATTAATGACCTCGAAATAATTCGAATGATTCAGAAGGGTATTCGCGGGGGTGTATGTTTATGTTCCACTCGATATGCAAGCGCAAATAATAAATATATGCCTAAGTATGATCCAACTATTCCAAACAACTTTTTATTTTACATAGACTGCAATAATTTATACGGTTATGCAATGTGTGGTAGTTTACCTTATGCTGATTTCAAATTATTGCAACAGGATGAAATTAAAGACCTAGATATCCGGTCAGTATCCGATAATTCAGATTATGGTTATATTTTGGAAGTGGATTTAGAGTATCCTGAAAATTTGCATGACTTGCATAACGATATTCCATTCTGTCCGCAAAAATTTATACCTCCTGGTTCAAAGCAACCTAAACTTATCCCAAATTTATATGATAAATACGAGTATGTGATTCATTATGTACATTTAAAAACATGTTTAAAACACGGTTTAATACTTAAAAAAATTCACAGAGTAATAAAATTTAAACAAAGTAAATTTTTAAAACAGTACATAGACCTAAACACGCAATTAAGACAAAAAGCTACCTCTGTATTTGAACAAAATTTGTGTAAATTATTTAACAATGCTATTTTTGGAAAGACGTTGGAAGACCCTGAAAAAAGGTTGAATGTTATGTTGGTTAATGTATGGCATGATAATAAGAATAAAACTAAAAAGAAGTACGGAGCCGAGTGTTTAATAGCCAGACCTAATTATCATAGTTCAACTATATTTACTACAAATTTTGTGGCCATTCAAATGAAACCAGAATCCATAAAACTTGACCGACCGATTTATATCGGATTTACTGTTTTAGAGATATCGAAATCTCATATGTACGATTTTCATTATTCTTATATGAAACCGTTTTATGGCTCTAATTTAAGTTTATGCTATACTGATACCGACTCCTTTTTGTATTCCATTAATACAGACGATTTATATGCAGACATTAAATATAATTTTCAGTCTTACTTTGATACCAGTAATTATTCTGTTAGTAACGCATATGGTATAACTCCTCAACATAAAAAAGTGCCAGGCTTATTTAAAGACGAACTTGGTGGCGAAATAATAAGCGAGTTCGTAGGTCTCAGGTCTAAATTGTACTGTATTAAAACTGAAAAGAAGCAATTGAAAAAAGCTAAGGGCACAAAAAAACATGTTTTACGTCATTTGGACTTTGAGAATTATAAAAAAGTTTTATTAAATAAAGATAGGCTAAGAAAAACAAATATTGTATTTAAATCGTTGAAGCATGTTATTTTTACGCAATCTGTAAAAAAAGTAGCTCTGTCGTCAAATGATGACAAACGCATTATACTAAAGAACCAAATTTGTACGTTATCTTGGGGTCATAAATCAATGTTTTAATAAACTAAAGATAGTTAAATGTTTAAGTTAGATGTAAGGTGTAATATTACAAATAAAAGTACTTATGTATGTTTTTCTGTAAATAAACAATATTTCCTTCAATGTATGTTTTATTTTATTTCTGGTCCTATCCTGACTCGCAAATATTGCGAATATTCCTTATGTAGATGAACTTTGAATAATAAAATAAAAATGCGTTGATATTATAATTATTTTTTATTTAAAGTAGGTACATTGTTACATTTCCTGTACCAGTGCTTAATACACATGACATTTTTTAAAGCACACCTTTTTAAATGTTTAATACAGTAATAATGCGGTTTACCGTCATCAGTAACCATTTTATACAATTCTTCAAAGTTTGGACATCCCATTTCACCTATTTCAGTAACATCACAATTAGAACATAATTCTTGTACCCATTTAACTTTTTCTAAACCTTTTACCAAGACGGTCTTATTTTTTAAGATATGCTGCACCTTTCTTTTGAATTCTCTGTAGTCAGTCACTCCTTCACTCCAAGTTATACCGAAGTTTTTTTCTATCCACCGCACCTGACGTCGCTCTTTATCTGTTAGCTTATAATACGGGAACGGCGGTTTTATTAAGTATACTTCCGTAAAGTTTTCTGCGACCAGGGCTAATTCCTTTATTATAAAATTATTATCTTTGTCCTTGAAGCCCTGCACATCAATTATGTAAGTATTTGAATTCATGATACTTTCTTCACAATGCTACTTAGGGGTTTATATTCCACAATGCAATCGTTAAAAATAAGACAGTAAGCTGATGTATTATCTGGAATTTCCGTATCGCTCTCAATTTCTATCCTCACGTCTACCGGACCTGTCTTTAAGCGATCGTTTTGTCTTGTAGTATCTATGACATACAAAGCACAGCTCTTAAAGTCGTGTATATTCAGAAGCGGTTCAGCTCTATGACGGCCGTGATAAGACTGTTGGAACCTGGCGTATTGTTCGTATAATAAAGCATAATTATTATGCTCAAACTTCACGTTTAAGTTTTCATACGGAAAATAAGTAGAGTTTAAATATACTCTAACTTCACGAAGATTACAATGATCAAAACGTGAAAAATCCATTCCGGACTTATCTTTTCTATTTGTTGACAAAGCTAAAATAACAAATCGCGGTTTTTCTATCTGAGAAGATGTTTTAATTGACCAAGTATGTTTCGTGGTTTTCGGTAAAAGCGGATACTCGTATAGATCCCAGTTTCTAAAAACTACGTTTAAGGGACGATCTTTTTCCATTAACTTTAGCATATTAATTCTTTGACGGTCTGATACTTTGATATGAGGTACACGCCATACAATTTTATTAATAACTATATCATCTAAAACTTCATTGGTGTTAAGTTTTACTGCATTCAAATTTGTGTTACTCCGAAGGAGAATCAATTCATGTCTACAATTGATTATTACTTTGGTAAAGTCTTCAGCAAAACCTAAAATTTTGTTTAGAGGTAGAGAGACTGCAAAACGCCCACCATTCGTATTCTTTGTTCCGTTAATATCCCAACCCCAAGCCTTTGACATTGATGATTCGTTAATATTCATAGATAAAAAAGATTTTATAGTTGTAGTAATACCTACATTTTTTGCTTTATCTATCTCAATCCCATTCAATTCGTAACGAATATCTTGAAACAAGAATAAGAATGGATTGTTTGTGAATTCGATACTGTTCACCTCGGCTTTTGATTCTTTATTAAAAACCTTTACAGTGCCTTCTAAATACAAGGTACTCGCAGATGGTAATATAAACAAATCCTGCTGATTGATGGGTATACGTATTTCATCGTTTTTATTAAATGTAGTCACATATGGCCTATAGGAATGGACTTCATAGCTTTCAATGCTATTGTCCTCCGAAAAGGGGTCTGTGACATTCAGAATTTCACTCATTTTAATAAACCGATATGTTTTAAAAACAATATATTCTCCTTTGTTAATTTAACAGGTGTTCTCCTCTTGACAATATTTGCTAAACTGGAATGTCCGGAAGGACGTGTTGACTTTTTATTAAAATCTAACATTATCACTTTTTCTTAATATGAAAATACAACAGGATGTCTTCCCCTCTTAAATTTACTAGATGATTGTTTGCATCAAGAATGCGCACATTAATAGAACTTATTGTGTCTTGATTAACAGGAAAATAAATAACGTTCTTAGGAACTTCTATGATGCGATACCCTGGTGGCACATTAGGAACAAATTCATGAACTATATGGCTAGGTTTTCCGTTAACAAATGATCCGCTCACAATATCACATTCGATTCTGATGACGGTCGTTGATAGAATGCTAACAGGAAAACGAGAACTGTTTATTATATTGGCTTTCAGTATGGCGTTTCCGAATCCCAAAGTTCGTCCAACCGTGTTATTTTTTTCAAAATGTATATCCTTTGTACAAAATATCTTAGTTTTCAGTGTATTATTATTACAAAATAATTTGAAGGTACAGTCTTTTACATTGTCTTTTAAAAAATCAGCAATATCTTCAAGTTCGTATGATCCCTCTGGTATTTCAATTAACTCATTATCTCCGTAACAGAATCGATTATTTCTACTGTCAATGTTGGGTATGGAATTGAATGTTGAAAAATACAAAAGCCCACACTCATACTCCCCCTCCAGTTGTAAAGGAGGGAAGTAATTAGTCGTGAGCATTGAAGTTAACCCTGTTATTGATAGTGTAAACGACATGTTAAAACTGATAATGATTGCTCCAAGTATTACAATTTATAATATTTATCCCAAAAGTTTTTCAAGTATTTTAAACATAGGTGTCCACAGTTTACTGTATTAAAATTTTGATATACATCATAATTATAAAATATATCATATTTTTTTAAATAACTTGTAAGTTCTACAGGAGGTTTTAAATCTCCGTAACTATTAAAATATTCGCAATACATGTCTACTTTTACGTAGGCTACCCAGTGAGTTCCACTGTTCTCCGAACTATCTAAATTAACAATTGCACACTCCACACGATGTGGTCGTTTCGGCAATTTATCACGCATGAAGACTCCTCTAAAGTGCGGTATGTCACTGCCATACTCCAGTAGGTCTAAGTTTGTGAGAGCTCTCTTTGGTAGCCTTCTGTTCAGTTTTTTGCCGTATTTAAAAATAATCCAGCTCCTTTTTTATAAGGTTTGACGTACAAACCTTTACCTAAAGCGATTGATTCCATCATTTTATTATGCCGTTCAGACTCCTGCAGATTATTACGAGCTGATTTATAGTCGTTCACAGCTTTAGCGATACCTGCAGCTCCTCCAGCTAATGATCCGAGAGCCGACAATCCAGCGAAAATAGGAATTAAAGGTAAGATTCCGCCAGATTTGGGTATTGGAATTATGCGCGGTAATCGAATACGGGAATTTTTAGAAACTAACTTTTTGGCCGCTTTATAGGCACATTTTATAGTTGATATATCACTCTTGGGTTTATATTTCTTGATATGAGAACAGATTTTAGAAACAATATTTTTGAATGATTTAATACCTGCACCCGCTTTTAACTTAGTTTTCATAACTCTGTTCACTATCCATGATGCAATTTTTTCGCCTCTGCTTGCATCAGTGGCGTTTTTTCTTTGTTTTGCCATTTTTATTAAATCCAAATCAGCTTTGTGGCGCTGTTTCAAATCAAGATATCTGCTGTACGCGATATCGTGTTCCATGCACGCCTGGTCTAATTTGTTCACACCACGATCACCTCTTAACAATCTTTCTTTCAATTTTGTACCCGGTCCACAGTAATTATATCCAGGCAAGTGCAACTCAAAGGGTAAATTATTTATTAAATTATTTATAAGTCCACTCCCTTGCATTTCCTTTTATTTAATGAACAAAAATTAGTCGAAACATGTATTTATAATCAGACAATAGCATTTTTATGTATCCAACTATTTTCCGCCTCGCTGAGGCCTAACCATTTAACGAAAAGTTTTGACCCTTTCTTTTTGATAACTTTTTCTATCAAATACACGTTTGGATGTGCTGTTTTTTGAAGTTCTTGATCATAGAATGAGCCGAGTATTACATTTTTATGCGAATCTTCAATTTGGTATGTTACTGGACTAGTGTTTTTTACTTTGACAATTGTAAATAGCTCAGTAGACCAGTTTGGTGTAAACCCTTTACTGAAGGCAGATTTAAACTTACTAATTCGAACACAGTCTCCTATATTAAGTTTTGTTCTCCGTGAACAAGCTTGATTTTGTCCTCCTAAGATGTTTTTTCTCACTTCGTGCTCATTTGAATAATTGACATCGGATGGTTTATGTTTCGTTGTACGATGAACAGTTTCATTATAGATTTTGACCGCGTTATCCAGCGGTTTTCCAATCCATTTATAGTTACCGATTAAACTAAAATTCTTGTATATTTTAGCTTTCAGTGTTCTTATTAATCTTTCTACAATTGATGCTTTCTTCGTGGAGTACGTAGAGTAGTGGTTTATAGTTTTTGCTTTCATTAATTCTTGGAAAACATGGTTATAGAACTCTTTACCTAAATCTGTTTGCAAATTAACAGGGATGCGATTGGAATCCAGAATCTTTTTAAAAGCCTGTGTTATTTCTTGCTTATTTTTGGTTTTCACTGATACAGCCCATGCATACTTCGAAAAACAGTCAATGACAACTAGAATATACTTATAACCGTTGTTTACTTGGCTAAATTTTTGCATATCAATCAAATCTGCTTGCCATAGATCATCTATGCCTTTTAATAATACTGCACGTCGTACAAAGTTTTTTCGCGCATTTCTATGGATTTCATTTACAATATCTTGTTTACTCATTTGTAGTCTTCTCTTTTATTATTTTACTGGTTATTTTATTAATATCTTCTTTCGTATAAAATTTTTCGTCAATTTGTTTCAAAACAGAGTCTATATGGCGTAGGCGCAGTAAAATGTTGGCTAAATTAGTTTGAATCGTTTTATTTATTTGATCAACGTACTCTTTATTAACAGCATCATCGCTGGATAGCGGATATTTCAAACCTTTTAACCTGGATAATTGTAAATCAAAATCTCCGTTTTCAGATTTTTTTAAAGTTTCGTCACAGCTAATAAGATTTTGAGCAAGACGAAGACGTTTATGAACGTGATGTCCAAATTTGTCGATGTTCATAGTGCGTCTATCATTGAACCCCGCTATCTTTCAACTGATAAGATGATTAAGAAAGTTACCATATATGTATATATTATATGATGCTGTTTTCACGCAGTTCTTCTATTATTGATATAATTTCGTTATCCAGACCAGTGTTACCAGCTTCTCGAGACGCGATTAGTAACTTTAATCGATTAACTAGCTCGTTGGGGTCATCCCAATACACATAATCGGTATCAGGCTTCACTTTTTTTAATAATCCTTTACCCACTGAAAGGTTTTCTAAACTCTCACAGTTCCTATATAGCTTAAATAAAGGTTTAATAATTTGTAAATATTTCGATCCTCTATTACTTTTAATAGGTTTCTTAGAATCAAAATCTCTTCGGTGAGCGTTCGTTTGATTTAATATTTGTTTATAATTTTCCTTGTCTTCTGCAGTAACTAATTCAAATTTCGGTATTTTCCTAAATAGCAACTGAACAAGCCCTGGTGTTTTATTGTAAGTAGTTGCGTTAATAGTAATTGTATGTTCTGAGACAAGAACTCTTTGCGATCCCATCATAAGTTTTCCTCGTTCAAGTCTTACTCCATAAGGCACATCTTCAAATGCTTTTGCAGAAAATGAAAGTGGAGATGAATAATTACGGTCTAAACTACTGGTACCTGACTCAAACGTTTCATCTTCAGATAAAGTACTTTTATTTTCTTCGTTTTCGGTTTCGCTTTTAACGCTCGAGTTAGAACTAAAATCTTTATTCAAAATATGACTACCATTTTCGATTCCTTCAGAGTTAAATTCCAGAATAGTATCATCATTATTTAAACTTGGTTTTGTATCATACGGGTCGTACTTCATTTTTTTCGGAGTACTATGACATTTAGGACTAATTTGAGTGCTGATTCTGCTTTGACCCACCATTTGATTAAGGGGGTCAGTTATAGGTTTAAGAACTGATTCAAGAATCTTTTCATTTTCACTTGACATATCGCGCATCATTTTAACTTTTCGCTTAACTGCATCAACAGATTTAACGATTTGTTCCTTAGTTGCCTTTTCCGTATCCATTGTTTTTTTAATGTACTTTCTTTGTGGCTATCAAATTTGTAATGAAGAATATCTTACAGTGACTAGCATTATATGTATTTACAAATTAATTTAAAATCACGAAAGTGTCAAAGTTTTTTCTATAGCAGCCTTTATTTCTTTCGCAATCTTTGTTTATAACTAAATAGTTATAGGGAGTGCACCAAATGTTAGCACACATTTCTCTAAACCGTGCCCATGACATATCTGTATTAACATGCTCATTATACACATGTCGCAAGTTAGTATCATCCTGTTTAAAAAGAATTATTAAATTCGCATTGTCTCTTATTAGCTGCTTTGGAATCTTACTATAAGTTTGATTTATATAAAAGCAATCAATTTTACTGTGCCGACCCATAGAAAAATAGTCTCGCACATTGTTTTGTTTTTCGCATGCTATGTCATCAAATATAATTATTGAATTAGGTTCCGCTTTATTTGGATTCAGTACTTGATGATGTTCATCAAATTTAAAATATTGAACTTCTGGTACTCTTCTTAAAACATTTTCTAAGAATCTGTATTTAGGTTGGAACAACGTTTTCGAGTATACATATATGTTCTGAAAATTTAAACCGTTTTTGTGCAGGAGAAGTCCAATAACTAAATTTGTTTTTCCACAGTTAGATGGACCACAAACAAGGCACCGAATTGTGCTCGGTAAAAGTTTTCCGTGACGGTAATGTACCTTCTTAGAATCTGATAAAACGTTTTCTAAATTTAACGTTTGTGTTTGCTTAACAAACTCCATAATGCTATAACTGTCTAATCGGAATCGTCCAAACGTTACGATAGTCACAGGTATTATGGGTTTTATACGCAAATCAATCTATTTATGTATGACTATGTTATTGTTTACATACCTAAAAGACGCAGGTTACGTAAATCAGTTTCAAGTCTGTTCAAAAGCAAAATGTAACCAATATCTGTAAGAATAAGCGTTTTAAAAACCGTTTGAGCGTTTAAAAAAACGATTGCCAGATACGATTGAGCTTTTCAGAACACGAGTAATGAGCGTTTAAAAAAACGATTCCTAGATACGATTGAGAGTTTCAGAACACGAGTAATGAGCGTTTAAAAAAACGATTCCTAGATACGATTGAGAGTTTCAGAACACGAGTAATGAGCGTTTAAAAAAACGATTCCTAGATACGATTGAGAGTTTCAGAACAGAATCTGTTCTGAAACGCTCAATAATACACTACTAGTGTGCAAATCATATTTTCTTTGCCACTCGTTGCCATTGAGATGTCCCCTGGTTAACTCGTCTAAAATAAGATTTTCTAAGGCACTACTCCATCAAACGTTAGGAGTTTCGCCAGTTATCTTCATCTCTTAAGCATGGAAATCCTGACTTAGAAAATATTTTTGATGAGTTGTCCATTGGACATTTCCATGGCAACGAGCGGCACTTAAAAGTTGATTGACCCACCTGCACATACGTGGCATTTGAACTGAAGATATTTTGGCTCATCAG